>JAHHFK020002442.1:0-139814 GCA_024533555.2 Aedes koreicus | reverse complement strand
AGGGCTTTCCGATTTTGGGTGTCACTGAATAAATCACATGCTGCGTTTGCCTTGCGAACATACAGGCGTCATTTACTACACTGGCAAATGCGCTTCACCGAACGATACGGATCACGACACAAAAGGAGACGAAAAAAGTTTGTCTCAGCGGACCCAACGATTATGCATGTGTCGTGGCCCACTAGTGTCATTTGGTATACAAAAACTGATCCATTCACATTCTGTGTATGTTACTGATTCTGAATATGATGGTTCACCGGATGTTACAGCAGGCGAATATAACTCATGAAAAAAAAAACAGTTTAGTGCAGATTATTGGAAATGTGCGCTGTAAAATAACTTTATTTTCTCGTAGCACAGCAGTAAATGTTTTTTTTTTAATCAGTTCGTTTATTTGTTAGGCTCAGGCGTGTGTAACACTTTGCGGAGCCGATATTCAATATTGTTATTAACAATGTTTTATTATTGATTTTAGTAAAAGTGGGGTGCCAATTACTCGTGGCTAGCTCGAGGTTAATGGGTCACATCATCGTTTGGAAGGGGCTAGGCAGGTAACTTATTTAACAGCAGTAAATGAGTTAATATGAGACATTAAAAGATTTGTCTTGTTTGGGTTACGTGGATTCAAAGTGGGCGCTCAAAAATTCAAATTAATTAACTAGACGTTCGGCTATCACAGCATTCCTGTCGACGAAGTCCAGTGATTCTGGTGCTACAGTTGGTTGGCGAGCCGAGTCGACACAAGATTGGGATGGACCGCAGTAGTAGTTCAGACTTAATCGACCGACGACGGCAAGACCGTCCGTTGTCGCACCGAGAGGGAAATAAAGGCACACGACCTAAGGGCGATCCTCTTTTTCGTAATTATGGCCCATCTGACGATATTTCGCTACATCGCCTATTTTAGTTATTTGAATTACACTCTTTAATATTAAAATTTTGATTATAAAATAATGTTACCTAGAACCGAAAAATTGTTTGCCAGTCGGTCAATCCAGCAACACCTGCATTAATTCCATGAAAGGACTCCATCTGGTAGCGTTCGGTACCGGGGGATACTTTTGTTGGTTTAGCTTGAATGCATCTTTGAATTCAGTTCTGCTGTACACACTTAGTTTTTTTTTTTTTTTCTTAAGTCGGTAAATTTGTACTGAGTTTTCAAACAGCTGAAAAAGTCAGTAAACTTTGAATCATCAGCACATGAAATGTAAGGAACATTATAAAAATGTTATATTTTTCTATTAATAGATAATGTTGGAATGAAGCATTCAGTGAACAGTTTGAAAGAATTTCTGTTTTCTTTAATTTTTAAGAAAAGAACTTTTCAGCTGTTTGAAATTTTACCGAACAGATTTTGTGTGTAAGATTTTACGATTCTCACAATTTCCGTAGTCGTCGTAAGAGCATCGCGTGTTCAATGTTTGTGGGACATTGAAATTGAAGTCCTCAATTCGAAAGAAAACTTTTTTCAAAGTGCGGTGAAATGCGAGGAGCATGCAGAGCACTGTATGTAGAGCGTTGTACTCAAAATATGTTTGGACTTCTTGGTACTAAACAAAGATTTAGAAGTACTAGTAAAATATTTCTAGTACTCAAAAGTAATTCATGAGGAATCATATAATTCAAAAGTATTTCGAGATTATTCAAAGCACTCAATAGTATTTTAGAAGAACTTTCTGTACTCAGACGTATTAAGTGTGTGCTCAAAGTATTCGATATTATTTGAAGAGTATTTAAAGAACTTAAAAGTACCTAAACGTATTTTAATGACTATTGAAAGTAAAATTTATACGATATTGATATTATTGGATGTGATTGATTAATTTAATGTAATGTATGTAAAAATTTAAACAACAATTTGCATTCTATAAAATTTCGTTTGGTACGCATTGCAACAAAAATTTCATTTGGTAATCAGATATGTTATACACAGAAAGAAAATCTGAGGATCTTCATTGTGATGTAAATATCGGAGCATGTAAGATTGTATTTCATTCCACACGAGCAGCAACTTGCATGAAATAGTTCTATCAAAGACGCGCTTTTGCATACAACATTATCGACAATGTATGGAATTTCCTAGAAGTTCACACGATTCATAATGATAGTTTGTAAGTTTTGTGACGCTTCATTTAGGTGCATGAAATTGAACAGAAATTCACACAAGTTTTTGAGCTGTGTAGTCAACAAGTTGATTAAAATTATGTTGACCCATTGAACCTGTTTTTGTCTTTCCACTATATATGAAATAAAGTGAAAAAAAAATTGAGGCATAATAGAAAGGCGAAATTTCCTGCATAGAACGGTATTATTAATTACCGCAAATCCTTCTTAGCAACGTCTTCACAGAAGTTGTTGGGGCCTTTTCTTATGTCAGGTTGACTATTGTGGTTATAGATTTTTATTTATATATTTTGAGACTTCATCTCTCCCCAAAAATAAATAAAACAAGTATCTAATAACCCTGAATACGTTGATTTTCTCATCCAAGGTAAAGACTATGTATTTAAGTACTTAAGTCGATTCAAAATTAATATAGGATTTTACTGAATACGTAATAAAAAAGCATAAACTCCTACGATTCTCAAAAGAAGTAAGCAATATCATCAAAATGTATCCTTAGCTACCCACAAAAGCATAAACTAAAAAAATTGCGTTATTCCCTATGATAATGGGACTGTTACGCATTTATGGGCATTGATGGTACTTAAACTAGCAGTACATTATTTGTTAATGACTAAATGTTTGTCAGGTGTCTTTCTGCCTATAACCAATATGTGTTCATTTTAAAATTATTGTACTATAAGCTGCGGAAATATCACCGATCGAGAAATTTTTCAACCGTCCTAATTTCTCTCATTTATTTGGTTCAAAATAAAGTAAACACACTGTAGTCTTTTTTGATATCTTATTTTTTATATTCTTTTCAAGTTAAACTTATGGAATAATAATAAGAAAAGAGTTCGACTTACAGAACTAAAAAATCAATTTGATTTGAAATATGTGACACAAAAAAGGGCCCACTTCAAAAATCGATATGCTTTCGATAAGTTTCCGTCGAAAGACCCCTCGATTGTTTATGTTTTGATATTTTGACGTGTTTTGAAGCAAACGGCTTGACCTGGTGCAGTTGTACACGTGATCGCGTTCGGTTCAGTTGAAAAAATGGAGAACGTAGTGATTTCTAAGCAATTCCCTTGTGTAATTGGTGGTTCGTGATGTGCAAAACGGTGAATCGCACCGGGTTGTCGCTAGGAAGTACAGTATTAGCAAGGCAGCGGTTGGGAAAATTCTACTGAAACAAAAAACGTTCGGATCAGTAGTGGATCGCCCAGACAGAGCCAGGAAGCGGAAAACGGACAACACGAACGGACATCAAGATCATGCGCGAAGTCAAGAAAAACCCAAAAGTAACTGTCCGTGAGACCCAGGAAACCCTTCAGCTATCAGTTTCTGGTCGAAATGTTCGTCGCCGTCTAGTAGCACAGGGGCTGATTAACAAAGTTGTCCGGAAGCGCCCATTTATCAGCAATTTAGTTCAAACAAAGCCAAACGGCTCAGGTTTGCTATTGAGCATGCTGATAAGCCTGTAAAGTTCTGGAGAACGGTTCTCTGGACGGACGAATCAAAATTCGAGCTTTTTAATCGAAAGCGGCGGGTTCGAGTGTGGTGCAAATCGGGCGAGGAGCTTCAAGAGCGCCACATCCAAGGCACGGTGAAGCATGGAGGAGGAAATGTGATGGTCTGGGGATGTTTTTTTGTGGAGTGGAGTGGGTAACCTAGTGAAAATCGACGAGATAATGACAGCCGATTCCTACATCAACATTCTGCGAGAAAATCTGAAGGTTTCGCTGATCCAGACGGGTCTTGAAGAGAAGTTCGTATTTCAGCAGGACAACGACCCGGAGAATGCTGCCAAGAATACCAAGTCTTTCTTCCGAACTTGTCGGATCAAACCACTGGAATCCACAAAGCCCGGACCTCAACCCCATCGAGAATTTGAAGGGCAATTCTAGATGCCAGGGTTGACAAAACTGGTGTTACCAATAAATTCAACTATATTCCCCCCCCCGAAGACGACACCCCCCCCACAACCGGCGCACCCCACCCCCCCCCTGTTCTACCCAAAGAAGAGCCAAAAATTAAAAAAATTTTTTTTTTTTTTTAAATATTTTTCCCCCGGCCCCAAAAAAAAATGGGCCCTCTTTTTCTCCCTTTTTTTTCCACACCAAAATAAATTTTTTTTAAAACAAAATTTTTTTATTATTATTATTATTATTATTCCATAAGTGAAACTTGAAAAAAAATTGAACCAAATTAATGAGAGAACTTTAATTTACTTTAATTTGAACCAAATTAATGAGAGAAATCCAAAAAATGATGAGGTGGGCACTTTATTTTGCCTATCACTGTAAATCATTGTTGGCAACTACAAGCATATGATATGTGATATTTCATTAGGGTGGCTCACTTGTTTTCCATAAGAGTGGTCGTTTTTGTCGAAAATTTAAAGAAAAATCCAAAAACAATCAGAATTTAAACAATAGTTTTTCACTCAACGGAGTCCAATTTAGCTCAAATTTGGCATGGGGACTTTTTTCGAGGAGACAAACCTTTTACGCTTTACCCTTTTTTTTAATTCCATGAATTTTTCCCATACATTCCATTGGCACCCTACTATCTGCATTAAAATATGAAATAAAACTGAAGACAATTCGTAAATTTTCAAGGCAATGTATTTATATACAGCACGACATGTTAAAATATGAATTAAACTAACAAATTAATCGGATAGCTGAATTCGGTGACATAGCCGTACTTTAGTCTTTATACCGTCCATCAAGTTTTGCACAGTGGTTTTTGTGCAGTTCCTGGACGCTGCTGATCAGTTTTTTTAAGTCTGATACGTTGTGGATCACTGCACCAAACCTGCTTGCCAAACGAATACCTTGAGCACCTTCTCACCGTCACAACAGTCGTATCTTGAGTTGAGACACTCCCCCAACCAATTTAACATAGAATTAAGGTCCCGACAGTGTTCTAGAATCCTCGTTCACGTACGTTTCGTTGTCCATCAAAACACACTGGGAAGGAATGTCCAAAATACGGTTGAACAACTTTCGGGCCCTCATTTTGACATGACACTTCAACTGCGGCGGAGATTTCCGGTACTTTCGGCACCCTGTATGTCTTCAAATCATTTCTTTTCTTAATCCACTAGGTCATCCCGATGATGGTCCTGTATTGCTTGGCCAAATCATAAGTAGAGGCTGATTTGTTCTCTTGAATATTTTTGACGACTTTTTGATCCAGTTCAGGATTGCTGGAACCGGGTATTCGTCCAGTTCTCGGCAGATCCTGCAGAATGTACTTGCAGGATTCAATTTGACCTTTTTGGCAACCGGATTGCACGTTACATCCTTTTCGGTACACCAAATGTGCAGAATTTTCTTTCGTGCTTCGAAGTGCCATCCGCGACATTTCGCGGATGAAAAGTTGTGATAATGAAATGAAACAAACCGAAATAGGCTTTTTGAAATGCAAAAAACGTAATACACGCTAAAGCAAAATGCACTAGTATATGCTCAATAGACCTTTCTCGTCGGACCTAACCCTCATTTTTTTATATTTTTCCTTTAAAGGCAATGAACTTCTTATAACGTTAGGGTTAATAACTTTTTTTTCTATGCACTCCTCATTTTGTTACAAATTTTTGAAGGTATTAACCTTCTGGTTAGCGCTTGCCGGGTGTTTTGACGGGTCTTCAGTTTCTTCAAGATTGTATAGTTTGTTTCTGAACTAAAAGAAAGCGACACCCAAACGAAATAACCCTCAACACAACACCCACCAAAAAAATAAAAAAAAGTTTAAAGAAAATTTCCCCAAAAAGAAGGGTGCATTTATCCTGCTGCCTTTTGGCGACTATGTAAAGGGGTTTTCACCAAGAAATGCAAAGCTTTTTCTGGTAACACTGCGATACTTTGTTTATATACAACGAAACGTCCAAAAGTCAAAAATCCAGTAGCTCAGACACATCTGGAAATTCAGATTTTTCATCGCTACGCCAAACAGAAGAGGATGTCTGAAACATGCCGAAAGTGGAAAACGATTCCATCGTCGGCACGATGCGGTCCAGAAGATGTTCAGTTTACCCTTATGAACAACAACATTCTAGCTCAGGATTTGCTAGAAATGCACGCTGATATGTATAATCAACACGATTCAGTTGCACTTTCTTGGCCACATAGGTATGATCGATTGATTGCCGAGATCAATCTCGTCCGACCGGACATATTGTGCCTGCAGGAAATGCAGGACGACCATAAGGACCAGTTCAGTGGAGGATTGTCGAACTTTAACTATGAGATGATTTTCAAAAAGCGTACTGGTTTCAAGACGGATGGCTGCGCTATTTACTATCGGAGGGATTTGTTCGAGCTGGTTGATTGTCATGACGTTGAGTACTATCAGCTTGGGGTAAAGGTAATTTGTTTAAATTATTACTAATTCATAATCCACGGAAGACATTGATTGCTTTTGAACTTCAGCGTTCGGATCGAGAAAATGTTGCAATCATTGCATAGTTCCGAGTAAATTCTAACCCTGATCAACGTCTTGTTGTTGGCACGACGCACCTTCTGTACAATCCTCGGCGACAAGACCAACGATTGGTACAAGTGCAGGTATTGCTGGCCGAATAGGATCGATTGGCATTTCTAGGGAAGCGAGAAAACGGAACACCTATTTATGTGCCAACCATATTGTGTGGAGATTTCAACCTTCAGCCCTACACTGCACCCTACGTGCTGCTTACGACCGGTTTCCTGAAGTACGAAAATCTAGCCTCGAATACCCTGGAACCGAACACATATGGCGGAAGTTCATCTTTCGGAAAGGTATTGCTCCCGCCAATGCTTGGAATCACCGATGATTGTCGCCACGAAAGCCACGTAAATCGAACGGAAGAAGACGAATTCAAAAGTACTCGGGTTAGTATTGCCGGAAAAGTCACTTGTTATTTTAATTCAGGTTTCGTACATATTCTTGTAGCTACATCATTCTCGTAAAGAACGTTCACCAAGTCCAGTTGAAGAAGTGAACAGTGAAAAATTCAACCAGGGCGCTCTTAGACATCGGTTCAAGTTCACGTCCGCTTATCGACATTACATTGGCGAGGAAAACCAAGAAGCGTCCACCTTTCAAGGACAGTGGGTCACGGTGAATTTTTGGTTCTACACCAAGTTCCAGGTCACGAGTGAAAAGAAATTCAACGAAAACAACCTCAAGTTGGTTGCTTTATATTCGCTGCCCACTGTGAAGCAAGCGCAAGCAATCTACACGATTCCCAATATGTACTTTGGTTCGGACCACTTTGCTCTCGCAGGTCGATTTCTTCTTAAAGCCGAAGTGGATCCGAAACTGTAGCACAGAGAATTGGTATCGGTACTTTTAAGAGTTTGCCCGAAGAACTGGGCACGTTTAGACATTATTCGTGTTATGAGTACCTACATGTGTTTTTATGGAATGGACGACAGGTGTTCCCGGTTTTTATTTTTGATGACAAGACGTACTTAAACATACTAAGGGACTTTCTTCAATACATATTTGCTTCGGTATTCAGCGGACATTCTTCTTTCAAGATTTATTTTCTAGCCAAATGTATCATTAATCGTAGAACTGTTTTGACTGGGTGTAGGATAGTAGACGTTGCTGGCAATATGTTCTTTGAGGTATTCACCGCCACATTCATCGTATAACTGTCTGCTTGTTAATGATTGCTTGAACTCGTCACTGCTGACAAACTGGCTAGCTCCTTTCCATCCGTCCAGTCCTGGATCACTCGCTACCTTCAAGTGATACACTGATTGGAATGACAGAATCTGCTGCAGCTCTCGTGATAGGCGTTCCTGAAATCCACGTATGTTGGCACATCCTCCTGTGAGCATTATGTTGTTGACGAGTTTCTGTTGATCCTCCTTTGGGAACATTTTCAGCACATAGTCAATCGTACCGATCAAACCAGCCTCCTGTATTCCAATCATGCTCGGTTGGAACAGTATTTCTGGTACCCTAATACTCTCCACTCCAATATGAAGCTGATGAAATTCTGCAATGTTGCCAGGAGCAACCACCTGCTCCACAAAGCTACTGTCATGTTGCTTGAGAATCTCCTCGCATTCGATGGTTTTTTTCGTTTTCCGCTTCGCTGTCGCTGTCACCCTCCCGACTTATAGATTTATAAACGTCCCAATCTTCATCGCGCATACCAAAGTCATCCACGCCTTTCTCCTTCTTGGCGAGATGTGATATAATACGCATCGGTTCCTGGGCGGCCACTGTCCTGCGTTTAGCTAGATCCTGCTTCCGCTATATAACTATATAACATATAGGATGAGTCGATTTGTTGTGTGCTAAACATCGGTGTTTTTGTCTTTATTCGTAACATGTATCGGGTTAAGGTTTGAACTGACAACAAGCTCTGGTATCGCAGGTACGAACTTGTTCTAGCCTCGCTCCAAAATCGAAAACAATATTTCTCGACAACTTTGTCAAAACGACGTATCTGATTTTGTCAACGAAGAGGTAAACGAAAATTCAAACGTAAATTCCTCAATAATCTTTGCACTCCTACGCAAACTAACATCACCATATGGGTAAAGGAACATTGGACTGTGTTATGATGGTGCTGATGCATGTGCGTGTGTGAAAAATTTCGATCAGTGTTTGAATCTTTGTTTACAAAATCAGATACGTCGTTTTGAATAAGTTGTCGAGATTTGTTACGAAACTTTCCATTAGAGTGCCTGAATAAGAAAACTACCGCCACGTTTCACGCGAGCACTGACATCTGTTTATGCGATTTGTCCATAGGTGTGAAGAGCTAATAAGTTTACGTGAAACTCACCACAGAAAATAAACATCAAATTGGAGAAAAGAGGGTCAAATGGATTTTCACCAGTGGGCGCATATGGGGTGAAATGGTCATTAAACAGTTTTTTATTGTTTTTCAATAGTTACAGGCTTCAAAAAACATGGGTCCCATGAAAAAGTATACTCCACGGATTGAAAAGTATCTGATAAGCCAATAAAAAAAAAAAATCCACAAGAAAGGTCTATTGGGTAACCAATAATAACGTGTTATCACTTACAGTGACGGACAATACAATAAGACCAAAGCCCGATTTTCATACAAAATGGTCAAAAGCCTTCAAATTGTCTTTCATTTTCCCGTGAAGTAATTGAACTGAAATTTTGGCAAAAGCCTAGAAATAACCTGAATTTTCATCTTTAATAAATTCATAATTTCTCATTCACCACTTCAGAAACTAAAGACACCACCTACGACAAAACCATAAGACCTCCTTTTGATATCCATAGTTTAGGCCATGTTGATGAGTGTGAATTACAATCTATAGTATACTGATATTAAAAGGACCCGTGCATCAATAATCAAAATTCAGATCCTTAAACTCGAGCATCCTTTATGGAAATCAAAAAGTGGTCTTATTGTTTTGTCGTATGTGGTGTCTGTAACTTTTAAAGTGGTGAACGAAAAATGATGGATTTAATGCAGATGAGAATTTAGGCTACTTCTGGACCACAGCCGAAATTTCAGCTCAATTGGTTCTCGAGAAAATGAGAGGCAAGCCCCCTAACATGACCATTTTCTATGAAAATCAGGCTTTGGTCTTATTGTATTGTCCGTCACTGTATATTTATTAATAAGTTCTAAAGGATAATGCAAAAATTATAAAACAAAACAGCTGCATTTTTAAACAAAAATTGTAATGTTTAAATATTTTAGCACCCTTAGGTGTTTTTTTCTGTGCAGAAAAAAAAATCAATAAAAAATCTCGATGAGTTTAAAATTATAACAAAAATCTTCTTAGGGTTTCATGTACGGCCCAGCAGAGCATAAGCTATTCAGTTACTAAAGTAATTGTCTCTTTAAGAAATGAGAAAAACCTATAGCAAGAAAAAAATATTTCTTACTAAGAAACACGAGACAAAGGAAAAACTTTTTCAATTTATTTCTCAATCTTCCTGGCCGGGGCTTTGAGGCGGACTTGATAAATGAATAATCACCCTCGGCAGCGGCAGGGCTCTGTGAACGTGCAAATTATCAACGAAACTAGCCACGTCGTGATTTATTATTTTCCAACAATTTTTACCTTTATGGATTTTCATCATTTCGTCACAGATTTCGCCATTTTATGGCCACCTTTGAAAAATGAAAAACAACTAGCGGCAGCCGGTTTACTGGCTATTCCATAAATCAACCTGCAACCGACACGACACGAAACGATGAACGACACAACCAACCGAGAGCCAGATGATGCAAAGTACACGCATACACTCACACCCACATACACACCACGCTTTTTCACGAGATAAACGGACGCATTTTTCAACGCACTCACGTGTGACACATGTTGCCGTAGCCCGAAAACAGGCTTCCCATTTCGTCATCATTGCTAACACGCGACGACGTAGGAGCGATGAAAAATGGCCTCCGTTCATTTGCGCCCAATCCTATCCATTTCTGCCATGTTCATGGAGAAGTAAACGTCTGATTGGACTACGAATTGAACCCTGAACCTTGGTGGTATCTTCGCTAATGCACACGGTTCCGAAGTAGACTTCATCGTTTCATCCTCTTGCAGTCTAATGAATTTCGTACAACAAGCAGGCGCGTGTTTTTTTAAATGCTGAATCAAAGGGAAGCAAAATGAAGTGAGTGATAAATTCTCTGTGTACTACGATGTTGTTTTCGAAACAAACAGCCGCTGTGAAAAGGACGATGATGGCGCTGCCGGTGTAGAATAATGATGTGCAATTTCCATTTTTCTTTTTGCGAAGTTTATGGTTACAGAATGGAGGTTGAAATAAATGGCATCCAAAAGCTTGATGTTTTTGTTTCTAACCTCACTAAATTTCGTCAAATTTTCAAAACGGTTACGAGGACGAACTTCAGCTCCTAATGGTAATGAAAACGGAAATGTGCTGGCAAACTAACAACCCTTTTTCTCCTAACACCAAACAGGAACACATTGGTTCATCACATCGGCGGAATATGGTTCACGGTTCCACACCTCGGAATGTTGTCGTTGGTTCCCTTTTTTTTCTCTCGAACAAACTGTTTATTTTCATCGGAAATTACGCTGCAACTTGCAACGGCAATGAACGAACTTTTTCCCATACATCCCTCCGTCACTCCGGGAATGGCTGTTGGCTTGCTACACGAAACTAGCGACGATAAAAAGCCCCATCAACCAACACGGGATCTGGGCGAAACTGAAACTGAAATTGGTCACCGGATTGGTCGACGCCGTTTGCAGAGCCATGTTTGCGCCATGTTACGCCCAACAACTCCCAATTCCCGTGTGCCGTCCTCGCCGTGTGTCGTGGTAAATAATCCGGAAAATTAAATTTCATAAAAACCTCACTCTATCGTCGAGTCGCGTCGTTGCGAGCCAACCAGGTACCTTAGGTGACGCGAAACTAGCTGATTGAAGTTGTTTCCTTGCTTCCATTTTTTTTTTGTCATTTGTATCGTTCCCAGTAGAGGCTTACCTGTAATTTTGCACTCCCGCGGATGTTCGTCACTGCCGTCGGCACAGTCCGGTTCGCCATCGCAGATGAAGCTCACGTGGATGCAGTGGCCATCGTTGCACCGGAATTGGCGCTCCGAGCACTGCAACGTTGCGTTCACTGCGGAAGAAACACAGAAATGGAAAGACAAAGAGAAGTTAGATTAGCACCGGCTTTCATTCAGGGGGGCCACCTGTCGCTAGAAAATAATTACGGAATGGATTACAAGCCGGGAGAAAATGTGGTCCTAAACCGAGGAAAAACTAATTCAATTGAATGGGATTTGATGAGTGATTGTTGGGTGGGATTTTTCTCTGTCGCCGCCAGGATTGGATCAATTGGCCCAGCGAGTGGAGAATCGGAAACATCTTTAAAGTATGGCTTGTTTTATTTAATTCAAACCGATTATTTTAAAATACTTCACAAAAATTTAATATAAAAATAATAACATCACATTTGATTCCGTGTTATCCATAAGGGAAAACAGAATTTTTTTGGGGAGGGGGGGGTTTGCCCAAAGTCTACGCTCCATACAAAATTTCAAAAAAATTGTATGGAGAAAAGTCTACGAGGGGGGGGGTCTGAGATTTTCAAAAAATGAGTGCGTGGTATATGAACCGGCCTTAAGCTGTTCAAATGCTTGCTTGTGTTTTCGAAAGCGCCCAATATCAATATTCCAATGAGATTCTCCCTGTTAAGAAGGATTGAAATATTTACTACTATTTCAAACTTTACTACTATTTCAAACTGAGGTTTTACTAGGTACCCTGCAGTACCTAATGCTGAAAGCTTCAGGAATACTAGTTCATAAGATAATCTTTCAAATACAACCTGTTTTAGACCCCGCCAGAACCCGCCCACCCTTTTTAAGGCGGTTGATTATGACGTCATACAGACACTTGAATCACCATATATCAAAATGTGGTCACCAGAGAGCATTGGTGTGTTCAGCAAAAATGTGTATTTTAATAATTCCTACAATTTCTTAGAACAAATTGAAATCGTCAAATTTGAAAAAAGTTGTAATTATACAAAAAAAAAAAAATAAAGGTAGAAGAAAATAAGTGTCTTCAGCATCTTTTATTAAAATTTATTTTTTATAAATTTTTACCAGAAAAAAAAACCCTTTTTTTTTGCTGCAAAAAAAAAAAAAAATAAAAAAATATAAAACCCCTCATAAAAAATGAGGGGTGTTTTTTTAAAAAAACGGAGAAAAAAATTTTGAACAACCCTCCCAAAACCCCCCGACGCCAAAAAGAAGAAAAAAAGGTGAAAAAGTTTTTTAACCTTTTTTTTCAGAATTGTACCAATGTGCAACGCCAGCAGATTGTAGCCAAACGCGTGCTCGGACGCTCTATACGAAGCTTCTAACTAAATACAGTTGCTGCGACATACATGATGAGACCTACATCAAAACGGATTTCAAGCAGTATCCGGGACAGAAATATTTTACGGGTAAGCACAATTTTGCTGTAAAATGGAAAATCTGCCAAAATTCGCTTCGAAGTATCTGATTTGAGATTAATACGTTCATCCATCCAACAAGATGTTTCCATCCTTATTCCTGCACATTTCGGTTCGCGGCACAAAGCTTTTGCGAGATGCGTTCAGCTTCTGGTAGAACTTTCGTGTTTCTTGAGAACGGCACTTGTCATCATCAGTGTTTCCAAAGTGTGGGCTGTTGACCCTTGATCAACAACCTGAACATTCTTTCGTTGATTGGTCACCAACCGATAACGCGCCTCTGCATATCGCTCATCACGATGAAAGCTATTACAAGCTCACGTGTGTTGCCGCAGCTCTGATAGATGGTATGATTACCTCTAAACCAACACACCTCCGCTACGAAGCCGAACCCGCGGACCTTCAGTACATCGTAGAGCATGCGTGTGCGAAGTTGAGAGATTTACAATTCCCCGTACCGAGTTTCCAATCCCAAGTTCTTTTTTGTTGCTGTGGTCATCGCCAAGCTTCCCGGAAGCTACGGTTTTTGCATTGGCATTTCCTCCAAATGCAGTGATAACTAAGTAGGTTCAGGCACTAGTCCTCGCAAGGAGGTGGTGTTTTTAAATGGGTGCTCGGGAGATAACATTTTATCTGAGCTGCCTTCCTCAGCGAGGTTTGAGGGATATATTTCGCACCAGCACTTTCAGCCGCTCCATTTGGAGCTGGCAGTACGAACAAACCATCGAGTGTAGTTGCTTGACTGTGACTGTCTGTCTGTCTGTCTGTCTGTCTGTCTGTCTGTCTGTCTGTCTGTCTGTCTGTCTGTCTGTCTGTCTGTCTGTCTGTCTGTCTGTCTGTCTGTCTGTCTGTCTGTCTGTCTGTCTGTCTGTCTGTCTGTCTGTCTGTCTGTCTGTCTGTCTGTCTGTCTGTCTGTCTGTCTGTCTGTCTGTCTGTCTGTCTGTCTGTCTGTCTGTCTGTCTGTCTGTCTGTCTGTCTGTCTGTCTGTCTGTCTGTCTGTCTGTCTGTCTGTCTGTCTGTCTGTCTGTCTGTCTGTCTGTCTGTCTGTCTGTCTGTCTGTCTGTCTGTCTGTCTGTCTGTCTGTCTGTCTGTCTGTCTGTCTGTCTGTCTGTCTGTCTGTCTGTCTGTCTGTCTGTCTGTCTGTCTGTCTGTCTGTCTGTCTGTCTGTCTGTCTGTCTGTCTGTCTGTCTGTCTGTCTGTCTGTCTGTCTGTCTGTCTGTCTGTCTGTCTGTCTGTCTGTCTGTCTGTCTGTCTGTCTGTCTGTCTGTCTGTCTGTCTGTCTGTTTTTTTTTTGTGGTTTGAGCCCCTCCTGCCTTCTGGAAGAGGGGGGCTCCCATACAAATGAAACACCAAACACGTTTTTCGAGAACTAATCAAGCAAATGGAACCAAATTTGGCAAGTGGAGGTTTAAGAAAGCAAGAAACGTTTCTCTGGTGGTTTGAGACCCCTCCGCCTTCTGGAAGAGGGGGCACCAATACAAACGAAACACAAATTTCTGCATTACTCAAGAACTAATCAAGCTAATGGAACCACATTTGGCATGTGGAGGTTTTTAAAGGAGAGAAATATTTCCATAGAGGTTTGAGACCCCTCCGCTTTCTGAAAGGGGAGGGGCTCCCATACAAATGAAACACAAATTTGCATAACTCGAAAACTAATCAAGCAAATGGATTCAAATTTAGCAGGCGGAGGTTTTTGAAGGCAAGAAACGTTTCTTTGGTGGTTTGAAACCCCTCCGCCTTCTGAAAGAGGGGGGCTCCAATACAAATGAAACACAAAACACATAATTCGAGAACTAATCAAGCAGAGGAAACCAAATTAAGCAGGTGGGAGTTTTTGGAGACAAGAAATGTTTCCATGGTGGAATGAGACCCCTCCCTTTTCTGGAAAGGGGGCTCCCAACTAATGAAACACAAATTTCTGCATAACTCAAGAACTAATCAAACAAATGGAAACAAATTTGGCATGTGGGGGGGTTTTTGGAGGCAATGATTGTACGGTGGTCAACCAAACATGAGAATTATCCAGGTTACTAAAACACAAAACGTGTATTTCTCGGGTGATAAGCATGTGATAGATGTTTGAACCCCTGCTGAGTCAAGAAAAAAAAACTCATTCCAAAAAACAACCATAATCGTGCCAGATTAATTGAATTTTTATTCATTTAGTTGCAAGCGTAGCAGCGTTCGCACCGGGTTCAGCTAGTTCTAAATAAAATTCAAAAACTGAGATTAACCAAACCGTGTACAGTCCGTTTTGAAACTCTCAAGAAGACATCCCAACCGTAAACTAACCGTAATGTTGAGATGAAGTTAAACGGTTAATCATTTTAGACGGGGATGAAGATAAACGTTTCCTATGCCAGTCTAGTCCAGATATTCCAGAAGGAGTCTATTTAGGAACAACACGGAGAAGTTAAACAACAACTGACCGTTGATAGTGCTACGTTGGGGTTCTGATAGTAACACTAATTTCTGCTTTCAGCTTATTCATAATTTATAATTACATTGATAATACTTGGAACTGATTGAGTCAATCGACTGGTAGCATTTTAAAACGATTTTGTTTTTTTTTTGTATTCGAAAAAAAGGTTCACGTGCTGCTGTTACCATGCAGGTTGATTGATATTTTTTTGCGCTATTTATAATGTGTCGGGTAATAGGTTAATCACGAACCGAGCTCAGTAAATAATGATACAGACAGGCAATAATTATTCCGAAAATTTTACCCCCAATAGCTTAATAGCCTCCATTCACTGCGGATCAATCAGCCAGTGGGAAGTGCTCTTCAAATTTGTCGCCCGGAACGGAGTGCTAATTATTCAGCGAAAAATGCGTCTCGCCTCTCCGGGATTGCCCCGTTTTCTAAACGTGTCACAGGAGGGTGTCCGTTACCAATTTTCCGATGCAACAATGCGTAATGAGAGCGTGTTCCGAACTTCAAACGATTCGAGTGGGCCGTGTAGTACCTCATTAGCATCATTCCCTGATGGCGTATCTTCCGACGCTATCGACGGGGATAATTATCCGATGAGGTCATCAACTCTGCACACCCTCTTCAAATAATGAGCACTGAAATTGGATAGCCCATTTTGTGTTACCTGCTCGTAGTGCTTAGTAATACTGTCGCCAGCGTCGAACCATAATGAGGTTTGAAATTTTGATTTGCTATTTTTGTGCACTGTCTTCTTGGTCGGCATTTTCGTCGTCGGTGGCAAGGAGGGGAAAACAGCTGCCCCTTTGGATAAGAAAGCACGAGTGCCCGGGGCAGCCCTATCAAGTGTCCAAGTTGATCGATTGTAAAGTCTCCAACTACAGAGACAAACCGCAGGAGATCAGCATGGTGGTGGAGGTTTTGGAACCCCAACGAAGGGTCTTCCTCACCTTCATGGTCTACATGCAACATCAGCGGACGCGAACGGCCCTGTACGGAACCACGATCGATGTATGCAAAGTCATGGAGGACGCCGACAACGGAACGAACCAAGTGGCCAAAGTGATTGTCGACGTGGCTCGGAAGAACTTTCCCCAGGTGCTGATGCCCTGTCCTTACGAAGGACTAGTGAATGCATCTGGAATTCGGATGAGCTCGAACATGATACTGCCCTACACGCTACCCGGGGCGTATCGCACCGAAGTGAGGTACTACAACATGCGCAACCAAACCATGTTGGCGTGGAATACGGACTTTGAGCTGAGGGCTGTCAGTTGAAGGAAAAAAAACTGATGAAGCTTAATTCGATCAAAGTAGGCGGGATCATTTGAAATGACGTGTAGTTGCTCGATTGACATGTTTTAACGGGAAATAAATCATTGCGGTGAGTTTACTACAGTACCCTTGATTTTTAATTTGTTCCGAAAGGATATTCACTATAATGTCGGAAGGAAAGATTCTCTGAAGTTTCATTACACAAGATATTTATCTTTCTCGATGTAATCGGAATTAAAATTCGTTCTTAACAAAACGTCCATGCTTTATACCTTATAAAAGCTGATAAAACAGAAATCAAAATCTTTTGGAGCTCAAAAATCATAAAAGAACCAGTTTTTCAAGCTTTGTGAGCTTACCTGAAAATCTTTTTTTTTTCTCAGGCTCATTTGTGATTATGTTAGACGTATCCTGATCCTTCTAAATATTAAAAGATTTAAAGCTACTTTCCTACTATTTTCTAAACATTGTTGAAGTTTAGGATTTTTTCACAATCTTATAACTTATTGTTCGTTAATTCTTCAGGAGGTTAATGTTTTTCTTATCAACGATTACCCTGGTGTTCATTAAGGAAAGTAGAAAAAAAAAACACATAATCCTGATATCTTTCGAAAGTTGAAACCTGGAGCTTCAACTTGGACTTAAGCTAGGTAAAACATAAGTTTGAAAGCAGGGCCAGGTTATAAAATTATGTTTGAAGAAAGCAGACTCTAGTAGCGAAAATAAGAAACTTCAATAAATTCCTTCGAACTCCGTACAGAAAAACATGGAAATGGGTTTCTCAACAAATCCGAAAATTCCTTAAGTGCCTACTAAAGAATCAGATAATTCCTTCGTGATTCTGATGATCTGATGATAACGAATATTTTTAGTGCCTTCTGAGTATACCGAGCGCTCTGTGGAGCTAGGTTTTAAATTAACCTTTAATTTAAAATTAACCTCAAATTTTCAGAAATTACGTCAAAACATTGAAACTTGTCTGCTTGTTTAGAAACATGCCTAAGATTCTTGAATCTGCCTGGTGATAGTTCAAATTGCCGTGATATTCCACACTCGATACTTATGCGACTTGCAAAGTACGATATTCGATCTTATCTGATATCACAACTAACATTGCTAACACCATCCTGCTTTATTAATTTTTATTAATGTTTTATGAAAGCCACATGAAATCAATTTGGTTTTATTATGGCACCAAAAGGTGCCAATAGGTTTCATATTTTAGTCAGGTTTATGGGAACCTACACAGCTTATTTACAACGATCTTAAAACCTTGTTTCTCAAATTCCTTTTACTCCTATCAAAGGTTTTATTTCGACTTTATGAACTCGAAAAATGCTGTATTGAAATGCCGTTTTAGGACTCATTGATATTATCTTATTATGGCCAGTTGAAAAAGCATTTTAAAACCATTTTGCCTCCAGTAAATGCATTAAACGGCAAAGTGGCATTGAAGGAAGTCACCATAAGACCAAATAGTTTTAAAGCAGTCATTGCGAAGAAAAATTGGCTTTATGGCAAAACTGTGATTTTTTTCAAATCGCCATATTGAAATATAAGAAATAATTGAAATGTGGAAAAATAAATGCATCAAATTTTCAATGGTATGCAAATAAACTGTAGATCGGAGACTTATTTGGCATTTTTTTTAGATAATCTCATCCAATTCCAAGCACTTTTCAGGAAATTCATGATTAATTTATCGAATATATTTTTTTAAATTTGATTTATGTTGTTGTAAATTCGCATAATTTCCGAGGCGCATTAATTTTGGGCTCTTATCGCGCCAATATTCACCATAAAAATAAATGCGCATATAAATTGGAGCATAATACGCTATAGAAAACAATATTTGTTTTGGAATTTTTGATATCAAACAAAATATCCCGCAACACTACACCTTTTTTTACTGCTATATGAATCAGAAGAGCAGAGAATCGAACAAAGCAAAACAACAAAAAACAACCTTGATTTCACAGTGAAGTTTGACAGCTGTGGCCATTTGGCCGAATTCTGGTTTTCATGGCAGCCAATAGGTTTTATGAAGGTTCTCAAGTGATCATAACATCTTTCACTAGAACATTTTCAAAATCTTTATGTTCTTATAAAGGTTTTACTAACTTGTTCTCACAACCGTCTATAGAATGGGCCATTTTGTACAAATGTCGGCTTTAAAGAAGCATAGAGGAGGTGTTGGTAGACAAAACAGTTTTGATTGTAGTTTTATCAACAAAGCCGGGAGAAGTGTTATACGGCTGGAATAAAACTAAAATTGTTACTTGGGCCAAAAAAACCCACCCACCAAACAAAAATTTTTTTTTTATATTTTTTTTTTATTTTTTAAAAAAATCCTTGTTTTTTGAAGCTTCTTGGAGCTTCTGGAAACTTTCTTGAATACTTTAAAAATAATCCTAATCATTTCTGAAGTTTTTTGGTTTGTAAAATTTGCCAAATGAAACATGCTTGAAGTTAAGGATTTTGCTTTTCAAAATTTGTCTGGAGTCCCTTGAATTCGCGTTGAAATGAGGAATTTGAACGAAGATTGAACGAATTTTGGAACTTGCCTGAGATTCGTGTTATATCCCGAAAAAAAAGCCCCAACGAGCTTGAAATGGGTTAAGGTAAAGAGTAAAGTGTATAGAAAAGAGTACAAGAACTTATGTCAAGTTTCGATTACTCTGTTGAAGTTTTGACTAATTTTGACTAAAAAAGAATTTGATTAAATTTCTTGACATAGTTGTCTGAATTCCTTTATCCAAAATTTATTGAAATTCATTAGAAGGTATTTGGGCCTTTTTTGGAAATTTTATGACACGCCTTAATTCCCAGAAACATGCTTTATTTTTTTGGAACCTTCTAAAAGTTTCTGGAAATTTGCTAAACCTTGTGGGACATGCCTGAATATCCCGAAAAATGATCGTAGTTAAGGGCTTTGTGTTTCTTAATTTGTCTGACGTCCCTGAAATTTGCATTGAAATGAGGAACTTGAATCTAAAACTTTAGAACTTTCCGAAGATTTTTGGAACTTTCCGAAAATTCTTGCCCCCAAAGAGAATGAAATAACGTAAAGTAAAAATTAAATTGCAGAGAATAGAGCACATGAATTTCAGTCAAGTTTCAACTAATTTCAAGAAGTTATTCGAGCTTGACTTAAGTTCTTGCCATTATTGCCTGAAATCTGACAAAATTTCTTGAACCTTCTAAGGTTTTTGGTCATTTAATGGAAAATTTGTGACACGCCTCAAATTTCTGTGGCTTGTCATATTTTTTTGGAACCTTCCAAAAGTTTCTGGAAATGTTCTGAAGCTAGTGGGACATTCCTGAAGATCGTGAAACATGCTTGGAACTTCCAGAAAATTCTTGCCTCTAGAGAGCTTGAATAGACGTAAAGAGAAAAGAGTACAACAACTTTAGTTTACTCCACGCACGGAGAATACAAACATAACAATTAGAGTATGTAAAACTTTAGTCAAGTTTCAATTACCCTCTAGAATTCTTTTTCAAGTTATTCGAAATTGACTAAAGTTTTTGCAATAATTGCCAGAAACTTGCCTAAATTCCTTTTAGATGACCAAAATTTCTTGAAGTTTATTAGAAGTTTTTTGGACCTTTTCTGGAAATTTTGTAACACGCCTCAATTTCCTGTAGCTTGGGATATGTTTTTGGAATCTTTTGAACGTGTCTGGAAATTGGTTGAAGCTTGTCGGGCATGCCTGATGTTGAGGACTTTGCTTTTCTTAGTTTGCCTAAAACTCTGGAACTTGTCTGAGATCCTTGTAGCTTCCTGAAAAAAATCTTGCTCCTAAAGAGCGTGAAATTACGTAAAGTATAGAGTAATGTGTAGAGAAAAGGGTACAAGAACTTAAGTCAAGTATCAATTACTCTCAAGAAGTTATTCTAACTTGACTAAGATTCTTGCCATAATGGCCTGAATTCCTTTTAGGTTGGCCAAAATTTCTTGAAATCTATTGATAAATTTTTGGACCTTTTCTGGAAATTTTGTAATTTTGGAAATTTTGTTCCTCAAATTCCTCAGAATATGTTTTTGGAACATCTAAAAGTTTCTTGAAATTTGACGAACCATCCTGGGACTTGCCAGAAGATCCTAAAACACTAGAAGAACTAGATCCTAAAACACTGAAACTAGAGGTTAGAGAAAGTTTCCGGTTTTGTTTTTTAAGTTGCCTGAAGCCGCTGAAACTTGGGTAAAAAAATTGAAACTTGTCTTAATTGCTTTCGTACTACTTGAAGAGCTTATCCGAAAACATTGGAATTTGCCAGTCATTTTGGAACTACCGAGAAATTTTTGTAACTTACCCAAAGAGCATGAAAAAACCTGAATTAGAGGGTGAATTTTTCTTGAAGAAATTTGAAGTGATTTAAATTTGCCTGAAAAACCTGGAGCTTGCCCAAATATCTTGACACTTCTAGATGATTAGAAGACTTTTGATAATTTTATTAAATTCTTTATAGGAGCATGATTTTCGTGAAATTCACCTGATAATCCTGAAGTATGAGTGAATTATTGAAATTTCTCTGACATTCTTTAAACATTCTCATTCTCCGGTAATGCTATATTCAAGGATTTTTCTTGATAATCTTCCTGAAATTTCCTTGAACATAATTGGAGTATATCGGAATTTTTTGAAACATGCTTTGGAACATGTCTGAAATTCTCAACGAGCTTGAAAAAAGTACAAAGCAAAGAGTTCAACTTTCTAGAAATGAATAAAAATCGTTAGAATTTCCATAAAATTTGCAAAAACTTTTCTGGAGCTAGGCAAGTTTTCAGCCGGTGGCTGGTTCATCTTTTAATAGCTGAAGTAAAAATTATTGAATTTCAGAATTTCCTAAAACTTGCATGACTTTATTGAGCAAATGTCTTGAAATTGCTCAGCAAAGACTCGCTTCAATTAATTTCTTTTGAAAACTCGCTAGCTTGATTAAATTTAAAAACACGCTTGCTTTAATTTCTTAGAACCTTCCATTTCTTTTAAATCTTTTTATTCTTTTTTGAATCTTGCGCGACATTTCTGGAGATCCTTGATGTAAAGGATTATGTTATTCTTTACTTGCTAGAAGTTCCTGAAGTTTGAGTGAAATTATTAGAGTTTGTCTGAAGTTTTTGTATCTTCACTAAAAATTTTATCCGAACAAAAATTTTACATTCTTGTAACATCCCACAAATTCTTGTGACATGCTTAAACAGCGGGAAACAAGTTAAAAGCAAAGAGAAGAAATTTTTATAAGTTATTGGATCGCATTTATTTCCTGATATTTGCCTAAATTTTTTGGAGCTTGGCCAAACTTTTTAAACCTCATCAGGCTTATTCTGCAACTTTATCGAACTTCTCGATATTTGCCCTTATTATCTTTGGGACATACCTGATGTTCCTACAATTTGCGTGGAAATATTGGAACTTGGATTGCATGAATATCTTGGCTAAGTTTCTTGGAATTCCTCAGAAGCAACTCGCCTTAATTTATTGGAATCTGTTAATTGTTTGATAAAACTCTTCTGAATCTTTTGCGAGATTTCTGTAGATCCTTGAAATAAAGGATAATGTTTTTCTTTGTTTGCTAGAAGTTCCTGAAGTTTGGGTGAAAGTTTTAGAGTTTGTCTTGTATTAAACCTAAAGAACTTGTCCGAGAATTTTGGAACTTGTCTGACATTCTTGTAACAACACCAAAATTTTTATGACATTATCAGGATTATTCTGCAACTTTCTCGAACACCGAGAATTTCACCTTAATTTTTCGTTGGGACATGCCTGATGTTCCTAAAATTTGCGTTAAAATATTGGAACTTGGATTCTTACTTGAGAAACTTATCCGAAAAGTCTGGAACTTTTTTTAATTTTTTTTACAACTTCTCAAGAATGCTCGCTGACTTACTGACTGAGAATGCAAGAGCTTTAAACAGGTAAAGAGTTAAAAGAAAAGTTTTTAAAGCTTGCCCAAGTATTCTCAAAATTGAATTTCTTGGAAAGTTTCCCAAAATTTTTGGGGTTTTTTTAAATTTTTGAGGGGCTCCCTTAGCTCAGTCGGTAACGGCGCAGCTACAAAGCAACACCATGCTGGAGGTGGCTGAGTTCGATTTCCGGGGCATAGGGTATGATTGTGTTTGCCACACAATCATACTAATGCAACAATGGTAGCTGGCATCGAAAGCTCTCAATTAATAACTTTGGAAGTGCATTTAGAACACTAAGTTAAGGGCATGCAATAAGCGAATTGTGGAAGCAATAAGTTTGAAATGCTAAGAAAGAAGAAGAAGACAGAACTCCTCTGAAATTTTAGGGACATTCCTGAAGAAGTTGAAGTAAGCCAAGAGGTATTGAAATTTGCCTGAAAATATTAAAACTTGTCTGGAATGCTTGGATCTCAGCTGAAGAAATGGACTGAATATTTTTGAATTTGTGTGAAATTCTTGGGACTTCCTATAAATACTGTGTTGCTCAACATGCTTGATTTAGGCATGAAGTTAAAAGATGATCTTTAAAGAACTTATTAGAACTTTTCTGAAACATCTTGGAATTTCGAAAAACTTACATAAATATATTGGAGCTTCGATACATTTCTTGGAATCTGTCAGAAGTAACTTTACAAAAGTTTTTGTGGCATACCTGTACTGCCGTGAAACGCATATCAGTCCCATATGAATAGGAAATCAAGCAAAGATGGGACTGATATGCGTTTCACGGCAGTGTAGTTTGCGGAAGCAGCTTGAGAATGGTAGAATTTGCTTGAATTTCTTGAAATTCAAAAGAAAATATTGAAACAAGTCTCAATTTCTTGGAGCCTATCTTCCAGATGCTGCAACATGCTTCATGTTAAAGATTGTGTATCGAAATTGGCGGAAACCCATGAAATCCCATGAAATTTGGGTGAAAATATTCGAGCTTGTCTAAATTTCTTGCGTCCAACCTGAAGAGCTTATCCGACAATTTTGGAACTTGCCTGTCATTTTGGAATTTTCCCAAATATTTTTGTGTCATGCTTAAACAGCTTGAAACAAGTACAAAACAGAGAATGGAACCTCTCTATAATGTTCGCTCGAAGAGCTTTAAACAGGCATGAAGTAAAGAGTGAAACATTTGAAAAATTTAAAAAAGTTACCCTAACATTTTGACTTGCCCAAATATTCTGAAAACTACCTGAATTTCCTGAAAGTTGCCGAAATTTTTGTTGAACTTCAAATTTTTTAAACGTATCAGAAGTTTACTGGAACTCCTCTGCAATTTTTGGAACGTTTCTGAAGATCATGAAATTTGCTTGAAGATTTTGAAATTTTCCTGAAAATATTGGAACTTGTCTGGAATTTTTGGACTTTACCTGAGAAAACTATCCGAAAGTTTTGGAACTTGTCTGAAACATTTGGGATTTCCCATATATTCCGTTAACCTGCTCAGCATGCTCCAAAAGAAGATCTTCATAAATGTCAGGAGAACTTTCCTGAATTTCTTGGAAACTTTTTTTTTCTTGATTGTAGATTTTCAGCCTCGTTCATCTCGCTGGTTCATTTCCCGTCATTGTCATTCACATAACTCTTATGGTTATTTTCGTAGCTTTTTCCGAGGATGTGATTCGAACTCGTGACTTTGTCATGAGAAGAATGTATGTTAACCACTACACCGGGGTCGCTCCCCGTTCTTGGAAACTTCCTTGGATTTCCAAAAACTTTCCAGAATATCTTGGGACTTGGCCACATCTCTTGAAACCCCTCAGAAGCGTTCTGAAACTTCTCTAAAGTTGTGGTGGCATACTTGGAGTTTGAGGAGCCAACTCGAAGATGGTGAAATTTACTTGAATTTCTTGAAATTCAAATGAAAATATATGAAAACGTATTCAATTTCTTGGAGTTTATCTGAGAAACTAAAGGGAACATAAAAAAAACTCTTGTATACATTCAAAATCACTGTTTAAGTTTCAAGAGATCATCGGAGATGTTCTGAGAAAGTTCTAAGGAATTCTTAGCGATCTCAAGGAAACCTTTTTTTCGACGGATCTTTGCACGAACATTGCAATGACCAACCTAGTAAAAAAGGCATCTGGTACATGTAGATGTAGATGTACATGGTAGATAGTTGAACGAATGCAGAACATTTCCATCCAACACGATTTTGCAAGTGCTAAAGCAATATACAACTCCTGTAAATGGTTTCAGCAATTTGATTTGACTCAATCGCGATTTTTTTCCTAAATAACATCCCAGATTCATTACAAATGTCTTCTAATAAACTCATCCGCGATTCTTTCAGAATCTCATCCATCCATCCAAATTTCATTGACAATTCTTTTTCACACTTAACCTGTACTACTCTAGAATATCTTTCATGATTCAGTTAGGATTACATCCGAGGATTTGTCACAATCATATCCAAGATTCTCTCGGAATAACAACCAAGATGTACTAAGAAGTTCATTCAAGATTGTCTCTCAACTGCTCTCATGGTTTCTCTGAAAATTATCCAATATTTTCCTGCAATCTCATCCAAGATTATTGAAGTATGCCTTCGGAGATTCTTTCAAGAACTCATTTAAATTCTCCTAAAAACTCTTTCGAGATTGGTTCGGAATTGCATTCATGATTTTCTGGAAATTTATTGCCAGATTTTCTCTCATGCCTCCAAAATAATCTAGGAATCTCATCTTACGCATTTCGTTGACGTCTCTCTCAGATGCTTACCCAGATAGACCATCACTCAGAAAAATATCCCATACATTCTAGAGTACCATTCGAGATTTTCCACGGCAGAATACCATTCAAGACCCTCCAAGAAGTTTATTCGAGATTCTCTCAGTGCTAACAACATCCTCCATGATTAAAGTCATCCGAGATTCTTTGGAAACTGCATTCGAAACTCTCTTTCTAAATTCCTTTTTTTTTAGATTAAGGAATTAGTTTCGTTGACAATTGCGTCAGTAACGTATCCGATGGGCTACTTGAATAGCATTCGAGATTCTCTCAGAATTTTATCCGGGAATTTCAGAGTCATTTTCGAGATTATTTAAGGATGCCATCCAAGATTTTCTAAGAAGAGCATCCGAAACTCCTACATAATTGCATCAGAGCTGTTCTGTAGTCTCATTCAATTTTGTTCAAGAATCTTGGATGATATTCTTTCAAGTTCTGAGCAAATGTATGCCAAAATTTAATTGATGATTTTAACAATTTTTGGAATTTCCTTCAATTTTTTGCAATATTTCATCCATGATTCACTCAGTACCTCGCTCATCGAATGACCTCATTCAAAGAATTTCTTTCAGAAATGTATCTTGAGTTCACCTCGAAACTTCTTCCAGCGAATAGGATATTGACAATTTTATCCGAGAATTTATCAAAGTTATATTAGGACACGCAAAGAAGGTTATTCGAGTTCTTCTCACAATTGTATCAGAGGTTTGGTTTTTCCGAATATTATTCAAAATCTCGTGGAATCTCTTCTAAAAAATTTCAAGAATCTTATCTGAGTTTCTTATTCCAAAATTTGTCCATTCACTCAGAAACTTGGTGAAGATTGATTCAGATTTTCCTAAACTTTCATTCCAGATTTTATAAGAATTGATTCCAAACTTGTTTTAGCAATCACATCAAACTGATGTCCAACCGGCGAGGCGGCCCAGACCTTGTCCCCCCCCTCTTTCCCTCCCTTTAGTTGGAGATACCATTGGACAATTATCCAATACTCTTTTAGATTATCATTCGAGATTTTCTTAGAATTGTATCCGAGAATATTTCAGAATCATATTGAAGATTCTCTCAGAATACTATTCTAAACTCTTTAAGAAGCATATTCGGGATAATATCACAATCGAGATTTTCTAATCTCAGGATGCGATATTTTTCTGGAATCTCATCTAAGATTTTCTGAGAATATCAACCAAATTCTCACAAGAAATTGTTCGAGATTGTTTCAGAAGTTTATTGTGATTTTCTCTTAATTCTCATTTGAGATTCTTCCTCGAAGACTTATTCCAGATTGTGTCGAAAATTGAAAAAAAAATTGCGGCCCCCATCGCATTTTTTATAAAAATCGCAACTGCGATTCTCTTAGAATTTCATCCAATAAATTTCATCGACGTTTCTCTCAAAAATTCATCCGTCATTCACTCTGAAACATATCCGATTCACTTCTAGAGTATGAAGTTTTCATAGCATTTTAACCGAAAATCTTTCCAAATTATCTTCGAGATTCTGTCAGCATACTATCCTTAACTTTTTGAGAAGCTATTTCGTGAAAGTCTCACAATCGAGATTTCCTAAAAAATGTCATTTCAAAAATAGGAATTGTTTCAGAATTTCAGTTGTGATTTTCTCTAAATTCTCATTTGAGATTTTTCCTTGAAAACTCTCTCCAGATTGTATCAGCACTTGACAGAAAACAACATAATTGTAGACCCATCGAATTGATGTGTCGCAACTACGATTCTGTCAGAATTTTATCCAACGAATGTCATTGACTAATCTTAAAGAAACTCAGCCGAGAGTCGCTTAGAAACATTTCCGATACACTACTTAAGTATCATCCGAGATTTGATCATTTCCAAATCATTTATCCAACACTCTCTGAGAAGCTCGTTCGAGATCTCACAATCGTTCTCTCAGAATCTGCTTTGAGATTTTCTCAGAATCTCATTTAACAATCTCTTAGGGTCTTATCCAAGATTCTTTGAAGTTATATCCGCGATTCTCTTAGGGTCTTATCCAAGCATCTCCAAGGATATATTCGTGATTGCAGTAGAATTGCATCTGGGATTTTAAAATTAATCGAGTATTCCGTGAGCTGCTAGTGATGTTTGGGGCCCTTTTTCGATTTTAGTGATCCGAAAATTTGATAAAAGTAGGTCCAAACGTGAAACAGCACAAATCGCTTTCAAATTTTACTACACCCTCCACCTGGACATTGGTCTTAAACTGTGATGTGAAATACGCCACAAAAATTTACCACGACTCTAAAATGCCAGCAATTAGCGTAATCACCCTCCCATGATTATCAACCCATCAAAGCAGGCGGATTTTCCGCTTCGCGAAGCGTAAAATCAACGTTGAGCGTTTGCCGCCAACAACGCATTCGCCTAACTAAACATTCCATAATAAAAATGCAACTTCAACATCTGCTGTTCATATCCTATCTGCTACTCTCCGGTTCAAAATCCACTCCCGTCAAGCAGGTACGTACCTTCCGACATTTTTTCTTCAAGGATTGATTGGTGAATTAATTCAACTCCACAGCCCATCCTCGTGCACCGAGTGGATTGCATCGGTCAACCGTACCAGTATGGCGAGTATGTCCGCTGCGGTCTCCGGACTCAACGGAACCAATCGCAGCAACTGGTCGCGGAAATGCTCCTGAACAAACCGGTTCGATCGCTGATTGGGTCGTTCAATGTCTACACCAAGCACCAATTCACGCAAACCCATATCTACGGGACGGAGATGGATCTGTGCCAGTACATGGACAGCGAGCGGTACAGTCGGATCATGGGGCGGAACATTGTGGCGGAGATTCTTTTGGAGAAGCTGTACCTAAATTTCCCACAAGTGGTACATCCCTGCCCGTACGAAGGTCTGGTCAACTTGACCGGTAAGGAGGTCCGCCTGGACTTGGTTCCGCCGTATATTCTTCCGGGAACGTACATCGTGGAAGCGCACCTGTTTGACAAGGCCAATCAGACCATCATCCACGTTAGAGCCGTGTTTTCCCTAATCGGAAAGGGCATGTTCGGACTGCAGGAAAATTAGCTTTACATCACCACGGAAAATACACTGTAATTAGAGGGAAATTTATCTGAGCGTGGTTTGATTGTTCCCGAAGCGTGGGTTGGGGATGTAGGAGGTCAACTCGGTCGGTGATCTATTTTTAATGCCTTTTCGCGTGGCGGTACAAGTTGAGATCTGCTTCCTTGTTGGACGATGACAGAAAAAATAAAGCGTAATCATGGAAGCAACGAGCAGCAGCTGTTGGAGTTTTCTTCTAGGAGGGGAAAAAGTTTAGTTGCGTTTCCGAGGCACATGTGTGCTCTGTGTTAGTTGAACTTTTGGATTTAGTTGAGATGGAGAGAAGCTTAAGGAATCTGCCCCCCGGGGTGAAGTTGGGAACTGATCCCCGGGGAAGATTATGGCCGACAGCTGACGGAAAGTCTTGATAGAAATGAGGGAGGTTGTTTTTCGAGGAGGCTGGTGATTTTGGAATAGTTTTGTGAAGATCGTAAATTAAAGTACAGCCAAACGACAGTTATACCCTAGGAAAGGAAAACTGTTCAATGGCCATTAGAAACTATGAAGTTGAAAATCTGTGAAGCATTAGTGCATTTATTTTATTATTAATTTCATTAGCTTTGATGTTTCTATACAATGAATTCTACTATTTATTTGGATTTTTTTATTTATAAATTAACTAAGTGAAGCTTTGATTGAATTTATGTTCGCATCTCTTTCTACTCATTCTTATGTGCTAAAGGACGCTTGCATGTGTCGGTCTCAGGGGACAGAAATTTACATGACATTTTGGTAGTGTGTAGTTTTTCTGTTCAAACTCACATTAATAATTAAATCTCTAAGGATATTGTGTATGTGTAAACAGCGTTCATTATTGCATGCATGTTGTTTTCGGTCTGAAGTTTTCGATTCAATTTGATTTGTTTACGATATCATAAAATCGTCGTTTTGTTTCCCAGTGCTTCGTGTACGTCCAGTGAATCGAATCTGTATATTCTAATGTGTTTTCATACTACCGTCGTGATCTAATCACTTATCGCGTGGGCTGCGTTGTGTTAATTATTGTTTTTCAACTAAGCTTGTATTGTTGCTCACCAAAGTGTATTTCCATTGAAGCGAGTGCAAGCTCATCAGTTTATGTGTTTTCATCTGCTCGAAAACATCGCAAGCATATCTGGTGGTTCACGCAACTGTGTGGTCCAAGCATATCTGGCCCTTCGATCAACACCGACAACTTATCGCTCGCTGCATACACTAGTATTGAGCAGTGGCAGTGTGGAATTAGTACGGTAGAAATCTTTGCTGTTGGGAATAAATTATCGTGGTTCGGATAAATATTATTTTCACAATTGCGCAAAGGCTATCAAGCGTGGAGAGGAAGCCATGTATGGGCTTCTGTGAACATGTCGTTCATCTACGATGTGCAAACTTCGACAAGAATTTTGCCAAAGTTTTGTCTGACTCACCCAACCTGCTTTGGATGTGCGATGAATGCGTGAAGTTGATGAAATTAACTCGCTTTCGACATGCTATCATTTCCGCTGGAGACGCTGTTAATGAACTGACTAGAAATTAATTTGCAGCTAATGCTGAACTGAAAAAAGAGCTAGCCAAGCATAGTGAGCAAATTTTTCAGCTCTCAAATTGAATTAACTCAGCCATCCCATCGCTTTCCACCTCTGCTAATCGCCGCGTAACAAAACGTCGTCGGATGGATAAAGATAATCCAGTTGTCAAATCGCTGCTTGGTGGAATCAGACCAATCAACAACATCAGTATCATAACTGTGCCACAACCAACACCTATGTGTTGGATTTACCTATCGCGATTACACCCCAGTGTGAAGGCGGACGCAGTGGAGAAGTTAGCGAGAGACAGTCTGCAATGCGCAACAGTTAAGGCTGTGCCCTTGGTCAAACAGGGAACTGATCTAAATTAGTTGAACTTTTTTTCGTTCAAAGTTGGGGTCCATCCAAAATTTCGAACAGCAGCTCTCGATCCGTCTTCATGGCCAAACGGTATTCTCTTCCGAGAATTCGAAGACACTCGTGAAAAATACTATTGGATTCCCGAACCCAGTACCCCTTCAATTCGTGTCAAACATCAGAAGAAACTCTTCGCCAAGCGTCTGCCTCTATGGAAACCACCGATTTCTGACATCACGGCGAACACTTCTTACCAGGGGCACCGCGAAAGCATTATGGGCACCGTAGAAAGCATCATGGAGACCCCTTCTCAGTTCGACGCAGCCTCATGCAGTCATCGTTCATCGGAGTCGTTGCGGACCTGTTGTCGAAACTGTTGAAGGGGTTCTCCAGCCTGCTTACCCAGGCAAGTACTCATTTTTCACTGAACAAGCTCTTCCTGATTGCCTTCCCGCTCGCAGCTCGCGCTCTTTAGACACCACCGGTGCATCATCAGTTCCAACTATATCGCGTTCATACGAGTCATCCTTGCGTCATCCTCTAAGGCTACCATATCTGCTGTCATCCAATCCAGGACGCCCGAAAGAAAGCACTATGGAAGGTTCTGTCTCACCTAGCTCAGTCGCACCATCGGCCGTTATCGAAAGTCCGTCGCAGTCTTCTCGTTCGTGCCATCTAAGACGTCCCGGCTCTGAGTCTAGTGTTGAGGACAGGGTCTTCCAAGCTGCCTACAGTGGCAAGTATTCTATCAGTAACGGATTTTCCTGTCCTGATGTGTCTCCTATCCCTAGGATTGCCAATCCAGCCAGAATCAATGCCTTAGCAAATGTTTTGATGTACTATATGTTCCGAACAAAATTTGGTCAAACAGTAATGTGCTGTGAGTCGATCAAAGTTTTTATTAATAAGTCAAGTTCTTTTTCTTTTTCAAGTTCAGTTAATACAAAATACAAGGGAAATATTAATAAGCTTCCTTTTTACCGAATGCGAATTGCCGGGTCTTTCGTTTAACACCTGCCATAAGATTTTGTACAGTCTCCTTGTCCACTTTATTCGCCGCAGAACGCCAGCTTGCCTTGAGCTGTTTCTCGCTCATAACAGCTTTTTGAGACTTCTTAAGGTTCCGCTTGACGATGGCCCAATATTGTTCTATCCACGGTTGAAGGCGCCACTCCCAGCTTCTTTGCGACATTTCGGACGGAAACAGCGGGCAACTCTTTTTGTCGTCGCTGTGGCTTCCGGCTTTCGATTTCCCCCGATGGCTGTCGACAAATGTTCACCGAACACATTTAATACGTTGGTAACAGTTGATTTAGCCACATTCAACCATTTCGCCAACTGAGAGTGAGAGTAGTTTGGATTTTCGCCATACACGTGCAAAATTTTGATGCGTTGCTTCTCTTCCTTCGACGACATTTTGATAACTGAAGCGCTAATCTCAAAATCAAAATAGAGGCATGATGCTATACGCACACATCTTCAAAATGAGGGGTGTGCAAATTTTTTTTAATGCACGATGAAAGGAAATACGTCAAGTTTAGGTCGACCACATTTTGGTCGAAACACCCGTAGTGGGTTTGGTGTAGCTAGAACGTAATGAGGTTTGCGGAGTCCATGAGAAGATTGATTAATAACTAAAAGTGTTCATCGTGATTTACGTTCAATTTTATAACCTACAATTCAGTAACCTATTTATGACACGATCCTTTGAGCTAATGAACGTACTATCTACCGATTAAACAGTTTACCAGTAAATAGTCTATCTTAAACTTAACCGAATTCGTTCTTAAGTGCTTATTGAATTCCGAAATCTAGCGAAATACGTTGATGCCATTTAGTCTCGTTCTGGAGAATCTCTATGGCTGCCTAAAGAGGGTGAAGAAGAACTTGTTGTTAGTAATCACACAGAAAAAAATAATGAAATTTAACAGGCGCCCCCAAATTTCCCATCGTTAAATTCCAAGCCAAAGGAGGCGTAAACAACGAGATTGTTTGCAATATTTCATGAGCCATTCAACAATGCTTGCAACCTTTCATACAACAGGCTAGATTCAGCCGTTATCTGGCTTAAATTTACATGAAATATCCCATTAATTTCTGCCAAATCTAGCACCAGATAACTCAGAAAATTCAATGTTTCTTTTTATCTGTGCAAATAATTAATTTTCATCTTAACCTAATATTAATTATAAAATATGTTTCAGTTTCAAACTGTCCAAACAAAACTGCGCTGGAAGAGTTTTTTTAATTATCCGAATATTCTTAGATTTTTTAACAAAATATAATTACGCATTCCTCCAAGTTATCGATAGGAAACATCTTTGTTGGACCGCTATCATGTTTAAAAGAGTTGAAAGGTTGCAAGAATAATGCGGTTCTTTGCTTTACAATTCTGTGCACAAATTTGAATTTGAATCAAATAATTAACTATGCCATACTGTAGCAGTTGCTATCTTATGTAATAATCATTAGATTAAGGAATTGTAGATTTGTTTACAAAAATATTCAAATTCTGGATAAATTAGTTTTCTGGTTGATATTTACGACATGGGGTATAAAATTAAGTGATGAATTTTTGGTTCATGAAAAATGTGAAAGAAGAATATTTAGGACTTATAATCTGCTTCGCTTGAGTGCATCTAAAAAGACTTAATTTTTCATAAAATTTGCTTAGTGGGTATGTTATACTATACATTTTTTTTCCATTATATATTACAATTCACCAAACTAAAACTGACATTACAAACCATACCGCTAGAATATCTACCCATAGACGATATCAAATGATTTCATTGCAATGCATTGTATCACTACAATCAACCAAATTATTCCAAAGGCAGTATGCTCTCAGTTACATTTCCTAGCATTTCCCGCTTCAAAGCTTTGTACACATGCTACACATATTCAGCCCGACTTGCGTTTGATCATCTATGCATCGCTGCTAATCAGAATAGCGTTTAGACGATATAGCACGGCCCATTAGCTGAGAAATCCAGGATTTCAGCTTGAAGCGAAAGCGTAGCAATAATTAATCAGGCATTGAATAACTAATGGCCCGCTGGATGGAACGGGATAACGGTATGGGCGTTTCAACTTAATAATGACGTGACCTGACGGTCAAGAAACATGACCCTTACAGCTTGGGATGTTATGTTTGCCAACGCGTCAATAATTAATCGAATAATTGCTAGCTGCAAACTCTAGATGTGCAATTAAATTTGCTTCACTTTAGAGATTTTCTCAAAACCGTATTTTCTCAGGAAGTAGATTTTCATCTCGGTACCATCATTGTCTTTCCAAATGAGATCTCGTTTCACAAGAACCAACCGCCTCATTAAATTCTATGTTTCTCGAAAAAACCACAATCCTTCGGAAGAACCACATCACTCCAGCAAACAAACTTCATTGTAAATGGTTTGGCTTATTCAAAATCCCATGAGGCGATGCCATCCTCGTTCATTCCGAAACCAATTTCATAGAAAGGGAAAACGAACATGAAACTGACATCCCTGCTTCGCAAATCATAATCGTTATTAAATTTCATTTAAAAAATCACGTCCGAACATAAAACGAACAAACCGAATCAATTGCCAATTTCGAACACCGGAAACAATTCTACAACAGCACTCATTAATCGCCCTCAACGCCCCCCTCATGTTTCATTCGATGGAATTGCACAAAGGGCGACAAGTGTTTACCACTCTTGAAAACGGCGACCAACAACCGCACCGGGAAACGACCGAAAATTTGGGGAAACAATATTTAGATTTGGCCGTAGATTGGCGCAACCGACCTCCTCCGCCTCCCGTGGGCCAAATTAGGGCTTAGTTCTAGTGAGCAATTTCAAGCATAATTTATGCGAGTTTTAATAAGCTCGGGGAAATTCATCCAGCCGGCCGCATTTTTCGCTTTGGTGATTTGTCCCAAGTCTAATTATTGGGCAGGAAAATAATCGTTCGCATTTCGATTATCACGGATAATGCAAATTCTGAAACAACTGGCCCGTAGTTTAATCAGAATTGTTTCAACTTCAAAATCATCACCGCAACAAAGTGGCAAATTTGTACTCGAATTACAACTCGCAAAGTGGGTCAAATTCAGAACTGCTCCAACATAATCTCACATAAGTACCCACTTCACATGGTTCTCCTCCTGGTCGGGGGGAAAAAGCACCCGATTGCAGCAGTACCTTCCATGAACTACCTTCGGTAACCGCTTGGTTTAAGAAGGGAGCGGTTCGGAATTTACGATGCTCTCAACACCTTCCGCAACAATGTCACTCCCGGAAAGTTGCACCAAACAGTGGGGAAATTATAATTCCAGTCACGTGCAGTTTTCCACTTTTACCTACCTGTGCACAAAACACCGCTCTTCGCGATGTTCCATGGAGGAAAAGGGCAGGGGATAATCAAAAGAAAATTTTCACCAGGTTCGGATGTTGGTCTCTCTCTCTTTTTCTGTCTGTTAGCTCATACAGTCAATTGTTAAAACAATGGAAACACAAGCTCGTGGTGTGTTAACAAAATCAAACACGGGCAAGGCGAGCTTGTTACATCTGCTAAGGAACAGCACCGAGGGAAAATGACGGTTGGGTAACAGAAAAGACGAAACTAGTCCCGATGTAAGCGGAGTTAAGGTTAAGAGTGTTTGAGTTCTTAAGGAACTTATATTCCCTTCAATTATAGAAATTTCACCTAGTTTCAGCACGGTTTCAGTTAGAAGTAAGAGTTTCATCTGTTTGCGCTTCCCAGAAATCCTTTTAAAAAGGGTGTGTTATTGATTTTGAGTTAATTGTTGTCTATTTTATTGACTACCTACCCTTACTACTCTTGAATCGTTACGAGCGAAAACAGAAAATATGGGCCAGCGAAAATTTATCTTTCCCTCGTTCCACATAGTGCTGGAAGTAATGCACTGAAGGGAACATCTGATGTACTAAACCACGCACGATTGTCGACACTTCTATAAAGTACAGAACGAGAGTAAAATCGATTTTCCCTAGCACCATTCTCCAGGTTCTTTTTCGTACCAACAAATCAATCTTAACAGCATTCGCGAAATTTTCAAAACAAACATCAATTCAGGCTGCTTTGATGCACTCTTTTGACACTCTCCACATATCCATTCCATTCGGAACTATTTTCTGTATCCATCTACCTCAAGGGGTCGGCCAATCTGGTCAATTTGAAATCTTTAAATGATTTCATTTTTTTTCAGAAGATCGGGCGAGATCAACGTGATAAAACAGCACACACATTTTCTTCAGTCTCACAAAATGTTCAAAGAAAATTTATGTTTAACATCATGCTGCAGCTGAACTAGCGCGTAAACCAATAACTATTGATTAGACGTAGTATGAGGACTAGTTAAAATTATCAAAACAAACATGTTAATAATAATAATAATAATATTTTTTTTACTTTTTACGATTTTTTACGCTTTAATACTCTTAATTACTGTGCTTCCTTATTTTCTTGATTTAATTAATTTAGAAAACTTTCTTGAGTCTCGCAAATAATTCAATATACAAATTACTTCATTTTCTTAAATTTTTGGGTGTACTTAATTTTCCTACTTATAAAATTATCTGTATATTTGAAATTTCGTCTATTACTTGTTTTGATTCATTATTTTTTTTGTAAATTTTATATTCTCGTTATATCCTTGAACTTCATGTTTCTTCTTCTTTTCTTTATTTTCAAAATTGACAAGATTTTTATTATTTTGTTTTGAGGTTTTTAAGATTGTCTTGTTATTTAAGATTTTAAGCTCTTGTTATTTTGCTAAGTTTTTTTTTGAAGATCTTTATTCTAAATTTCCTTAATTTTCTGCATTTTTTTTCGATAATCTTTTCGTGCTATATGTTCAATACTTTTATCCTCTTATTATTTTTTTCTCCTATTTATTTTCTTAACTTTCAAAACTCAACATTTTCCACGTTTTCGAAATTTCATAAATCATCATGCATGAGTCATTCGCTTTTGCGAAATTTTAGTTCACGTTAAATTTATATATGGAGTTATATAGCGGCTATAAACTCACTGGTTTGCTGGATTTCACTGGTTGAGCAGAACGATCTTCAAGTGACAAAATGATGTACCTAATATTGAATCAAAGATATACAGAGCTCAACTTAAGGGACGTATTATTCCCATTAGCAACTACACGGGTAAATATCCACAATTTATTGTCAAAAATCCATGTAAAATTCCACATAATATTCATTTTTTCACACATAAACAATGAACAGTATGTGGGGCCACACATAGTGGTTATTTGTACACATAGGAAGTATGTGTGGTTACAAATAGATATAATTTATTGATCAATTTTGCAAAAATTCATGTGTGGGACAAATAGATATTATCATTGCCTTTTTATCAGTGTATTTGGCCAAATAATATAAACATTAGTTAATATTTCAGAAATTTTACAACCTTTTGGAAATTTGAAAATGTGAATGTTTAGAAATGTAGGGATTGACAATTTTCAATCCATTTAAGTCTAATTAAATCTTCTAAAATAATGCTTTAAGATTAAGTTTTAAGATTAAGTTTTAAGGTTAAGTTTAAAGTTTAAAGTTTTAGTTTAAAGTTTTAGTTTAAAGTTTTAGTTTAAAGTTTAAGTTTAAAGTTTTAGTTTAAAGTTTTAGTTTAAAGTTTTAAGTTTAAAGTTTTAGTTTTAAGTTTTAGTTTTAAGTTTTAAGTTTTAAGTTTTAGTTTTAAGTTTAAGTTTTAAGTTTTAGTTTTGAGTTTTAAGTTTTAAGTTTTAAGTTTTAAGTTTTAAGTTTTAAGTTTTAAGTTTTAAGTTTTAAGTTTTAAGTTTTAAGTTTTAAGTTTTAAGTTTTAAGTTTTAAGTTTTAAGTTTTAAGTTTTAAGTTTTAAGTTTTAAGTTTTAAGTTTTAAGTTTTAAGTTTTAAGTTTTATGTTTTAAGTTTTAAGTTTTAGTTTTGAGTTTTAAGTTTTATTTTCTAGTTTTAATTTTAAGTTTTAGTTTAAAGTTTTAGTTTAAAGTTTTAGTTTAAAGATTTAGTTTAAAGTTTTAGTTTAATGTTTTAGTTTTTAGTTTTAGTATTAAGTTTTAGTTTTATGTTTATGTTTTAAGTTTTAGTTTTGAGTTTAAGTTTTAAGTTTTAAGTTTTAAGTTTTAAGTTTTAAGTTTTAAGTTTTAAGTTTTAAGTTTTAAGTTTTAAGTTTTAAGTTTTAAGTTTTAAGTTTTAAGTTTTAAGTTTTAAGTTTTAAGTTTTAAGTTTTAAGTTTTAAGTTTTAAGTTTTAAGTTTTAAGTTTTAAGTTTTAAGCGTTAAGTTTTATGTTTTAGGTTATAAGCTTTAAGTTTTAAGCTTTAAGTTTTATGTTTTAAATTTTAAGTTTAAGTTTTAAGTTTTAGTTTTGAGTTTTAAGTTTTAGTTTCTTGTTTTAATTTTAAGTTTTAGTTTAAAGTTTTAGTTTAAAGTTTAAATTTAAAGTTTTAGTTTAAAGTTTTAGTTTAAAGATTTAGTTCAAAGTTTAAGTTTAATGTTTTAGTTTTTAGTTTAAGTATTGAGTTTTAGTTTTATGTTTATGTTTTAAGTTTTAGTTTTGAGTTTTAGTTTTATGTTTATGTTTTAAGTTTTAGTTTTGAGTTTAAGTTTTAGGTTTTAAGTTTGAAGTTTGAAGTTTTAAGTTGTAAGTTGTAAGTTTTAAGTTTTAGTTTTAAGCTTTAAGTTTTAAGCTTTAAGTTTTATGTTTTAAGTTTGAAGTTTGAAGTTTTAGTTTTGAGTTTTAAGTTTTAAGTTTTAAGTTTTAGTTTCTAGTTTTAATTTTAAGTTTTAGTTCAAAGTTTTAGTTTTAGTTTAAAGTTTTAGTTTAAAGTTCTAGTTTAAATTTTTAGTTCAAAGTTTCAGTTTAAAGTTTTAGTTTAAAGTTTAAGTTTAAAGTTTTAGCTTTAAGTTTTAGTTTTAAGTTTTAGTTTTAAGTTTTAGTTTTAGGTTTTTGTTTACAGTTCTAGTTTTAAGTTTTAGTTTTAAGTTTTAGGTTTATGTTTTAGTTTTAAGATTTAGTTTTGAGTTAAAGTTTTAAGTTTCAATTATAAGTTTTAGTTTTAAGTTTAAATTTAAAGTTATAGTTTTATGTTTTAATTTTTAGTTTCAGTTTTATGTTCATGTTTCAAGTTTTAGTTTCAAGTTTTAGTTTTAAGCTTAAGTTTTAAGTTTTAAGTTTTAAGTTTCAAGTTTCAAGTTTCAAGTTTCAAGTTTCAAATTTCAAGTTTGAAGTTTGAAGTTTGAAGTTTGAAGTTTGAAGTTTGAAGTTTTAAGTTTTAAGTTTTAAGTTTTAAGTTTTAAGTTTTATTAGGTGCGCAACTAAGTTCCCGCTGTTTAGCAATAGATGGCGCCAGTAGTAAGTGCTGGTCGAATGTTGTACATCTCAAGCGTCAGAAACCAAGCTCAGACATATGGTAAACAAACCGCTTTGCCAAATCAGTGATTTTGGTTTAGTGTTATATATTTTGGTTGTTTGAAGATGTCTGATTTCGTGCCAAATAATCGTCATTTGCGGGAAGTGTTGATTTTTTTTCTTTCATTCGAAGAAAACGGCGGCTGAAGCACATCGAGAGCTCCAAAAAGTTTACGGTGATGCTGCTCTGAGTGAAACAACGTGTCGTGATTGGTTTCGTCGCTTCAAAAACGGTGATTTCAGTGTTGATGATCGTCCGCGTGAAGGAAGGCCAAAAAACTTCGAAGACTCTGAATTGGAGGCATTGCTCGATGAGGATCCGTGTAAAACGCAAGAAGAGCTTGGTTCAGGATTAGGAGTTTCCCGCCAAGCCGTTTCTAAGCGATTGCATGCGTTGGGAATGATTCAAAAGCAAGGAACTTGGGTTCCTTACGATTTGAAGCCAAGCGATGTTGAGCGTCGTTTTTTCGTCTGTGAACAACTGCTCCAGCGGCAAAAAAGGAAGAGTTTTCTACATCGCATTGTGACGGGTGACGAAAAATGGATTCATTACAGTAACCCAAAACGGAAACATTCATGGGGACTGCCCGGGCATGCTTCAACATCGTCGCCTAGGCCGAATATTCACGCTGCGAAGGTTATGCTGTGTATTTGGTGGGACCAAGTTGGTGTTATTTATTATGAGCTTTTGAAATCAAACGAAACCATTACCGTGGAACGGTATCGAACTCAATTGATGCGATTGAGCCGAGCACTGCCACAATACGAGCACAGACACGAAAAAGTGATTCTTCAGCATGACAACGCTCGACCTCACGTTGCGAAACCCGTGAAAACCTACTTGGAAACGCTCAAATGGGAAGTCCTACCCCGCACCCGCCATATTCTCCTGATATTGCACCGTCCGATTATTACTTGTTCCGTTCGATGGCACATGGTCTCACTGGTCAGCAATTCCACTCATATGATGACATCTCAAAATGGCTTGATTCTTGGATAGCATCAAAAGACGAACAGTTCTATCGAAATGGTATTCACGTTCTACCAGAAAGATGGAAAAAAACTCGTAGCTAGTGATGAGCAATACTTTGAATAATTCGTTTGTAACCTTTGTTTTCAAAATAAAGTGCCTTTTTCACCAAAAAACAGCGAGAACTTAGTTGCGCACCTAATAAATTTTAAGTTTAAAGTTTTAAGTTTTAAGTTTTAAGTTTTGAGTTATAAGTTTTAAGTTTTAAAATTTAAGATTTAGGTTTTAAATTTTAAGTTTTAAATTTTAAGCTTTAAGCTTATGTTTTAAGTTTAAGTTTTAAGTTTTAGTTTTGAGTTTAAAGTTTTAAGTTTTAGTTTCTAGTTTTAATTTTAGATTAAAGTTTTAGTTTAAAGTTTTAGTTTATAGTTTTAGTTTAATGTTTTAGTTCAAAATTTCAGTTTAAAGTTTTAGTTTTAAGTTTCAGTTTTAAGTTTCAGTTTTAAGTTTAAGTTTTAAGTTTAAGTTTTAAGTATAAGTCTTAAGTATTAGTTTTAAGTTTTAGTTTTAAGTTTTAGTTTTAAGTTTTAGTTTTAAGTTTTAGTTTTAAGTTTTAGTTTTAAGTTTTAGTTTTAAGTTTTAGTTTTAAGTTTTAGTTTTAAGTTTTAGTTTTAAGTTTTAGTTTTAAGTTTTAGTTTTAAGTTTTAGTTTTAAGTTTTAGTTTTAAGTTTTACATATAAGTTTTACTTTTTAAGTTTTACTTTTAAGTTTTAGTTTCAAGTTTTAGTTTTAAGTTTTAGTTTTATGTTTATGTTTATGTTTTAGTTTACGTTTTAGTTTAAAGTTTTAGTTTGAAGTTTTAATTTTATGTCTTAGTTCAATGTTTTACTATAAAGTTTTAATTTAAAGTTTTTGTATAAAGTTTTTGTTTTAGGTTTTTGTTTAAAGTTCTAGTTTTAAGTTTTAGGTTTATGTTATTGTTTTAAGATTTAGTTTTGAGTTAAAGTTTACAGTTTCAATTATAAGTTTTAGTTTTAAGTTTAAATTTTAAGTTTTAGTTTTATGTTTTAGTTTTCAGTTTTAGTTTTAAGTTTGACTTTTAAGTTGTAGTTTCAAGTTTTAGTTTTACGTTTATGTTTTAGTTTTAAGTTTTAGTTTTAAGTTTTAATGTAAAGTTTTACTTGTACAGGGTGGCCACTCAATTTTCATTTTCAAATTCCCGGTTTTTTGCCAGTTTTCTCGGACCAAATGTTAAAAATTTCCCGGTTTAAGACTGGATTACAGGTCGGGAAAAGCTGGAACCCGGGATTTAAATTCCCGTGGCAGGAAATAAGTCTACACAAAAATTAAAGTTTTCTTGAAGTGTAAACCCAATTTTACTCTAGGAAATAAAATTCATCTCTACCCACTTCTTCTTCGGCGAGAACAAAACATTTCGCTTTGTTTTCGTGCGGATTTTGCAAGTTTGAACTCGAATAGAAAAAAAAAATGTCAAAAGGAGAGTCGACTTCCGAAACAGTTTTTTTAATATATATAGATCATTACACGGAATACATTAACCTCACTTTTTTGACAGTTCAGGAAGTTTGTTTTCCAGGTGTTAGAACTTTAACCGCTCAAACGAAATTTTGACTTTTATGACTTTTTTCTGGCTTGACTTTTTTTCTGGATTCTGTATGATTAGATTCAGGAAATGATGTAGAAATAAGCACTGTTTTCTGTATTCCGGCTGTTTTACTTTAATCGTAATAAATTTAGATCACAAAATCTCAAACCGATCTTACCGAAAATATCCTAAGTCTACATAAACAAGCTCCCTGAACTGTCAAAACTGCATTGATGACGCCATCGTGCAATGATCTATTGATGTGCTTGAATATTTGATGGTTTTGACAGTCAGTATTAACAGCTAACAGAGGAAAAAAAATTGAACGAAGAAAATACAGACCTCCTGCCAAAAAAAAAAAAAAAAAAGAGCCAAAACGACAAAACGGGATAAGGAGATTTCGAAACATCCTTTCTTGTACCAAATAACAATAAAAGAGAATTCCAACAAGATAGCTAAATATTTCATTTAAAGCCGTTTTCGGTTATTGTGGTAATGCTACACTGGTATCGCTTCTTATAATTAAAAAAAAAACGGCTGTCGAAATACGATGAGTGTTAATTCGCAAATAAAATTGTTGGAACTGGGCGACGAATATGACCTCAGTATCACCAACAAAGCGAAAAAGTGAACGAGAGAGATTAATTATTAGGTTATTAGGTTATCTTACGTCTAATCCCCTTTCTTTCAAACGCATAGGATTGTTTTGATAAGGAAACGTTTGCCTGACAGCAAGTCCTATAGTTTCTATGCGCTTGAAAGAGAAAAGAGATTAGACGTCAGAACACACGTTGCGACACACTTCGAGAATGAGCCAAGATATTCATAGAAGGTAAATCAATTGACACACTCTAGAATTTCACAGATCGTTATGGATGGACACGCTAAGATAGGAATAACTAGAGGTTAGATGATAATCACACACAACCTAAATTATAATTAATCATGTGAACATAAATTCCAGTTTTTTTCCCGGTTTCTCCCGGTTTTTTAAAATTCCCGGTTTTCCCGGTTCTGTGGCCACCCTGCTTGTATGTTTTAGTTTTAAGTTTTTCTTTAAATTTTGTACAAAGTTTTTGTTTTAAATTTTTGTTTGAAGTTCTAGTTTTAAGTTTTAGTTTTAAGTTTAAATTTTAAGTTTTTGTCTTAGGATTTAGTTTTTAGTTTTAGTTTTATGTTAATGTTTTAAGTTTTAGTTTTAAGTTGTTGTTTCAAGTTTAAGTATTAAGTTTAAGTTTATGTTTGAAGTTTTAAGTTTTAAGTTTAAGTTTTAAGTATTAAGTTTTAAGTTTTAGTTTTTAGTTTTAAATTTAAGTTTTGGCTTTAAGTTTTAGTTTAAATTTCTAGTTTAAAGTTTTAGTTTTAAGTGTTAGATTTAAGTTTTAGTTTGAAGTTTTAGTTTGAAGTTTTAGCTTGAAGTTTTAGTTTGAAGTTTTAGTTTTATGTTTTAGTTTTATGTTTTAGTTTTATGTTTTAGCTTTAAGTTTTAGTTTAAGTTTAAAGTTCTACTTTAATGTTTGAGTTTAAAGTTTTAATTTAAAGTTTTAGTTTTAAGTTTTAGTTTTAAGCTTTAGTTTAAAGTTTTAGTTTAAAGTTTTGGTTTAAAGTTTTAGTTTAAAGATTTAGTTTAAAGTTTTAGTTTAAAGTTTAAGTTTAAAGTTCTAGTTCAAAACTTTGGTTTTATGTTTTCATTTTATGTTTTAGTATTAAGTGTTAGTTTAAAATTTTACTTTAATGTTTTAGTTTAGAGTTTTAGTTTGAAGTTTTAGTTTAAAGTTTTAGTTTAAAGTTTTAGTTTAAAGTTCTGGTTTTAAGTTTTATTTTAAAGTTTTAGTTCAAAAATTTAGTTAAGAGGTTTAGTTTTAAGTTTAAGATTAAAGATTTAGTTGTAAGTTTTAATTTTAAGCTTAAGTTTGAAGATTCCGTTTTGTTTTAATAAAGGGATTTTAAAATTAAAGTTTAAATGATGTTATTAACCATATAAGATTCTAATGATTCATTAAAAATTTGAAATTCTTCAGTTTTATTTATGGTATGACAAAATATTTTTTTTCTATTTTCGAATTCTGATTTATAGCCTTCACAGATATTCGTAAGTTTCAATTTCAAAATATTTAGAAATAGAAAAATTTTAAATTTAAGAAATTAGAAATTCAAAAATACGTATTGTTTTGGAAATTTGAAATTATTATATTAGTAATATGGAAGTTTGAAAATGCGGAGATCGAAATTTTTGAATCTCTTTTATAATTCAAGATTTTTTTATAAAGCTGTTTAATATATAACCTGCAATGTTCTAAGCTTTAGCATAAAGTTTTTAGTTTTAGTGTTAAGAATAAATTTTAAATATTAAATTTTAAGTTGTTGTTTTTTGTAAATAATTACGAGTATGAATAACAAATTTGGAATTTAAATTTTAATACGAAATTTTATATAGTTTAGTCTTTATAACTAATTTCCACATTTTTGTTTTTATCATCCTTGGATTCCGAATCCTCGGTTTCTCAGATACAGGTAAGTTTTAGGATCTAGAAATTTAGAAACCATTTTTTTTAGATAATAGAAATTAAGAAATTTGCTAATCTGCTAATCTCGGATCTATTCACATATTGATTGACAGAATGTATTGCTATAACAGTTCAGACAACAAGATGTAATTAGAAGATGAAAATAGTTCATCCTTTTGTCCTGGAAAAAGTTCAGCATATCCGGCATAAGTAAATCCGAAAAATGCTGCGACTGAAACAGATGTGACAACTGCTTACATCGAACGAATCTGACTGGAAAGGACCTGAAATTGATCCAGCATCGGATTAACATGCCTGGTCAAAATGATTTTTTTTCTAAATCACAAACGACGTTACTAATAAAAAACGACAATATAAGCTTCAAATAATTTGAACTATTCTACAATCCTGGTTTACATGTCCTCATAGATCACCAGCAAGTTTAATATGTTAGTTTTTTTTTTACTTGTTTCGCAGTTCATTGAACCGTTATCAGTAGAGCAATCGCAATTATTTTCCCTTTAAAAATCAATCAAGCAAAACCGAATGGGAAATTTACATCATTATCTTGCACTTAAAATCTTAAAAACGAAATGGTCACCATCCCTCTCTATCCTCCATATTTTAGCACGTGACAGCCTCGAGTTTTCTTTTTAACATAAACGGTTGCAGATTATTTCCCCCCACCAGTCGAGAAAAACATAATGGAACATTTGTAAGGAAGCTAACGCAAACAAAAGCAAATGAATGGAAAAATCCTCACAAAGTGGGGACGAAGACAATCCGACTACAATTCCTCGAGTCAGTTAGAACCATCGGTAACGCAAACGAAGTCTGTTTGTCTGTGGCTGTGCTTGTCTCTGGGCAGTTACTTATATGAGGTGCAACGAGAGTAGCAGCGGGAGTCCATTAAATTCATCCACATATATTTTTTTTTTTTTGCTCACGATGGCCGAAGTGCAGGGCTGGATGCAACATCAATTTGAGGGTAGTGCTGTGATTAGCTTGGTTGCTGTATTTTACTGTGTTTGTGTGTTCGCGAAAAAGCATCCGCACTCAGAATGATTCGACGGAGCAAAAAGCACTGTCTTGGACCGAGTAATTTTTCATCTTCGAAAAAGCATGATTACAAAAGCAACGATGGAGAAGATGTAGATGATGGTGATGATGATGATGATGATGACGGTGGCGGTGGGAATACTATCTACTTCATGTTCTTTTTTTCCGTAAGCGCAGGAGGTGACTATTAAATCCTTATCGCAGTCTTGCAGGGCATTCCCGAGAGGATGCTTCGCATTGAAATTTTCTAATTAAAGCTGAATCTTTAACTTCGCTTTCGCAGAGGAGAAATCTGGAAACATGTTAAACGATTTCGGCTTTCTCGAATGGAATCCAATCGAGAACGAGAGGAATAGAACAAGGCAATCGAACGAGCAGCTGCAAATCGGTAGGGACTGATTCTTGAATAAGTAAATAAACAGTACGAAGCAGAAGAATTTGTGGGAAACTAACCTAAAGGAGATTGTTGACGTTTTGGAGGGATGCTGTAATGTTTATTGGAGTATTGCTCCCTGTGGGGATTGTGTCTTGACGAATTTAGCTGGGTAAACTATAGTAATTTGAAGTCTAAATATTGATGCTGTTGGAAAGAAGCTTTCAATTATTTCAACTGAAATTATTCAGACTCGAATACGAACAAAACCAATCCAGTTCACCATTACAAAGTAACCCATAACGACGACACGTGGCCTTCGGCTCGGCCGGGGGAATGCTGAACCATTCAAAAGTGGCCCATGTTTGCCGTGTACGAAAACCGCAGCAATCGACAAACAGCCAAACGAGCGCAAATAAATCCGCAAGGCAAATTTCCTTCAACCATCTACCCGAAATGGGAAAAGTCAACAACTTTCTGTCGTTGGTCTCCGCCGCCGCCGTCGTCTTTGAGCAGGAACCGGCGATGGTGACATCAATGGGCGCACAATTTTTGTCACAAATTTCGGTGCTTATAACTTTGTCTGATTTCGCAACTCGCATACTCAACATCAAATTGAATGGAAGTTGAAGTTTTCGTTATGGAACGTTGTACTGCATTAAACTCGGTGGAAATTGGCCGAAGGTTGCTAATCTCGTTTAAATTGTTTGCACAAGGAACTTCATTCCTCACTGGAATGTCAAGTTCAATCGCAGGACAATGTTGGTACCTGTTCGTATTGTTGGTTCCGGCTTGGGAAGGAGTGCTTTCCTTGTATTCGATGAGGAAAAGTGCGAAGAGGATGTATTGCAGAAGAGTGGGATGCGGAATCGAGTAATGAAAATTTACTGCTCAATTGCGGTCAGTTTGTTTTCCTTTCTCTATTTGCACTCCGGATTGCGCCTTGAAAAACGAACTGCTTATAGTCGGGATGCCTCGTACCCAACTTTGAACACGTTTTGCTGAGAATGATTTTTTTTTTGTTGTTGTTGCGGAAAATCATCCTTAGTTTTATCGAAGTGGATTGACAGTGAAAAATTCGGAGATCGCAGTAAGCTCTGCCCACGAACGGTTGTATTTTCGAGAGCTGTCACATGTTTTCTGCATTTTTTTTTCTCGGTTGTGGATTTTAAGTTTAAGAATATTTAGTGATGGAACAGGTTTAAACATTAATTCCAAAGGCCTGAGAAGAAGCAAAATCAGAAGCATGGCAGAGTATTTAGAAGGCCAGCCAGGAAAGCTGTGTGGTGGTGTTTTTCGTTTAAATTCGCAGCGCGAGTGGTGTCAGTTCGCGGAAAAACAATCAAAATTCGGCAGAATCGCTGGTGGCCACCGGGTATGGTATTTTTTTTCCAGTGCGCAGACCATCGGATCGGGCGCAAATCGATTGCACAGAGTGCAAGGAATCTGAAATTTCAGAAAGTCTACAGCGTGGTTCTAGAGCTGTGTTGTTGGAAAGCCCGCTGCTATGCCAGCAGGGGCACCGAGCTTGTGTGCTTGAAACTAGACCTAGAGGAGTTTAGCTTTGTTGGTATTGTTGGAAGTGCTGCATATAAGCCTGTTAGCTGTTTGAAAAGTGAAGAGAAATAGAAAAGAGAACGGAAAATTGTGGATTTTCTTCGTCCTGTGACAATCCGTTCCAGCACAAGCTGCTCAACCCCGTTGGTTCCTCGGGTGGATACAAGCTTCGGATAATAATTGGGTGAGATCCTACCATTATATCATATACATGTACATACGTATATATAAATGTATGTATATGTGTGTATATGTATGTGTATATGCGTATATGTATGTGTGCATGTGTATGAATAAGCGTGTATGTATGAGTATATATGTTCATGAATAAGTGAGTATGTATGAGTAAAGGGTGTTCCGATCAAAATCGACTTGAACTTGACGTATTTCCTTTCATCGTGCATTCAAAATTTTTGAACACCCTCATTATGAAGATATGAGCGTGTAGCATCATGCCTCTATTTTGATTTTGAGATTAGCACTTCAGTTATCAAAATGTCGTCGAAGGAAGAGAAGCAACGCATCAAAATTTTGCACGTGCATGGCGAAAATCCAAACTACTCTCACGCCAAGTTGGCGAAATTGTTGAATGTGGCTAAATCAACTGTTACAAACGTATTAAAAGTGTTCGGTGAACGTTTGTCTACAGCCAGGAAAGCTGGATCGGGGGGAAATCGAAAGCCGGAGGCCACAGCGACGACAAAAAGAGTTGCCCGCTGTTTCGAGCGGAACCCCAACCTCTCCGTCCGAGATGTCGCAAAGAAGCTGGGAGTGGTGCCTTCAACCGTGGATAGAGCTAAAAACGAGCTGGACTGTCGACTTACAAGAAAGTGGTGACTCCAAATCGCGACGATAAACAAAACAAGTCGGCCAAAGCACGATCGCGAAAGTTGTACACGACGATGCTGACGAAGTTTGATTGCGTGGTACAGGACGATGAAACTTACGTCAAGGCAGACTTTAAACAGCTTCCTGGACAGGAATTTTATACGGCAACCGGACGGGGAAAGGTGGCAGATATTTTCAAGCACATTAAACTATCAAAGTTCGCGAAGAAATATCTGGTGTGACAGGCCATCTGTACCTATGGCTTGAAAAGCACCGTTTACATTGCGACCGGAACCGTCAACCAGGAAATTTATCTGAGCGAATGCCTACAAAAACGTCTACTGCCTTTCCTGAAGCGACACAATTGTTCCGTTCTATTTTGGCCGGATTTGCCATCTTGCCATTACGGAAAAAAGGCCTTGGAGTGGTATGCGGCCAACAACGTTCAAGTGGTTCCCAAGGACACGAACCCTCCCAACACGCTAGAGCTCCGCCCAATCGAGTAATATTGGACCATCGTCAAGCGGAACCTAAAGAAGACACAAAAAGCTGTTGTGAGCAAGAAACAGTTCAAGGCAAACTGGCGTTCAGCGACGAACAAACTGGACAAGGAGACTGTACAAAATCTTATGGCAGGTGTTAAACGAAAGACCCGGCAATTCGCATTCGGTAAAAAAAGAAGCTTAGCTGAACATTTCTCCTGTATTCTGTATTAACTGAACTTGAAAAAGAAAAAGAAATTTGACTTATTAATAAAAACTTTGATCGACTCACACACATTACTGTTTGATCAAATTTTGATCTGAACACCCTTTATTAACATCGATCTCTCTCGAACCCCAAGATTCCAACAATATCCAACTACACCAAATGGCGGAGCAAACATTACTCTACCAGATGCTGCTCTCAATTCGCGAAAATATTTTAAGATTCGAGGGAAATCGACGTTTATTCATTTTTACATTTGACTTTTAGGCCCTTGTCATAAATAACTCCAGAATTGTCGTAAAAACGTTCGTCAACAGTATGGAAACCAGAATAGAAGACTTATAAGAAAGTAGTGACACCAAATTGCGACGATAAACAAAACAAGACGGCCAAAATACGATCTCAGAAATTGTACAACATCGAAGTTCGATTGCGTGGAAATGGAGAACGAAACCTACGTCAAGACAAGCTTCAAGCAGCTTCTTGGGCAGGAATTTTACACGACAACCGGAAGGGAAGAAGGTGACAGACATTTTAAAGCACATGAAATTGTCGAAGTTGGTTTGACAGGCTATCTGTACTTGTTAAAATCTCAAAATCCTGGGCACCCTAATGCACACATGAACATACATTTTTGGGAATGGCACCACGTAGCTCACCACAAAACGGAAGTGCTACTATTCAATAATCGAAAACCAATTCAACGGGCTGAAATCACTGTCAGATATAAGATTGCTAAAAAACAAATGCAAGAGTTTATTAACTCGTTCAACCTGCTGACTCCGTATCGATCAGGCTTTAGAATGATGGTCATAGCCCAACTTCACACTGTTGAAGGTCCACGATGACGTCCATGTATATGTGGACAAAAAAGGCGTAGCTTTTCTGCTTGGATCGATTTTTCTAAAGCTTTTGATAAAGTATCTCACACCAAATTATTGAGAAAACATTCAAACCAGTTTACCTTATAAAGTCATACCTCAGTCATCGCACCCAAGTTGTTGAAACTCAAGGAACTCTGTCAAAATCGGTCAACATTCTATCAGGTGTACCACAAGGGTCAGTGCTTGGGCCATTGCTTTTCTCATTATTTATAAATGATTTGCCAACTGTTCTCAAATGTTGTATGATACACATATTTGCTGATGACGTTCAGCTATACTTTTGCTCTCTCGATTCTCCAGTTGATGAGATGACTCGGCTAATAAACTCTTATCTTGAAAATATTTGTCGGTGGTCACAACAAAACCTACTCCCTATAAATGCTTCCAAAACAAAACTTATGTTTATTAGTAGACGTCAGAGACCCTCTTCATTGCCAAATATACTCTTCAATCAAGAAGTTTTAGATTCTGTCGAGAAGGTAGCCAATTTGGGAGTAATGTTTTAGGATAATCTAGAATGGGATGCACACATTAATTCGCAGTGCTCAAAAATCTATGCTGGCCTACGCCACTTGAGCCTTACTGCAAGCATGCTGCCTGTTCCAGTCAAGATAAGATTATTTAAATCTCTTCTACTTCCTCATTTCACTTACGGCTTGGAATTAACATCAAATGCCTCTGCAGCTGTTTTTGATAGATTGAGGACTGCGCTAAATGGATGTGTCCGTTGGATATTCAATATTAGTCGATTTTCACGAGTTTCTCATCTTCATCGTCAGTTACTTGGATGCTCTTATCATGTTTTTCTTAAAATGCGATACATTTCTACTCTGTTTAAAATAATCCACGATGATCCCAGTAATCTGTTTGAAAAACTAAGAAATTTTAGAGGCACGCGAACCAGAAGCTTTGTTTTGCCACAATTTAATACTTCTCATTTTTTGCGCGAGCAATTATTCTGTGGAATCAGCTTCCAGCTGAATTTAAAACTATTCATTCACGCAAACGGTTCAATCGCGGATGTATAGATTGGCTAGACGGAAGGAATTAGATAAGGTATAAGGAAATAAGTTCATCAATTGATTTAGTTCTAGAATTTAAGATGTGGTCGCATAAAATCCAATTGTAGAATTTTAGAAAGAGAAGTCCGTACTCTACAAGTATATTTTGATATAAATAAATAAAAATAAATAAAAATATAATACTTCGAAGAGTTCTCGGATGACCTCGAACACTTGAAAATGAAGATAGACTATCCAACGTGTATCTGTGCATCAAAATGAGGCTTTGACGCTTGGTGAATAATTAAGAAAAAATAAATCGTCATCGACAAAATACATGATGGGAAGCGGCTCACGAGATGACAGTTGTTAGCCTCAAACGACGAATTCAGATTTACGATGATGAAATCGAGTCTATAGACGAGTTCGTGTGTCTGGGCTCATTGGTGATCGCCGATAATGATACCAGCAGAGAGCTACAAAGGCTCATCATGGCTGGTAATCGTGCCAACATTGGACTCCGAAGGACGCTAAGGTAGAACAAAGATCGCCGAACTACAAAGTTGACCATCTACAAGACATAAATTAGACCGGCTTTCCTCTACGGCCACGAAACAAGGGCATTGCTCGTGGAGGACCAATGCGCCCTTGGTGTCTTTGAACGGAAGGTATCGCGGACGATTTACGGTGGAGTACTGATGGAAAACGGAACGTGGAGGAAGCGAATGAGCGCCCCGACGACCATTTGCCGAGGTTCTGGTAAAACCGGTGCCTTGATTTTGGTTGGTCAGATGCTAAGGTCAGCCCTGCAATTCCGATTGTTGCTTTATTTTATTTATTTATTTACTACGACTTCAGCTATGCTGCACAGACTGAACCTATCTTAAATCTATGTCATTTGCCTAATACTAGTTTTAAATCGGTCCTCTGAGATGCCTATGAGATTTACTGAAACTTATCACCCAACATTTCATCGCATTCATCTCCATTCCGTTTGAAACATACCAACTCGCTATGGTGTCAATATCATGCTGTAAAGCTGCAGAATCAACCAATGAGCTGATCATTCGGTAAATTTTTAGATCGTCGGCATTCATAAGGTGATGCGAATTCAGACGGTGGCTCAAGTCGTTGACGAACAGAGTAGAGATCAAGGGACCGAGGTGGCTACCTCGAGACCGCTGGATGATGTTGCAAAACAACTTAACTTAATGGAGCTAAGCTTCACGTAGGCGGATCTGTCTAGTAGGTTTGACCGTAACCACATGATGAGCCAATTAGGAAATCCTAGTTTCTCGAGCTTTTTCATTGATAATTCGTGAGGTACTTTATCAAACGCTTTAGAAAAGTCTACGTAAATACTGTCAACTTGGCAGCGCTTCCCCAAACTGGAGTTCAGTGCGCTAACATATGCATTAGGTTTGTAGCAGTAGAGCGATTCTTCACGAAGCCGTGCTGATATTGCGAGATTGTGAGCGTCTTGGCAGCAGAATACAATCTCTCGTGAAAAAAGTCGAGCATTTTTGCTAACATCAAGAATCGAAAAGATGTTTCCAGCTTTGTGTATGGGTGAGACCGCAGACAACTTCCATACATCCGGAAAGGTAGTCTCCTATAGCGACAGGTTGAATAGCAAACCCAAAGTGGGTGCTAGTACTTCAGCACATCGATGAACAAAAACGGGAGGTAGCCTATCTGACCCAGGACCTTTCGATAGGTCAACAGTTCTCAGTGCACTAGTGACATCTGCTACGGTGAAGGTTGGACACGGAAATGGTATATCGTATGATGGCAAGTAATTCAACAACTCCGGAGAACTCGGCGAAGAGTCAGCATCTTAGACAGATTTGAAGAAATCAGCGAAAAGTTCGACTGAACCTTCGAGGCCTCGACTGGTTGAGCTATTGAAAGACATTTCCGCCGGGATCGACTGTGTGTCTTTTCTGCTTTTAAAAAAGCGCCAAAAAGAGGAGTGATCCATCTGAACTTCGTCTTCGATTCGGAAAATATACTCACGAAAACAAGAAGATACACATTCGGCGTATTCAGGCTCGAGCCTGCGAAGAATTGAGCTGTTTTCAGCAATTCGATGACGCAGAAACCGGCGGCGAGCTTTACGAAGAACTTTACGCCGATGTCGAAGCTCGGTATTCCACCATGGTTGGTTGTTTGAGCGGCGAGGAAAACGTCTGCGGAGAGGACAGTGTCTGCCTTTGGTTCTGAAAATCACGCCGTAGAATGTGGTAACCGCAGCGTTGACGTTGGCACCGTGAAAAATTTCCTCCCAGTTCAGTAACGTAGATCTTCAAAAACTGAATCGTAGTCGCATCGGTTGAAATCGAAGTCGAGGTCTTCCGTAGATGATTGGAGGATGACTTCCGGTTTGCAGGGGCCCCAACGACCTATCACCGATGCTACGATCACGTTCGGACTACTCGATCTGGCCCCCGACGGTGGATCTAGCCTACTCTATCAGAGAGCTCACCGGCATATGAAGTTCTCTCGAGCCGAGTTGCGCTCCAACTTTTCGCGCACGAGTTGGACTGACTCTTCACTAAACCGTTCATTTTCGGCATGCAAGACACGTGGAAATCACGCTTGTGTGTGTTTATGTGATCTATCAAACCACCACTGGCAGGCCGGCAGTAGTATTATGGATGGAATCTGTTTGCAACAATTCATAAAGTGAATAAATCAGCTATAATTTGAAAGCTAGAAAGTGATACCTCTATTGCAAATCCAGCAACCCATTTCAGAATGTCTGAAGGGTCACTTTCATTTCGAGGTTACGTTCACATCGAATAAGCCCGGCATACAAATATTACCGATGTCATTTGGATGAGACTACTGCCACACTCTTCCAGATTCGTAGATATAATGTTCCCAACCCAGGCGCGATTTGGGATTATTTGAATATTAGTTTTTGTAATACATTTATAATCTGATAGATCTCACCAGATTCCACCTCCGAAATAAAACTATCATAGATTTTTCACAACGATTCACTCGAACGAAATTGACTGGAATTGAAATCGATTGAAATCGCCTTGTACTATTATTGGAGGCTTCTATGGCCTTTCCACCGAACAATTTTTCGAGTCGAAAAACTTCGTCAGAACACCAGAAATTGCAGTTAAACCCATCATCAGAATCACCTGAAAACTCTACAGAATTAGTATGTGATTTCCGATGAAATTGTCGGTATGTTTTGTTCACTGAATCTACTTTTGTAGGAGATTTTGGTCACACATTTTAATTATAAATCATGAGAATTTCAAATAATGTATGACACTTTTTTCTTAGAATTGCATGCAATTTAGCAGTTTTGTATGAAATCCAATCTTTCACGCCAGAATGTTCACATCACAATTAAAACAACGCGTAATCCGAAAATGGAAAGATTAAACTCGAATCCACCAAGTGGATCGAAAAATTGAACCACTTACCACGTCCTCCCCAAAACACCCCACCTTGATTGACGGGGAGAGAGCTGATCTCTTTCCAATCAAGCGTCTAATACCCACGTCATCCGACCGTCGAGAGTGATGCCACTGCATTTTTGCACATCGTTATATCTGGCTGGCTGCTGCTGCCCCGGACTAAATCCCCGATGATTACACCACCGTTCTAAGCGGAGGTACTAAATCCGCGGGATCGTAAATCCGCTACCACCAGCTGCTTTCTCCATCAGGATTTTCTTTCACTTGCTTAGCCGGAACGTGATCGGATTCTTTCGCATCTATCGGAGTGGTGCATCTCGCGCAAAACCAGACGAGCTATATCATTTTCCGGTTCCGGTGGGCAAGAAACCGAGTTGGGGGGGGGGGGGGGGGGGGGGGGGCAAAATTGAACCCTTAGTAAATGATCTTACGTACATATGGAGTGGAGGAGTACTTGGAAACAAAGGCCAGATAAATTATTCATCAATCATTGATTTATTATTCTTCCTGTGCGAGTATGTGAATCGGGATCGGGCGGAGCATTTGCTTCGAAGATTCAACTGAGAAGAGCCATCAGCGTAAAGGTTTTCCGTTTCGTTTTTGTGCGAAAAGAAAATCATAAATTTCAATCAGCTCCGGCAACTTCAAGGATTTATCTGCACCGGAGCAGTTTTCCTTTCTTCTGTCTGGAATGAGTGGGTGGGGAGGTGTGTCTTCGTTCCTCACCGGGTCTTATTGGCTGACTTTCAGAGTCATTTCGCTACATATCGTCACAGAATACGCCGGCTAAAGAATATTTATCGTTTCCAAAGTGGTGCGATGTGATGGACCTGCATTCCAGTAGTGTGCAATTATTCTTCGTTTGTTGTTGCGAGTTTGTGGGGAATGGTCGTGAAGATTCTAGAGAAATGTGGAATGTAAATTTTTCCCAAATCATTAATAATCACCAAAGTTTACTGAATCTGGCTTTGAATAGAAATAATATTTTCAAATTATTAATAATCACCAAAGTTTACTGAAAGGTCACGCGATAAGAGGCCAGAAATTAAGACGTAAATAACCAGGAGCTCAAAATGGGAGCCGTCATGACGAAATTCATATTAAGCTGCATGATTGCGAAGGACGATTGGGGCCTGCTTCGTTCGTTACGGCTTCTCCACGGTCTAAGGATGTATAATTTTATATGTCCAAAAATGTACTGTACTATGAATTCTAAAGCTAAGCTTTGAAAAGAAATAATAATTTCAGGATATTGCTGAAGAGCAACCGAATTAAGGTACAAACACAATAAATAGATTTTAATTTCAGCACAGTTGAATTGCTTTAGGAAGAGACACAGTTCGAATCCAGTTGCAAGAAATCAGCTCAATCTCGTTTGACGTAGGAAACACGTTTAGGAAATTTGATTGTAACTAGAAAATGAGAAGAATGATTAGTAATTTCCATTTAATTCCAACTACATTTATTGCTTATTTTGACAGATACGCGTACTTCGTCTACAATGTGCATCTTCTACAATCTTCTCATTTTCCACTTACAGGCATTCCACTAAACAGCTCACACTCTCCAGGATTCAATTTTGATTGGTTTCGTTAAACTTGAAATCTGTTCTGCAGCATCCATCACATGTTGAGATATTGCAAAAAAAAATGACAACATAATTGAACAACCATTACTGATTAAAATCGAGCCCCATATTGAACACCCGAAATATCGAAAACAGAAAAATATAGAAAACGTTACCCAACTGTGCACATATTTGCAGGGGTAATGTAACATGAGCAAACCCCCTGCTTTTGGTGATCATCATATAGTCAAATGTTTGTTGATGACGCGATTTCGGTATTGTTTTGGAACCTTGAGGCCAGAAAACTTCTCATTTTCTATGCAAAACTTGTTGATTTAAAATCTAATTTTGAAAGGAGTAGGCTGTGCTACTGAAAAAGTTTGACATGTATTAATTCCGCTGCGATTTCATGAAGCCCGAAAATAGAAGCCTGTTTGAAAATATCAATGATTTTCGCAATAGATGAAGATTGGCAATTTAGACTGGAGGCTGTGTGTTGTCGTTGGAGACGAAATTCCGGCAATCAATCAAGTAAATGTGCGGCAGAAGGAGTTTCGTGTTCAGTCCGAGAGCGTTTCTCTGGGAAGTCTAGTTTATGGTCTTGGAGCGAGTACTTTAACTGCACTACCGGTTCTGGATGCTCGAGTTAACAACAGATCGGGATGTTTTTGAAATCCGGGTAAGCTCTTTCTTCTCGATTATTTGTTTAATTTTCATTTTAACGAGAAGAGTTTTTGTTTATGAGAATATTTACTTCTGGTAAGAGTAAAATTTCGTTTTCAAGTTTTGTGTTGTCCTCGCTAATTGTAAGTCATTTTTAATGGATGGACTGCGGATGGATAATGAACAGTCTCTGCTGCACCTTGTGTAGCATCATACTGCATGGTCGGTTGTTTGTCTTGGCCTAGGAGTGGTGTTCCAGGGAGGAGCTGGATACGCTTTCTACACTAGCTGAGGGATCCTAAAGTTGGTGCAATTTATAACTTTTGTCCTTAATAGAAATTCTAGTTCAGATATTTATTTTACTTCTATTACAGGATGAGCACCTTTTAAACAAATGTTGTTAAATTTGGCAGCTCCTTCGTGGAATGACCAATCAGTTCTAGCCAAAATTTGTCCAAACACTGTTCTTTTCTGCGGATTCCGGCAAGCAACGTCTTTGAAGACGGCACTGAGCCACCTGCCCAAATTCTTCTTTCACTTAGTGAGCAACTGCAGCGCTCAGATAGTCTTTTTCTACGAATGTTTCCAGACACAGCCGTGAAGTGAGCTATAACATCAGGGTTAATGCAGGTGACGTAACGCGTTAAAGGGTATGTCAAAGGAGATTTGTTGAGTAGCTTCGTCAAAAAACCACAGTAAAAAGATCGACAGTGGTTGCGGAACGTCAAAACGTCTTTGACGGAAATTTCTACAAATTCGCTCGCTTTCTTGATTGCCGATTCAGAGGCAAAACCGATTTCCACATTAAGAGCGGACAGAAGATCCGTCAATTCTATTTCAATGAATGATTTTGCTTTGACTGTCAAACGCTCGGGCTTAACAATTTTCTCCAAAGCGGCTCTAAGTAGTCCTGTCAAATCGCCGAAAAGAAACGGAGCTATGGGACATTAGGTCTGGTATTCCCTGAGAAACGACTTGGCCATTGCTGCAGACTTGATGACAAAATTCAGCTTTGGCTCCGTTTGAAATTCGGTTGACTTTAAGGTGACAGACACAATAAGTTTCTGTCCACTGCAGTGACAAATATTTGTCTATTATACAAATGGACTGAGACTTTATGGTATTATAAAAATAACAACAGTGTTACCATTCCAGGTTGGCGGAACTCATGTAGCATTTAAAAAGAATAAATATTGTAAAAAACTTGCAAAGACAATCATTTCACTAAAATTTACAGTAATGCATACAATGGCGATGCTTTAGTCATAAGGATTTCCGGTCAAGTGAAATAACCCAACACCGAACCCCCCCCAACGCCCCCCCCAACCCCCCCCAAACCCAAAAAAACCCCCCCAACCCCCCACCCCCCCACCCCACCCCCTCCCCATCTTCCCATGGACGACGAAACATATGTGAAGGCCGACTTCAAACAGATCCCCGGCAACCTGTTTTTCACGGCCAAGGATAAGTTCAGCGTTCCGGAGCATGTCCGCACTCAGAAGATGTCCAAATTTGCGAAGAAATTCCTGGTTTGGCAAGTCATCTGCACGTGCGGGAAGCGGAGTGCACCTTTTGTGACCCAGGACACGATGAACGGACAGGTGTACATAAAAGAGTGCCTCCAGAAGCGGCTGCTTCCTCTCCTGAAGGCCCACAACGTCCCAACAATCTTCTGGCCGGATTTGGCCTCATGCCACTACTCCAAGGACGTGCTGAAGTGGTATGCGGACAATAAGGTCAATTTCGTGCCGAAAATGTTCAACCCTCCCAACACTCCGGAGCTCCGCCCCATCGAGAAGTACTGGGCGATTATGAAGCAGCACCTTCTTAAACGACCTAAGGTAGTGAAGACAGTCGAGGAACTGAAGAAAGTATGGGTTTACATGCAAAAAACGGTTGATTCACAGGTTGTGCAGAATCTTATGGCCGGGGTTAAGGCCAAGGTGCGGGCATTTGCGTATGGACTGTAAATAAATACGAGTAAAATGGTAAAATGAAGTTTTATATTTTTTTCTCTATCCCTGAATTTTTTTTTTGGCAATCGGAGAAAACTCGAATTTTGCGAATCAATTTTGTGTGTGGCAATTTCATCGTGGACACCCTTTACAAACAGAAGTTAGTCATGTGCGAACCGTCACCTGCCACAGCCGTGTAGCCAGGTCTTCTAAGCGGTACGTTAACAGGCTGAACAAAGCCAGCAAAAAATGATTAACATGCCAATATGTGTGTCTTAGCCCCTCCTTGAAGGAATTGTTTACGATGTGCCAGCTGCAGCTACGGATGTTGAGGACTGCAAAGCCAGGGCTGGCTCGCAGATCCCTGATTTCCCATTCAATTCTTTGAATACCTTCCAGCTCCGCCATGGAGCACTGAGCTAACGATTACATTATAAAAAAAATGGACAAAAATTGCCAATTTTTCATGGGTTTACCTTCACCCGTACTGACGAAACTACCCATGCAGCATCAATCATAGTAACCCATGAGTCAGCAGACAAAATTTGACAGCTCTATCAGTCGAACTCTAACCGTGATGGCAAAAACAGTGAAGCAACGCCGTTCAGAAGTGTGCGCGTTCAAAGAACGGCACCCCGCCGCGTCGAAAACGGACATCGTGCGACACTTTGTGGACGCCGGATACGCCCGTTCCGTCATCTACAATATCTTAGCACTATTAGACAACAATCAGAGCATCGAAAGAAAGCCCGGTTCCGGACGGCCGACGACCCTGAGCGACAAGAAGCTCCAAAGGATTCTGAAGAGAAAAGCCGAGGGAAAACTCGCTACATCGCTGCGTGCGCTTGGCCAAACAGTGAAAAAGTACCTGGCGAACATGAACATACATGTCAGGATGCGGAAGTCGCGTCCACTGGTTTCGGTACTGCAGGCAATGACGCAGCGGCAGCGGCTGAATAAGATGGTCAACTCGATTTTCCCGGGAAATTTATCAAAAGCAATTATCTGTCTTAGCTTTTTTTATCACCACCCGAAAAAAGTCCATTTTTGTAATGCAAACGTTAGTGTTGACATTTTTCAAAATGTCGTTGAAATATTGCACCATACAATAATTCAGGGCCTTCATCAATTTAAGTCTCATTACTGACAGTCGAAGAATGAGTATTTACATTTTTCACTCTTGTTGTTTTAATTACTTCAATGTTTTTGTTATTTGAAACCTTATTGAGACGCTGTTTCAATGTTGCTTTTTCAAGTATTTTACGATTAAGTTATTAATTAATATGAGTACAAGTGTCGATAGCCATTTCAAAGATGATTCAGAAGACGAATTATTTTCTAGTTATTGCTACAGAATTATTTCGATAAACATTTTACATTCAAAGGTTGCTGAATAGTTATGCAGTGATCGATTTCACTTCAACGATCTTATCTCGAAATTCTCTGACCTTCTGGTAAAGCATTCAAACGTTTTCCTTTGCTTCTAAATATCCTAAGTAATTTTTTTTCAGAAACGAGGATCAAATATCTCAAACGAGATGAGAAGAGGTACCAAGAAATAGTAATTCCTACATGAGTTTGTGTCCTTGCTCATGGTACGATGCGGACGATTGGGAAGATGGTGTTTATCATTTTTTTAATATATCATGAGCAATAAATATCATTATGGTCATATGAATGATTTTTGTATAGACTGCTTTTTCGGTTCGTCAGTGATTATCTCTTGAATTTCAGGAAAGCTCTCTCTTAATCTTCTACAAAGCTCTTTACTGAAATTCTGGGAAGTTTCGTCATAAACTTCTTGGCAGTCACTCCTGATGTTCTCGAAAATTCACATCAAACTATCCAACTTTCTTGAACTTTTCTAAACCTCTGATCCATCCTGAACTGTTTCCAAAACTTTGGGAAAATTCTCTGCAGAATTTCTTGGAAAATCTTCCTAAATGTGTTAGAAGTTACTTCATGAACTTTTGATAAGTCCTGATATGATTAGTCCCTGAACTTCAGGGAAGTTTGTTCCTGAATTTCTGAGAAACTCTTCCTTGAACTACTGGGAAATAGGGGGTATTTCCGGAAAGTTTCTTCCTATATTTCTCAGAAGTATCTGCCTGAACCTCTGGGAATTCCTGAACTTCGAGAAAACATCACTCTGAAATTCTGGATTGTTCTATTCTGAACTTCAAGTTAGTTATCTGGCTTTTCTGGGTAGTTCCAAACAAGCTGTTGGGATGTTTTCCTTGTAACTTCTGGGAAGTCCTCTCCTGAATTCCTGAAATTTTTGAGAAATTCCTTCTGAAACTTATAGGTAGTGCTCTCTCTGGTAAGATTCTTCTTGAAATTCTGGGAAGTATTCTTAGCTTATTCTTTCTAAACTTCTGATAAGTCCCATCTTGGACTCCGATGAAAATTTTACCAAAATTTTGGGAAAGTCTTCGGCAGAATTACTAGGAAAATTCCTTTACATTTCTCAGAAGTTTCTTACTGAACTTAAGAGAAGGCTTCTTCTGAACTTTTGGGAAATTTTCTCCAGAACTTGTTCCCGAATTTCTGAGAAATTCTTGCTCAAACTACTTACCTTACCTTACCAATCAGACTGAGGCCGGTGTGGCCTATGCTGTATACAGAAGTTGTTTCCATTGTAATCGGTCCATGGCTGTACCTCGCCAGCCTCGCTGTCAGCGGAGGGTCCGCAGGTCGCCTTCTACTTGATCGTTCCACCTTGCTCGTTGCGCGCCTCTTCTTCTTGTACCTGTCGGCTCGTTTTCGAGAACCATTTTCACAGGGCTGTCGTCCGACATTCTTACGACATGCCCAGCCCATCGTAGTCAACCGATTTTTGCGATGTGTACGATGGGAGGTTCTCCCAGCAACTGGTGCAATTCGTGGTTCATTCGCCTCCTCCACGTTCCGTCTTCCATCTGCACTCCACCGTAGATCATACGCAGCACCTTCCGTTCAAAGACTCCAAGGGCGCGTTGGTCCTCCACTAGCAATGTCCATGTTTCTGGCCGTAGAGAACTACCGGTCTAATTAATGTCTTGTAGATGGTCAACTTTGTGGTTCGGCGAACTTTGTTCAATCTTAGCGTCCTTCGGAGTCCAAAGTAGGCGCGATTGCCAGCCATAAAGCGCCTTTGTATTTCTCTGCTGGTGTCGTTATCGGCGGTCACCAATGAGCCCAGATACACGAATTCGTCTACTACCTCGATTTCATCACCGTCGATCTGAACTTGTGCTAGGAGGCTAACATTGTCTTCTCGTGAGCCTCTTCCCTTCATGTATTTTGTTTTTAACGCATTAATCACAAGCCCAATCCTACCAGCTTCAGCCTGAAGTCTGATGTACGTTTCCACCATCGTCTCAAAGTTACGTGCGTCAGCGAAGCCATATAGTTGGACAGACTTCCTGAAGATCGTACCACTCGTGTCTATCCCAGCTCTTCGAATCACACCCTCCAATGCAATGTTGCTCAAACTACTAGGATGTACTCCCTATGTTTCTAGAAAATTTCTTTCTGTTCTTTGGGGAGGTTTTTTCCTTAAGCTTCAGAAATCCTAGTTCTGAAATCCTGAAATATTCTCTGCTGAACATTGGGAAAACCCTCTAGCACTCCTGGTAAGTTCCAACTGAACTTTTGGGAATGTTTGTTTTTCTTTTCTGGAATCTCTGGAATGTCGTTCCCTTATATTCAGAAAAGTTCTCTCCTGAACTTCTAGGACGTATCGTCCGGAGCTTTGTCGATGTTTATTTCTGATTTCTTGAGATATCATAGGTAGTGCCCCCTCTGGTTAGTGTCTTCCTGAACTTTGGGGAAGTTTTTTCCTAAATTTCTGAGAAATCCTAGTCTTTAAACTTCTTCCTGAAGCTTTTAGAAGTCCACTCCAGATTTTCACCTGAATTTATGAAGTTTTCTCCCAAACTTCTGGGAAGTATGAACTTGAATTTCGGGGATATTTGGTGAATTTTTTGGGATTTTTCTACTTGAACTCCTAACAAGTTCTTCCTATACTTCTGAGAAGTTTCTGCCTGACCTTCGGAGAAGTCTTTTTTTAGGAAATCTCATCCTGAACTTCTAGAAAGTATCTTCCTGAAGCTCTGTGAAGTCTCTTTCTGAACTTTTGGGATATGCCCTAAATACTGGGAAGTTTTTATTATACTTCTAGGAAGCTAGGATTTATTTCATAAACAACTTAACTCGAGGGTAAATTTCCAAATCCGAAGTGCAAATGTATTGAACTGATGCGTTTATACGTACTTCAGAATAAAAAAAATTAGAGTTCTAAGGTAAATTTCATCAGCTCATCACTTTTACTATAATTCTGAGTCTCCTTGTGGTAACCGGCTGAATTTGAGTGCCAATGTTAGGATTACAAAATGAACAGTATTCAAACGAGAATTTGTGTTTTATATTATCCTGACCTAAGGTGCATTCTTGGTCCAAATGAATGCAGCACTTGATCAATTTCCTACCACATCTAGTGGACATTAGTTTTGCTGGCTCCACGCCACAAAAGCCTCTGACGATGTACACATTTATTTTAATTAGCTCAATGATCATCTCGAGCCTCCGATTTTGTTTTTAAAAGGTTTAGACATATTTTCGGGTTTTCTGTCAATTTATCACCAAAATAAAATGTTTAGTTTACCTTGCTCAGCGAATTACCTCTAACCGATGAAAAACGCGTATCAAAACAAACTATTATTAGACAAAATGTGACAAATCAGTCACTAGTTTCCGAGCTGTCCATTGAATCGACCTACTCGACAAAATTTTGTCGATCTCGACATCTGTAATAGAAAAATAGATCTGTCGATCAAAGTGACGGTAGAGTCGACTTCTATCATTGGTCCCTATGTTTTATGACTTACTTTTACATGATATGTAAATTACAATTTAGAGTTTTTACTGTAATGTAATTTTGAAAACCGACGAAATTTATGTCTAACGGGTCGCTCCCTTTATGTGCATCCAAGCAGACTTAAATTTACGTGATATTTTCTAAGTGTGTACCAACATGAAAAAATAACCGGATCGATCTAGAGTGGATCATTTATATAAAAAATTTCCGGTACTTTTTGATCATCGTGTATCACGTCAACACATTCCTATTCTTTCCTTATTAGACCGGCATTTGGGTGGTATTGCCGCTAATTTAGTATCACAAGTTCTTACACATTGAGGATATATGTTAGTCCCAAGCATCATCTGTTGGTTCTCTGTGTAATAATAGCTAATCTGGCAATAACGGAGAAGCAAATTGTTCGAGTTTGGTCAATCATGCTCATGCTAATATTTTTTCACGTATCATATTACAACTCCGTAGTTGAGCACACTCAGCATGGATAGATGATAGCCACTGAATTTCACCAAAATCATCCGAAGATCACCGATAAACCCTAAAACTCGTCTGAAATCTCGAATGCATAAACATATCATCATCGCATCGTCTCAAACCAAAAGCAATGAATGCAAATTTCAACTTCATCCATCATCCCCTCGAAAGTTAAGACTCCATAAGTCAAGATTTGTGTGACTTCCACAAGCGAGCAAAAAGCTATCAGCCACCACCCAAACGAAGAAATCTCTGCCAATAATGACGCCTCGCAGCTTAATAATCAACAAGCATAAGGCAGGCAGTCTAATGGAATAATTTGTCAAATGAAGCGAATACCAGTGTCAATTTGAATAATTAATAACAGCCCTTCCTCCGCCCCCCACGCCGTCATCGATCTGCGTTCCAAAACACAGTAGTTAAACAAACAAGAGTCTCTTTGTCTTGGCGTAGCTCACCAAATAAGATCATGAGCTTGAGAATAACGGTGTCATTGGAGATACACTCGCGCAGAGCTTAGCATGTTCATAAACATTTCAACTAACTTTCGACGGTTTGATAGGCTCTAATGATTTCCACCCACTAGCGAAAATCACCCAACCAGCGGCGTTCGCTGATAAAGTTTTCCCGCCTTCATATTATCATCACACCATCGCCAGCGTCGTCGTCGTCGCCGTCCCCATCATCGTGATTTATGACTGCGGATTGTTTGTTTGCGTCTGACTGTCTGTCTTGGAGATATGCTCCTCCACATACGCACACACACGCAGGCTCACACGGCAGTTAATTAATCATGACATACACTTAGATCCCCGGCATCCAGGCCAGTCAGCGCGGCGTAAATTGCCCCAGAGCTGATTATTTCGAAGAATGGGGGGATGGGCGTGACACTTTAAGATAACACTGCTGAATTATGACGACAAATTGAATCTTATTTAGAGACTCACGCGAGGAACTCGCTTCTCGCTTCTCGCCTGGCCTGAAGCCAAGCTTCCACTGCTGATGCGAAGGTTGCCGATCGGAAGGCGCACGACGGGGAAATTTGCATTGGAAACGAGACCTAATTTGACTTAAAAGCTTCTGCTGCTGCTACGAACCAACCAAACAAGAAAAAGAAAAAAGAAAATGGGCAAATCAATTTCAATTTGTCATCGATAATTGCCGGACTTGTGATCTCGAGAACAGCTCAGAATCGGAACGACGAAACGAACGAAATGTCTTAATTTTCTGCAGTTCTCCTGACCCTCCGCCGATTTGAATTTCAATTTTCATTTCGATGCAGCAGCGAAACAAGAATCGAATCGGACGCCAAAAATTTGCGCCTAGGTCAGTTTTTTCTCACACCCGGAAAAAGGTTCCCCAATCAAGAAGGGTGAGAATTGTCACGAACAAATTGGAACGAAAAAAAAGGCAAGCAAATCTTCTCATCTGCAACGGTGATACACCAAACGACGTCGATGGCATAGTATAATTTAATTAAATGTTATCATTTTGAAAGCAAAGCATTGGGGTTTTTTTCGAGCGAGAGTTGTCGCCTGTGGGAGGTTCTACGGAAAAGATCGGCAATCGTTTAGCATTTGGCTGTCGAGCGCATCGAGTGATAAATATTGTGGCGAAATTATTCGGAGGGAATCTTTCAAAAGGGTCGTTAGGCCAAGAGCATAAAAGGGTGTTCTTTGAAAGGTTTTTCAACTGCGGAAACATAAAATGAAATACAAACAGGAATTCATCGAATGCTTTTTAAAATATAGAGCGCAAGAAATCGACACAGAATTCTTGAAAATATAGCAAATTAAACTTGTAAACAAGCAGCAGACAAAACATGGATTTACGAATCCTGCAATTTGATCTTCGCAAAGAAAATGTTGCCATGAAAATCATTCTTTGAGTAAATTCATTTCCAAAATTTTATCTCTATCTTTTATCTTTTATCATTTATCTTTATCTTTCTTTGAAGCAGGTAAAAGCCCGTTTGAGTAGAGCTGCAACTGTGAGCTCTATCTCAAATGGGCGCAAAAAACCTCCTCTTCTAATTTCACTGAATAACCCAAATAACTAGAGCAGTTTTTGATTTCAGTATAGAAGTCTCTATTACAGGATAAAGGAGGGACCATCAGGGCACCCAAATGAAACGATTTGGATAGGAAAATGGGACTTCTCCCTATTGCAACATTTCGCGGAACGAAGGCGGGCTCTTCGACCACATCTATTGAGTTTATTCTGTCAATCGAGAGTTCGATTCTAGTAGTACTGTAAGTGTGAACTTGCCTTTGGAAGGCGATTCTCTTCCCTATATTCGCGAGTTTCCCGTAAGTGACTCTGCTTACGTTTTTGGCCCTTCATACAGGAGCTCGATATTCACAAACGAAAATAGAATCCTGATCAAATCATTTTTTAGATTATTCCAGTGCTGTAGAAAGTTACCTTGCTACAATAATCTCTCTACACATATTAATGCCATCTGGTGCCTGCTTTCTGAATATTTGTATACAATGTTTGCTCATGCTCATCATTGGGTCCTCCTCCCTTAGCTCAGTTGGCAAAGGCGCGGCTACAAAGCAACACCATGCTGGACCTGACTGGGATTCCCGGTCTGGTCTAGGAATTTTTCGTTGAGGAAAATTTCTCGACTCCCTGGGCATAGGGCATGATTGTACTTGCCACACAATCATACTAATGCAAAAATGGTACCTGGCATCGAAAGCTTTTAATTAATAACTGTGGAAGTGCATTTAGAACACTAAGTTGAGAGCCAGAGATAAGCTAATTGCGAAAGCAATAAGCTTGAAACTCCAAGAAAGTTTTCTCATGCTGTAAAATTTTGACATCAATAAGTTGTGCAAGGAGGAAAAAATGGACTACAAGCGAAATCGAATTATAGAGCTGCATTTGGGCCTGTTCATAAACCACGTACTCATTTTTGAAAATCTCAGACCACCCCCTCCCTCCTCGTAGACTTTACTCCATTTTTTTTTTTTAATTTTTTAATTTGATGCAAGAGATCCCTTTATGAGTCCGAGCAGTTTCACGATTTCAAAAACACACATCCGTGAAGGTCGACTTCCTTTACTTTTCATAGAAAACGATGTTAAAATCAATGCCAACTACTAACTTAAATCACTAGCCAACTACTAGTTCAAATCAATGCCAACTACTAGCTCAACAGTGTTTTGAAAGGACATTCAACATTTATCAACCATTTTTGGCAGCGGAAAATGGGTTTTCCAACAGTATTTTGCCCAATCACATTCCGCAAAAGTAACACAAGCCTGGTGCAAGAACAATTTGCCGGACTTTATCCCGAAAGAGTTATGAAATATCCCATCAATTTATGCAAAATCTAGCGTTCCCTTTATGTGCATTAGTTAACACAGAACGTGCTAAAAAGGAAACACAGATTTCTACACTTAAACACTTTACAACATTTCTTGCATTTCAGAATCAACCGAATGATGATCATATATAATAGATACGACTGCATGTAGTATATTCATTTACATAAATAGATACACTATTATATAAATATTTCATGGGAATGGGAGGGACCATCAGGGCACCCGATTGAAGCACTGTGGATGGGGAGAGTGTGTGTGGTCCAACGAAGATAGATAACCAACACTACCAGTCACGTCCGTTACGTCCCTTAAATGTAATGTCGTAGATTCATGACCAAGCATCTTCCCTTTTCGTGTCTGGCAGTGAACGAGGTAAGATCGTCTTTTTTTTTAACTTTATTTGTTCCAAATTTATATTTACATTTCATGTTAATCTAGGCGCTCCAGCTACTACCGTAACGTATCAACCTTAATTGTTAAAATATGTACCTAATTTTGTTTACATTGTTCATGCCTTAGCAGTTCAGTATTCTAAACAGGTTTTTATTCCTGCGTGTCAGTATAAGAATAATAATCTTAAAACTAAAAACAAACTTAAATTAATCTTAACTAAGCATAAAGGGAATTAATCATTGCAATAGAAGATTGCAACGATTTTTGTCTGAAATCATTAATTATTTTGTTGGACATTTGTTCTAAAGTCTCAACATTCGAAATTCTATGTACTTCGTTAGTACTGTACCAAGAAGGCAGTTTCAAAATCATCTTCAGAACTTTGTTCTGAATCCTTTGAAGTATTTTTTTCCTGGTAGCACAACAACTAGACCATATTGGAACAGCATAAAGCATGGCCGGTCTAAAAATTTGTTTAAATATTAGTAGTTTGTTCTTTAGACAAAGTTTGGATTTTCTGTTTATAAGAGGATATAAACATTTTATATATTTATTACATTTGGCTTGAATGCCTTCAATGTGATTTTTAAAATTTAATTTTTGATCAAGTAATAGACCAAGGTATTTCACTTCGCTTGACCAGGAAATTGGAACACCGCTCATAGTAACGATGTGACTACTACTAGGTTTCAAAAAAGAAGCTCTAGGTTTATGTGGGAATATTATTAGTTGAGTTTTGGAAGCATTGGGAGAAATCTTCCATTTCTGTAAATAAGAAGAGAAAATGTCCAAACTTTTCTGCAGTCTCCTGCAAATGACACGAAGACTTCTTCCTTTAGCGGAGATGCCTGTGTCATCAGCAAACAAGGATTTCTGACAACCCTGAGGCAAATCAGGGAGGTCGGAAGTAAAAATGTTATGTAGTATCGGCCCAAGAATGCTACCCTGAGGAACTCCAGCTCTAACAGGTAGTCGATCAGATTTGGAATTCTGATAATTTACCTGCAGAGTTCTGTCAGTTAAATAATTTTGAATTAATTTTATAATATAGAGCGGAAAATTAAAGTTTTTCAATTTAGCAATCAAACCTTCATGCCAAACACTGTCGAATGCTTTTTCTATGTCTAGAAGAGCAACTCCAGTTGAGCAGCCTTCAGATTTGTTTGAACGAATTAAATTAGTAACTCTCAAAAGTTGATGAGTAGTTGAATGACCATGGCGAAATCCAAATTGCTCATCTGCAAAAATTGAGTTTGTATTGATGTGAAGCATCATTCTATTCAAAATTAACTTTTCAAAAAGTTTACTGATTGAAGGAAGTAAACTTATTGGTCTGTAGCTAGAAGCTTCAGCTGGATCTTTCTCGAGCTTCAAAATTGGAACAACTTTGGCATTTTTCCATTTGCCAGGAAAGTATGACAAATGAAAACATTTATTAAATAATTTTACCATGAAAGACAAGGTACTCACTGGGAGTTTTTTGATGAGTATATAGAAAATTCCATCATCACCTGGAGCCTTCATATTTTTTAACTTTTTAGTTATAGTTTTTACTTCATCCAAATCAGTACCCCAGGATTCATCAAAAATATTTTCCCATGAGGAAATATTCAGATAATCAAGAGCAACCTGATTCTCAATAGGACTAGTAAGACCCAAACTGAAATTATGGGAACTCTCAAACTGCTCAGCAAGTTTTTGAGCTTTTTCCACATTTGTTAGCAATAATTTATCACCTTCTTTGAGCGCTGGAATAGGCTTTTGAGGTTTCTTTAAAATTTTAGAGAGTTTCCAAAAAGGTTTGGAACTCGGCTCTATTTTTGACACATTATTTTCAAATTGTTTGTTCCTCAGGGCAGAGAAGCGTTTTTTAATTTGTTTTTGCAAATCTCGCCAGATAACTTTCATGGCGGGATCGCGTGTTCTTTGATATTGTCTTCTACGGATATTTTTCAGACGGATCAAAAGCTGAAGATCGTCGTCTATTATAATTGTATTGAACTTTACCTCGCATTTTGGAACTGAGACAGCTCTTGCTTCAACTATGGAAGTAGTCAGAGAGTCAAGAGCATTATCGATATCATTTTTAGTTTCCAAAGGAATATTAGGATCAAAGTTATATTCCATGAATGTTTGATATTGGTTCCAATCTGCTCTATGATAATTGAAAGTAGAACTGTTGGGATTAGAAATTACTTCTTGAGATATTTCAAAAGTATCTGGAAGGTGATCCGAACCGAAGTCAGCATGGGTAACCAATTGGCTACAAAGTTGACATGAATCAGTTAAGACCAAATCAATAGTTGAGGGATTTCTGGCAGAAGAAAAGCAAGTTGGGCTGTTTGGGTATTGGATAGTGTAATAACCCGCAGAACAATTATCAAATAGTATATTACCATTGGAATTACTTTGAGCATTATTCCACGATCGGTGTTTTGCATTAAAATCACCAATAATGAAGAATTTTGACCTATTATGGGTAAGCTTCTGTAGATCACCCTTGAGAAGATTCTTTTGCTGACCTACGCATTGGAATGGTAAATAGGCAGCTAATAGTGTAAGTTGACCAAATTTTGTTTCAACAGAAACCCCCAAAGTTTCAAAAACTTTGGTATCAAATGAAGAAAGAATTTGATGTTTGACCCTATGAACAATTATGGCAACCCACAACCTGGACTTTCAAGACGATCATTGCGGTGTAAAGGGCGATACGGTCAAAATTTGGTCAATATCAACTTGACGTATTTCTTTCAATTTTGCATTTAAAAAACCTGAACACCCCTCATTTTGAAGGTGTGTGTGTGTAGAATGTTGCTCCTATTTTGATTTTGGAATTCACTCTTCAGTTGTCAAAATGCCGTCCAAGCAAGAAGAGCAGCGTATCAAAATTTTGCTCGCGCATCGCGAAAATCCGAGCTACTCGCACGCAAAGTTGGCAAAATCGCTAAAAGTTGCCAAATCAACCGTTACAAATGTAATTAAAGTGTTTGGGGAACGTTTGTCGACAGCCAGGAAGTCTGGATCGGGGGGAAATCGAAAACCGGAAGCCGCTGAGACGACAAAGAGAGTTGCCGGTAGTTTCAAGCGAAACCCTAACCTATCTCTCCGAGATGCCGCAAATAAGCTGGGTGTATCGTCTACAACCGTGCATCGAGCCAAAAAACGAGCCGGACTATCGACTTACAAGAAGGTAGTGACTCCAAATCGCGATGATAAACAAAATACGACGGCCAAAGCGCGATCCCGGAGGCTGTACACGACGATGCTGACGAAGTTTGACTGCGTGGTAATGGACGACGAAACCTACGTCAAAGCCGACTACAAGCAGCTTCCGGACAGGAGTTTTATACGGCAAAAGGAAGGGGAAAGGTAGCAGATATTTTCAAGCACACGAAACTGTCAAAGTTCGCAAAGAAATATCTGGTTTGGCAAGCCATCTGTACCTGTGGCTTGAAAAGCAGCATTTTCATAGCTTCCGGACTGTCAACCAAGAAATTTACGTGAAAGAGTGTTTGAATAAACGTCTGCTGCCTTTCCTGAAGAAACACGGTTGTTCCGTACTGTTTTGGCCGGATTTGGCATCTTGCCATTACGGTAAAAAGGCCATGGAGTGGTACGCCGCCAACAACGTGCAGGTGGTTCCCAAGGACAAGAACCCTCCCAACACGCCAGAGCTCCGCCCAATTGAGAAATACTGGGCTATTGTCAAGCGGAACCTAAAGAAGACCAAAAAAACTGCTAAGGACGAGCAGCAGTTCAAGGCAAACTGGCTTTCTGCGGCGAAGAAGGTGGACAAGGTGGCTGTACAAAATCTGATGGCAGGGGTCAAGCGTAAGGCCCGGCAATTCGGATTTGGAAAAGCGGAAGCCTAACTGAATATTTTTCCTGAATTTTATACTAATTGAACTTGAAAAAGAAATTTAATTTGATTTTTTAAATAAACGATTTCACCGATTTACACGCGTTTTCCCTTGACCAAATTTTGACCGTATCACCCTTTAAAATAAAATCTTTTTTTTTTTTTACCCCCTTAAACAACCCCCTCCACCCCACATACCCTTTTAACCCCAAACATTCTTAAACAGCTCGTCTTCATTATTTTTAAAGACGGAGCATTCCAATTTAAAATATTCAGTGTCTTAATACCCATTGCTGAATTTCAGGGTCATGACAATATATTGTTTGCAAATTTTATACCAGTTTGAATTTCATCAAACATGGAGTTTGTATTTAACATTCCATTAATCATATCGATTAATGATTTCTGTAAAAAATCCATTTTTGGAGCGGTTATGCTACCTAAGTCAAAATCTTCAACATTTCTGGTAGAATTTTGGTTTCTACCGGCTCTAACGGCAGCGTAGGAAGCTCCATTAGCTAGCTGTACATTGCTACCAGCAGGTAAGAATTGAGCATTGAAAACTTGTGCTCTGTTTGTACTTACGGGTACATTTGTACTTCGCTGACCATTGTTAACAGCAGATAGCAGTGGAAAATTTGACGGTTGGGCATTGATCGTACCTTCCGGTACGAATGTTGGATTTCCTCCTCGATGACCGTTGTTAACAGCCGAGGAATAATTCCCTGGTCGGGAACGTGAAGCGGTCCCTACCTGATGCTTAGCACGAGAATTCAAGATCGCTTTGCGAGTCTTGCATTCCCAAAAATTGGATTTGTGGTTTCCACCACAATTCGCACATTTAAAATTTTTGGGATCCTTCACAGGACAGTTGTCCTTGGCGTGAGAGGAATCGCCACAATGCATGCATTAGGTAAGATCGTCTTAAATTATAGCAGCGCGCTGGGTCATTCCTCAGTTCCGGGATTTTCAGCAGAAAGCTAAATAATATTAAATTATCTAATTTGTCCTGAGGAATCACCCATTGCATTGAAGAAATATTCAGAAATTTGTACGGAGAAAAGAAGTTTTTTGAAACGCACGTGGAAAGTCGTGAGAAAATCGAAAAAATGGCTTCCAAGCGTCGTAGCTTCAATTTCATTTCAAAATTGATCAATAGGAAGATAGTGGGCACAGTGAACCTCTTGAGATGGTAAATCGTAATATAGCAGAGTAGCGCTGCCTCTGACGTGTCGCAGGATGGCCACAGTTTATATTTCTGGTAGCGGCTCGGGATGAACGCGATTGTTCCTTGAACGCGGGTCGAGATGACCGCAGGTGTCTTTTGGGAGCGGCTCGGGATTTTGTTTTGGAAGCGGCTCAGGATTACCACGATTGTTTCTTGAATGCAGCTCGGGATGACCGCAGGTTTGTTTTGGGAGCGGTCCTGGATGACCGCGATTTTGTTTTGGACGCGGCTGCGGATGACCGCAGTTTTGTTTTGTTAGCGGATGGGGATGATGATTGGTTCTTGGTCCTGGCATGGGTGACCACGATTATGTTCTGGAAGCGATTCAAGAAACCCATACAATATCGGATACAATTCGGTATCCGAGTGGAGATGACAAATCCATACCACCGATTGTAAACGCAAGAAAATGCGAGAACAAGACTTCAGAATATATGAAAGCTCAAGGAATCATTGAACGAGTGACATTCGCCCCTAACTGGATTAGTGGTATGTCTGCGGTTGCCAAGGGCAATGACGATTTCCGCCTAGTTGTCAACATGCGAGCAACGAATCGGGCAATTGAGCGTGAATATGATCGACTGCCGTTGTTGGATGAAATGAGGATTAAACTTCATGGGGCCAAGTTCTTTTCGAAGCTTGATTTGACGAACGACTTCTACCATCTAGAGCTTCTAAGGCATCGCGTGACTTGACCACCTTTCTGTCTGAACACGGTATGTTTAGGTTCACTCGTTAGATGTTTAGGGTGAATTGCGTCCCGGAGATTTTTCAACGGGTAATGTCGCGGATCCTAGAAGGAGTAGAACACAAAATAGGGAACATCCATTAATTATGTCACGCTAAAAGGTGACTTTTACGACAACCCCCCCCCCAAGACCCGTTTTTTGGATGGACCTTCAATTTTTTTGTATGGATTGTCACGTTTTCCCAAGCCCCCTCCTCTCTTACAGCGTTACATAATTAATGGACCCTCCCATAGTATATATAGATGACATATTGATGTTAGCGAAAACTTTAAAGGACCCTCATAAGACCGTGGCTCTTGAGATTTTGAGGGAGAACAATATGACCATAAATTCCGACAAACATGAGTTTGACAAAACCCGAATTCGGTTACTAGGATACGACGAAAACGGATTTAATAAATTGTGGATCAAGGTGTGCAAAATAGCCTTTTGCGGCTATTTGCGTGGCGCATTTCTTTTTTGCCATCATTTCAACTTTAGGGTGTATGATAAGAAGGAAGACTGAAACAATAGTTTTACAATAAGCATAATACTAACTTATGCATACTCCGAAATGAATATGAAAAATAAAACGAATTTTCAAACCCCAACAAGTTTTCGTGTTCAGATGTAACATTGGATGTAACAAACACATTCTCCAATATTATATTTCTAAAAAAAATCCTACTTTCAGTTTGAAGTAAAGAAGAAGGCCCATAATTAGAGCATGGTATATTTTAATTTCCAAAAAAAAAAAAAACTACTTCTGATCATTGGTTACTTGCATTTGGTTTAAGCTTTTTTTAGTATAGCTTGATTCTATCACTCAACTGTCATTTTACAAGACTGTGATCTACAGATGACGCTTACCTGAAAATAGAAAAAAAAAACCAAATTAATATTAATTAACAGTCAGTTACCGTTGAAACATTTATTGACTTCAAAATCCCCACATGCCAAATTTGGTTCCATTTGATTTATTAGTTCTCGAGTAATTCAGAAATTTCAGTTTCATTTCTATAAGAGCCCCCCCCCCCCCATCTAGAAAGAGGGGAGGTCTCGAACCACCATAGAAACATTTCTTGCTTCCAGAAAACTCCACATGTTAAATTTGATTCCATTTATTTGATTAGTTGGTGAGTTATGCAGAAACTTCTGTTTCATTTGTATGGGAGCCTCCCCTTTCAGAGAGGGGAGGGGTCTCAAACTACCAACGAAACATTTCTTGCTTCTAAAAACATTCACATGCTAAATTTGGTTTCTTTTGCTTAATTAGTTCTCGAGTTATGCAGAAATATGTGTTTCATTTGTATGGGAGCCCCCCCTTTCAGAGAAGGGAGGGGTCTCTAATTACCTTAAGAACCTTTTTCGGTCTAATAAACTCCTCCATACCAAATTTCAGGCTGATCGGTTCGGTAGTCTCCGAGTCTATATGGTTCAGACAGACAGACAGACAGAAATCCATTTATATATATATTAGGGTGCCAACAAAAATCGACTTTTCGAATTTCAAAAACGGGTAGTGCTCAAAAGTTTCGTCTCCTCAAAAAAAGGTTCATTTATTTTCCATTAGGGTGGTCCTTTGAGTTGGAAATTAAAAGCAACAAAATATTTCCAGCAAATTTACCAGTCAATATTTTTTGTATAGTTTGAAACCATGATCCTTTTTTGGCATACTACACTTCGTTAAGATATTTTTATTATGTTTTTTTTAATAGTTAACAAAAATGTGCCGTTACCAAAATATGGACAAAAATAAGGAAAAAAAAACGATTTTTGATGTACCCAAATTATTACAATAGCTTGATAGGCGACTACGAAGTGCAACAAAAGTTTTTTGTTTATCTTTTCTAAAGAGGTTCTTGGCCTTGGACTGCTTCATTTCCGAGAAACACAAGTAGGTACGTTATAGGGGATCAAAACAAAAGTACGTTACCTGCCGCTTGCTGTGGTATACGCGCTTCGGTAGTGACAACGTCTGCTTCGAATGCTTTTTGTTCTGAAGTGTTATCTACCCAAACAAAATATAAGCTACCCGTAGGCAACGAATACGTCCCAAGCGAGCAGTTTTGAAAGACTAAGTAGGTAATTAAATGGCCACACATTTGGTATATAAGGAATTGTTATTTTTAGTTTTACTCATTCAGTATTTTTATATTTGAACGAGGAACCGCGGTCTAGTCAACAGTTTTTTGTTTTTCAAAATGGAGGATATTCGGCTAGTTGGAAAATACCTACCTTTGTTCCCCGAATCTTCGAATTTGCCTACATACAACGAAGTTTTCCGGAAATTCATGTTTCATTTGCGAGCAGAGAAGCAAAAGACTAAACCAAGTGCACAATTAACAATACAAGCTTTGAAAGTATCATGGAATAAAAAGCATTTGAACCATTTGCTCGACGACAGGACAGTGCAACATAAAATCTTGCGGTACTACGAAACTTGGAAAATCTTGCAGAAGCGCAAGCTAAGAATGTCGGCGAGAGAAATTGAGAAGAGAAAGGATTTCTCTGATTCATTGCAGAACCTTTTCGATATCGGGAAGAGGTATAAACCGAAGAATAAAGTAGAAAGAAAAGCATATCGGTATTTGCAAGAACAACGAGAACTAACTCTTCCAACAACAAGTGAGTCTTTTCCAACGGCAACTAGCTCGTGTAGTGATTTTGAGGAGGAAGAAACAGCAGAGGCGACAACAGAGACTAATCCACGAACAAGTGAGCAGGAAGAAGCAAGTCTACAGGAAAGAAAAAAATTTAACTGCTAGTGATTTCGAGTCCTCATCTCAAACCCAGAGTGAGTCCGTTCCTTCTATCAGTACTATCGGCGAAGATTTTCAGATACCGGGTAAGTGTAAATTGAATTAATTTCAAATATGTTTTAAAATGTTTTTCGTGGTTAACAAACGATTGATTCTTAAATTTTCTTCTAGGTCCTTCCAAATCGTCTTCAACTTCTAAATCACCATTAAAAAATGTCATTACTGTCGATGTGGCTGCTGCTTTGGACCGCTGCAAAGTGAGTGATCGAAATGCGGTATTTCTAATATCATCTATAGCGAAATCATTGGGGCACGACGTTTCAACATTAGTGTTAAACAAAGAGTCCATTAGGAATTCAAGAAAAGAAATTCGTGTGCAAAAGCAGAACGAGCTGAGAGCAACATTTAAGCCACAGGTTAACTTAACAGTTCATTGGGATTCAAAACTGCTTCCTAGTATATTGTCGTCTAAAGCCACCCCCAAAACTGAACGATTGGCTATAGTTGTATCTGGTGAAGGCATCCGTAAGCTGTTAGCTGTTCCTCCCATCCAAAATTCAACAGGAATAGAACAAGCAGAAGCGGTGTACAATGCAGTTGTCGATTGGGATCTTGAAGACAGGTAATTTCTATTAGTTTCAATATTATTATTGATAATTTTTAAATTATACCGTTATTCCGTGTTTTAGGGTTATGTTTACATCATTTGATACCACTGCGTCAAACACTGGTCAAAAGAAAGGAGCGTGTCAACATCTTGACAAAATGTTTAAAAGACAGCTGATTGGACTTCCCTGTAGACATCACATACACGAGCTGTTAGTTGGCAAGGCATTCAAGGCACTACAATTTGAAACTGCACAATCTCCAAATGTTGAGATTTTTAAGCGGTTTCAGACGGAATGGCACCGTTTAGAAAAGAGCTCATACCATTCTGGTGTTAATGATGTATTCGTTAAATCATCAATAACAGCCAACGAGAGGGTGGATCTCTTGAATTTTTTGAGCGACAATTAAAAGAACAACATCACCGCGAAGATTATCGCGAAGTTATTCAGCTTACGCTTATATTTTTGGGTGGAAAAATTAAAGAACATTTTAAAATTAGAGCTCCTGGTGCTTTCCATAATGCAAGATGGATGGCAAAAATTATTTATTCACTAAAAATGTTCCTTTACCGACACACTTTTGCGTTACCTAAGGCAACTCAACAACAGTTAGCACGATTTAATGTATTCATTGTAAAAGTATATTTGAAAAACTGGTTTCTGTCTACGTGTGCTGCAATGTCTGCAAACAATGACCTTAATTTGATAAAATCGCTTAAAATCTACGAAGCTGTTGACGAAGAAGTTTCCAAAGCAGTATATAAAGGGTTCTTGAAACATCTGCAGTATTTGGATAGCAATCGGATTGTTTTTATTTGATGAAACGTTGGATATCGCAGATAAAAAAAAATATATTGAAGCCTTACATACATCAGGTAATTATTTTGTTCAATTCGATGTACGCAGAACATTATATTTCTAACAATATTTTTATTTTCAGCTAACAAAACAAATGTGTGTGCTAAATCCATAGTCGAATCAAACGACGTTTCAACACTACAGCTGCACTCATTTGTTCAAGGCAGTCAGCATACTAAAAACTTGTTATGTGCTCTAGAGATTCCGGAATCATTGTTGGAAACTGATATTACGCAGTGGAATAGCAAACAAGAATATGAAAATGCCATTAAACGAATTAAAAGCTTGGAAGTAGTAAATGACAATGCAGAACGAGGTATTGCATTAATCAAAACATATAATTCGAAATTGTCAACGGATGAAGATCAGAAACAGTTTATTTTGCACTTAGTTGAAGAACATCGAACAATGTATAAAAGTTCAAAAAAATCAGATGTAATTTAAGAAAATATATGCGATGCAATGTACCAAAAACCTAGCAACATGAATTTTGGAAATATCACAATACCGTTCCCTCCCTTTCGTTACGTGTCTTTTGTCACAACCATTGAAAAGGTTAGTTATATCTGCAAATACCGTATTAATGAGATAGTTCCCCATCTTAGGGGTCCAACAAACAATTTTAGCTGACTAAACTCTTCTTTCTCATATAAACAGCTGAATAAACGTTTACTCGGTCAAAATTGTTAATTAGGTTGCAGTCGAAGACTTCCCACTCTACAATATTCGGTAAATGTAGGATAGATAACTCTGAAATTTTTAATCTTAGCTTGCAACGACGGTGCAAAACAGAAATAAGAAACTCACTGATGCACAATGCTTAATCTCTAAGATTAGTATTAGACGAGGGCACCGATCTGTTTCACCTTAAAGAAGGACCACAAAGAGAGCGTCTCTAGTAAATAATTCTCTTTGGTAGTCCGTACGCTAATCTTACAGTCTGTTTTTTTTTTTTATTTTCCCTTTTCTTACATATTATTTTTTTATTTTTTTCTAACCCAACCACCAATCTCATATCATATACTTCCCACCTCACCAAATTTTTTCCTATTACTTACAAAAAACATTTCCCCCCCCCCTTTTTTATCCATTTATCCTATTCCTCATCCTTTATATATATAGATAGATGAACACTATGTTTTACTGAAACTCTAATATCTACACATGGCGCATAAATTCACCACAACACTCAGTTGATATTACGTTTTAACTATCAATAGATTATCAAGGTGAATTTACTTACCTTGCAAATCAGGCTAAGGTTGGGGTGTCCTGAGATGCACACAGAAGTTGTCTCCATTTTGTTTGGCTCATGCCAGTCTTAACGCCAGTCGCCAGCAATTCTTCTTCTTCGTCTTCCTGTGCTAAAGTGGCTTTTAGCCTTAGGCTCACCAGAGGGAGGCCCTTCCACCCTACAAATCACACACATAGACACATGAGCCGGGACCAACGGCTTTCCTGCCCTTCCGAAGGAAAACGTGACCAGAGATTATATTTCGTCTCAGAAAAATCTCTGCGATCTAGGCTGGGATTGAACCCAGACCAAGTGGGGTGCCAAGTAGTCACTTTGATCGATTCACCTAGCTCGTTGCGCGCCCTTCTTCTTGCGAATAATTTTAACTGGGCTATCGTCCGACATTCTTACGACATGCTCAGCCCACCGTAGTCGACCGATTTTAGCGGTGTGAAAGATGAAGGTTCTCTCTGCAACTGATGCAATTCGTGGTTCATTCGCCTCCTCCACGTTTCGTCTTTCATCTGCACTCCACCGTAGGTTATACACTGCGGCTAGTTTCTATAGCCGCACACATGTTTATGGTGTAACTTGTAGACCGGGTATTAAACTTCATTTCTCCTTGTAATATGTTTTAAATGGATTTGTTTAAGAACTGAAATTCAAACCTGAATTGAAAATTTGCAATAGAAAATAACTAGAAAATAAGAAGAATGATTAGTAATTTCCATTTAATTCCAACTACCTTTATTGCTTATCTTGACAGATACGCGTATTTCGTCTACAATGTGCAGACTTCTTCAGTGTCGTGTACTAGTATTAATACACGACACTGAAGAAGTCTGCACATTGTAGACGAAATACGCGTATCTGTCAAGATAAGCAATAAAGGTAGTTGGAATTAAATGGAAATTACTAATCATTCTTCTTATTTTCTAGTTACAGGTATTCCACTAAACAGCTCACACTCTCCATAATAGAAAATACTTTATTGATTCAAATTTATGAAATTAGGTGGCTATTTTTTATAGCCGCTGTTTTTTTTCTCCTGATTATCGAGATTTTCAGACTCGGGCTGATTCATCTCTCGTCGTAGTCACTCAAACAACGCTTTTGAGCATTTTCGTAACTTTTCCGGGGGTGAGATTCGAACTTGTGACTTTGGCGTGAGAGGTATGGATGTTAACCTCTACGCCGGGGTCGCCCCCTGCTGCCGCACTTATGTTTTTTAATGGATACATGTCAAAATATTAATTTTTCTGAATACTTTCTGCATTTTAATAATCAGTTGGTCCTCCAGCCCGCTCGATTACCTGGAAAATCCTTTTGGGCATACTTCCAACCAAGTTCTTTCAAATTTCCATTTCAAAATTCTCCCATGCTTCCGAAACTACCACTTTAAGCTCAGCAATACTCTTGTATTGCTTTTTATTGGCGTAGATCCGTCGAACAATGATTCCCCAGATGTTTTCCACTGGATTTAGATCCGAACTACGGCCTGGCCACCACAGGAGCTCAATTTTTCGGTCGTTAAACAAGGATTTTGTAGCCGAACTGGTGTGAATGCTGGCATTATCTTGTTGAAACACGATTTTTTGCGACGATACTTTGCTTTAAACGGAACTAAGAAGCTGTTAAGAACCTCAATATAGTTCCTCGAGTTTATCTTACAAGATGTGAATGCCAAATTAAGCTTTCCTGTAGTACAAAATCCAAGTCAAACCATTAGAGATCCTGATCCGAAATTACGTCTGGAGAAGTACTCTGGTTCCTTCCGTTGATCTCGCCAATAGCCAGTAAATTCATCGGGACCGTCTATATTGAATTACTTTTCATCGGAAAAGATCGCCTAGAGTTGAAAAACTAACATTTAAGGAATTCAAAATTGAACAAAATATAGTTGGGTTCATCAGTTTAAAAAACGTGAAATTTACAAAGATTTTACCGTGTCCCAGTGGCGTGCCATGTTGAGTCTGGCGGATTCCATTCGTTTCTATTTATGCACAAGGGTCAGATTTGGTGCCGTGGCCATTTTTGACCGAATAATGTTCGGACCGGTCAGCAAAGCCTTCCGAATTGTTTCTTTATAGACTGGCAAACTGAGAGTAGACTTGATTTTAGAGAGTGATATGGTGGATTTTGAAGCCAATTTCACAATGCTTCGCTTATACCTTGGTGACAGCTTCGATTTTTGCGGCTTCCAAATGAATGAAAACGCGTTTATTTGACAACTGTAGCACAAACACTATCAAAATACAGTATGCAAAACATACGTTTCACTAATACAAACATACACACATCGTTGCATCCATTAATTGCACCATGAACATCGCAAGGTGTGTAAAATTAGGGGTGCGACTATAGAAACTATAGCCGTGTACGTAGCACCGTTCCGTTCAAAGAAATCAAGGGCTCGTTGGTCCTTGGCGAACATAGTCCATGTTTCGTGGCCGTAGAGAACCACCGGTCAAATTAATATCTTGTAGATTGGCCAATTTTGTTATTCAGCGAACTTTGTTCAATATTAGCGTTCTTCCGAGTCGCAAGTAGACACGAATGCGAGCCATAATGCGCATTTGTATCTCTCTGGTAGTGTCATTATCGGCGGTCACCAATGAGTACAGATACATGAATTCGTCTACCGCCTAGGTTTGATCATCGTCGATTTGAACTCGTGGTGGGAGGCAGGCATTGTCTTCTAGTGAGCTTCTTCCCTTAACGTATTTTATAATCGAAACATTAATGACAAGTCCAATCCTACTGGCATTAGTCTTAAGTCTCATATACGTATCCGCCATCATCGAAAAGTTGCGTGCTACGATATCAACGTCGTTGGCGAAGTTAAAAAGTAGGAAAATCCAAAAAGGATTGGATTTGGATTGGATTTGGATTGGATTTGGATTGGATTTGGATTGGATTGGATTGGATTTGGATTGGATTTGGATTGGATTTGGATTGGATTTGGATTGGATTTGGATTGGATTTGGATTGGATTTGGATTGGATTTGGATTGGATTTGGATTGGATTTGGATTGGATTTGGATTGGATTTGGATTGGATTTGGATTGGATTTGGATTGGATTTGGATTGGATTTGGATTGGATTTGGATTGGATTTGGATTGGATTTGGATTGGATTTGGATTGGATTTGGATTTGGATTGGATTTGGATTGGATTTGGATTGGATTTGGATTGGATTTGGATTGGATTTGGATTGGATTGGATGGATTGGATTGGATTTGGATTGGATTGGATTGGATTTGGATTGGATTTGGATTGGATTTGGATTGGATTTGGATTGGATTTGGATTGGATTTGGATTGGATTTGGATTGGATTTGGATTGGATTTGGATTGGATTTGGATTGGATTTGGATTGGATTTGGATTGGATTTGGATTGGATTTGGATTGGATTTGGATTGGATTTGGATTGGATTTGGATTGGATTTGGATTGGATTTGGATTGGATTTGGATTGGATTTGGATTGGATTTGGATTGGATTTGGATTGGATTTGGATTGGATTTGGATTGGATTTGGATTGGATTTGGATTGGATTTGGATTGGATTTGGATTGGATTTGGATTGGATTTGGATTGGATTTGGATTGGATTTGGATTGGATTTGGATTGGATTTGGATTGGATTTGGATTGGATTTGGATTGGATTTGGATTGGATTTGGATTGGATTTGGATTGGATTTGGATTGGATTTGGATTGGATTTGGATTGGATTTGGATTGGATTTGGGATTTGGATTGGTGGATTGGATTTGGATTGGATTTGGATTGGATGGATTGGATTTGGATTGGATTTGGATTGGATTTGGATTGGATTTGGATTGGATTTGGATTGGATTTGGATTGGATTTGGATTGGATTTGGATTGGATTTGATTGGATTTGGATTGGATTTGGATTGAATTTGGATTGGATTTGGATTGGATTTGGATTGGATTTGGATTGGATTTGGATTGGATTGGATTTGGATTGGATTTGGATTGGATTTGGATTTGGATTGGATTTGGATTGGATTTGGATTGGATTTGGATTGGATTTGGATTGGATTTGGATTGGATTTGGATTGGATTTGGATTGGAGTTGGATTTGGATTTGATCTATATTCTGCTGTATTCGGATAAGATTCAATTAGATTTCGATTGGATTTTAATTTGATTGTATTGGAAATGAATTTTGTTTGGCTAAAATTGAGAAATGAGAAACGTTGCTCTTGCGAAACGGATCGAACTAAGAAAGAATGCATCACCAAGCAATAAAATGAGCTGGTGGACAGCGTGAACTTAATGTTTTCTTTCGCATCTTCAACCATGTTATAGGTACATGATAATTAGGTTCTCCTGTTCATTTTTCGACTAGAAATCACAACGTTTATGCCAACAGCAGAGTTCATTAAAACTGACGTCATAAATAGATGCCATGCTCCTGGTTTATTTGCTATCCATTCGGTTGTCTTGACAGGTAGAGCATGTTTACAGGATGCTGAAGAAGCGCTCTCCTGAATTTGCGAAACACAAAATCCTAGGTTCTATTTGTACTTTGTTGTGCTGAAGCAACACTCGACTTTATTTTTGTGGGTGAAAAATGTAAGTCCAAATTTATCCAAATGTCTCGTTCAGCCCATTAATATCGTTTTAAAGATTTAAGATGACTGACGATTAGTCAATTCATCTTGTGATGAATTTCAATCAGAGGCTATGAAAAAATAATGATGCTCGTTCATGACGATTTCTTGAATCAATGTTCTAATGTTTTGAAATGTGGTTGATTCAAACTTCGTGTATAAAAAAAATGTAAATTTATTCCATCCGAGATAATTTTCTGAACTTCAATTTCCCCTTCAATTTGAAAACCAGTTAAATTAAAAATTCAATGCTAATTTCAACCACCAAGTTTCTCCGCCAGCTGAATAGCTTCTAGACAAGAAAACGAAAATGAAAACCCATCTCGATAAAGATCTTTCATCTTTGCGACAGCAGGTCTGATTCTTGGGCAAAAGTTAGTCAATCACTTGGGCAAAACGAAGGATGACATGACGTGCGTCGTCATTGCCAGCCCGATTTGAATTGCCTCGAACATTTGCGTTGGGAATCACAACATTAGCCTCTTGGAGACGGGAGGAGTTGACAGAAGAAGTTCTGGAAGTGATACTTCTTCTATATAATATCATTGTCGGTTCTTGATATCCGGTTGATACCGATACGAGGGGTGTACCAATTGGATCCTGGCTCGGATGGTTCGGAAAGGTAATTCCCATTGAGGCAGCCCTCGATCCTCTAGACTGACTATCAATTGAACCGATCTTTTCAAGCACTTGGGGGATTAGAATACAAATGAAGCAATGATAGGGTAGAGCATGGCCTTTGGATCTCCCTCTCTCTCTCTCTCTCTCTCTCTCTGTCTCTGCCATGCATCTGATGCTCTTCTGGTGGTGCCGTTCCGGTTGGACTTTAATGTCTTGACTTCTGACGCGTGGCTTTGCGCCTTTCCTATCTGCTTCAATTCATCTTTCCAAAGTGCGTTAATTCTTTAAATCTCATCATTCCGCTTTCGACGAAACCATGGCAATCTGAAACTGGACCGGGACGGATCTTCCCGGAAAGCAAAGGCAATAGTCGTAACAGTTAAAAGTTTTTCATATTTTATCATTTTCGACAGGCTTCATGCCAGGGGGAAACGAGCCGAGCGAGCGCGGCCTTTCCATCATTTGAACGTTGACGACGATTTCGGCGACGACAGCGATGACGGCCGGTGTCATTACGTCCATTTGCTCGGAAAGAAATTTAGGATTAGAGCTTCGCCGTGTTCCACTTGTCAGAGCTTCTCTCGAAGGACTAAGCAAAAGTGATTAAATCGAATGGGGAAAGTTTTGCGATCCAATCTGAGCGGAGGCTGGTTACGGAAGATTTTTTGACATGGACGTGAAACGTGCTGGAATGACTTTTGGGCGCTGTAACGATTGGTTGACGTTATGGACGAATAACGAAGCCTAAGGGTGCTGAAAGTTCGCTAACGAGGACAGAAATTTTATTAGTAAGTTTATTGGATACCTCCTTTGAGAAATTATGCCTGCGGGCCTTCCAGGTTTGGTTCCGGCATCAGTAAATTGCACAAGCATTGGGACCACTACAACTGTATAGTTAAAACTCGTTGGCAATGCCAAAAAAAAAAATCACGCTAATCCTTTGCCACGGTTGGGAGATCCAATTGAATTGATTTTTCCACCAATTTCCACACATTTCACAAATATCCATCGATCATGCCGGACCGGAAGAAGCTGGTGGTTGTGAGAAATCCTATTACGAATTACGAGGGATTTGCGGTATTTTAATTACCAGAAACTCCAAATGGGTTTTGTGTTTTTTAAACAAGGCGCGATGTCCGAAATGGTGGGTTGTTTCCTTGGAGTGTGAGGAGGGGATGAGGAACGGCGGGATCGGGATTCAATTTCGTGCCACATTTAGCACTTTTTTCTCCATTTGCTGCGAGGACAAATCGTCAGCATCGGGGAACATCAAAGGACATTGGCGTGGAGCGATTTCAATTCGATTAACATGACATCGACGAAAAACGGACGGATTGGGTGTGGAGCGGAAGGGGACAGATCGATCCATTTAATATGTAAAATTTTAAGTCCGCGTATAATTCTGAACATTGCTGGTTGGGAGATTGATATTGATCGGAGCTTGGTTGTGTTCAGTGGAGATTAATGAGATTTCCTGTAAGGTATGTTTGTTTTTGTGTATGCGAATTCAATACTATGAAAGCTGACGGAAAATTTAAAATGTATTATGCTTTTGAAATTTGTTTTGAAAGCACTCTATATTGTTTAGCTCCAAAAATAGCACAAAAGTAGGAAAGTTGGGTTATGCAAAGTAAAACGCTACTTATGTAGAACAACGTTGTATTGATGCAACGTTATATCAGGGTATGACTGTAATACAGCTTTAAGCAAGCAAAAACAGGAATTATTTGGGAATTTAAGCCCGTCTTCTCATATCATCACGAAAATCTTAAGAAGCTTTTCATGTTTCAATAAGGATTTAGTGGAAAGCAAATGTTCAAATGCGCATTATACCTTAAACACTTAAATACACTTTATATTAAAAATGGAACAATAGTTCTGTCATGTTATTATTGATACATATAAAATTGGTGACACTCGTGTCAGTAAAACAAATACATTTTCTGTCGGGACCAACGGCTTTACTTCCCTTCCGAAGGAAGACGTGACCAGATTTTTTCGCCACAGAAAACCCACCGACGTCGACTGGGATTGAACCCAGACCCACTGGGGTGCCAAGTAGCAGTCAAGCTTACCACTACACCACCGACGCCGGCGATTTCTGTACTTGAATAATACAAGATTTATAACTAGTAAGTTGGGTATAATTAACAACAAAAAGGTGACAATGAACACCAATCGACAAATGCACGAATTCAAATAATTATGGGAATCGTGTCATTAAAAAATACAAATAATGGTAGTTACTCTATCCCTGAAAAATGATTTTATTTAAAGCTGCATCAAGTGTTTCTGTAGTAAATTTGATCGACCACATCCAAACCCAATTCAAGCCCATAGCCTTATCGAAGCTCATACCAAATATAATCAATTTAAAATCCAGATCCAATCCAAATCCAATCCAAATCCAATCCAAATTCAATCCAAATCCAATCCAAATCCAATCCAAATCCAATCCAAATCCAATCCAAATCCAATCCAAATCCAATCCAAATCCAATCCAAATCCAATCCAAATCCAATCCAAATCCAATCCAAATCCAATCCAATCCAAATCCAATCCAAATCCAAATCCAATCCAAATCCAATCCAAATCCAATCCAAATCCAATCCAAATCCAATCCAAATCCAATCCAAATCCAATCCAAATCCAATCCAAATCCAATCCAAATCCAATCCAAATCCAATCCAAATCCAATCCAAATCCAATCCAAATCCAATCCAAATCCAATCCAATCCAATCCAAATCCAATCCAAATCCAATCCAAATCCAAATCAATCCAATCCAATCCAATCCAAATCCAATCCAAATCCAATCCAAATCCAATCCAAATCCAATCCAAATCCAATCCAAATCCAATCCAAATCCAATCCAAATCCAATCCAAATCCAATCCAATCCAAATCCAATCCAAATCCAATCCAAATCCAATCCAAATCCAATCCAAATCCAATCCAAATCCAATCCAAATCCAATCCAAATCCAATCCAAATCCAATCCAAATCCAATCCAAATCCAATCCAAATCCAATCCAAATCCAATCCAAATCCAATCCAAATCCAATCCAAATCCAATCCAAATCCAATCCAAATCCAATCCAAATCCAATCCAAATCCAATCCAAATCCAATCCAAATCCAATCCAAATCCAATCCAAATCCAATCCAAATCCAATCCAAATCCAATCCAAATCCAATCCAAATCCAATCCAAATCCAATCCAAATCCAATCCAATCCAATCCAATCCAAATCCAATCCAAATCCAATCCAAATCCAATCCAAATCCAATCCAAATCCAATCCAATCCAATCCAATCCAAATCCAATCCAAATCCAATCCAAATCCAATCCAAATCCAATCCAAATCCAATCCAAATCCAATCCAAATCCAATCCAAATCCAATCCAAATCCAATCCAAATCCAATCCAAATCCAATCCAAATCCAATCCAAATCCAAATCCAAATCCAATCCAAAAATCCAATCCAAATCCAATCCAAATCCAATCCAAATCCAATCCAAATCCAATCCAAATCCAATCCAAATCCAATCCAAATCCAATCCAAATCCAATCCAAATCCAATCCAAATCCAATCCAAATCCAATCCAAATCCAATCCAAATCCAATCAAATCCAAATCCAAATCCAAATCCAAATCCAATCCAAATCCAATCCAAATCCAATCCAAATCCAATCCAAATCCAATCCAAATCCAATCCAAATCCAATCCAAATCCAATCCAAATCCAATCCAAATCCAATCCAAATCCAATCCAAATCCAATCCAAATCCAATCCAAATCCAATCCAAATCCAATCCAAATCCAATCCAAATCCAATCCAAATCCAATCCAAATCCAAATCCAATCCAAATCCAATCCAATCCAATCCAAATCCAATCCAATCCAAATCCAAATCCAATCCAAATCCAATCCAAATCCAATCCAAATCCAATCCAAATCCAATCCAAATCCAATCCAAATCCAATCCAAATCCAATCCAAATCCAATCCAAATCCAATCCAAATCCAATCCAAAATCTTATCAAAATCTAATCCAAATCTATTTCAAATCATTCGAAAACAAATCAAAATCCATATCAAATCTCGCCCAATCGACATCCAACCGACAACCACTCCCCCTTTAACCAAAAACAACCCAAATCAAATCTCACCCCAATAAAAAACCCATCATAAATCAAAAATCATAACAAAGCAAAATCCAATCCAATTTATCTTAATTCACTTCAAATTCAAATTCAAACCAAGCAGAATCCATTTTAAATCCTACCCATATCCAATCCCACCCCAATCTAAATCCAATCTAAGCTCATGCCAAATCTCATTTCAATCCAATCTAAATACAATCAAGATCCAATCTTCAACTCAATCTAAATTAACATCAAATCCAATTCATATCCATTAGATCTATTCTTTCCACTAAAACGTTTTTCACTGACGGGTCTTTGATAAAGGAATTTTCTGGCTTTTGTATATACAATGAAATTTATAACGTCACTCGAAAACTTCAAGCTTCTTGTTCTGTTATTATTGCTGAATTGGCGGCAATACCTTAATCGCTAGAAACTGTTGCTTCACTTACCCCGGATTATAACTTCATTTTTTCGAATAGTCTCAGTTCTTTAGATTCTATTTGCTCCTTGAGGCCGGTAAGGTTTTCTAAGTACTTTATCTTCACGTTCCTATATTATCACCTTTGTGTGGATCCCATCTCATTGCTCGATTCCGGGCAATGAGAGAGCGGACTCGCATGCAAAGGTGGGCGATATGGAAGATGATAATTATGACCGACATATCGCCTTCAACGAATTTTTCTAAATTTTTCGCCAGAGATCACTCGTTAGCTGGCAGTATAAAAGGAGTAATGGTGATTTGGAGCGATGGTATCACTCCCAAGGTTTTGAAGAAACGTTGGTTCAGGGGGCTGGATGTGGGTTGAGAATTTATTCTTGTGAAATCTCGCCTCATGTCCAACCATTATTCTTTAAACGCTCATTTGTGCCGTGTTGGGCTGTGACACAGCAATCTCTGTGAATGTGGAAAAGGTTACCAGGACGCATATCACATTATTTGGTCTTGTGCTGAGCATCGTGGAGTCAGATCAAAGCTTTATGATCCCCTTCGGGCTCGAGGTAGGTACCGATTCGGGAAATTTTAGCTGTTCGTGATCTGGAATTCATGAAACTTACTAATGTGTTTTGGACTAACATAAATCTTAGACTGTAGTTTGAATAACTTGCGCAAAATCGAGCTTTTTACAAAACTGTTCGACCCTCTCGCGAGTTAGGGGTCCGTCAATTTTAGTTGAAGGGAAATGCCATTCTCATTTTTACACCACTTTCGATCAATCAATCGCAAAAAAATCAATTTCAAAAGACCTCATGTAAATGGCGCCCTGGTTTTACAGAGAATTACTTATATGTAATTGTGGTCGAAAATCCTAAAGTTTCGTCTCTTTTGGCACTATCAACGAGGATGTGTACGAGAAAGAATGTCTGCAAAAGTGGTTGCTACAGTTTTTAAGAAGCCACGACTCTGCATCTCTGTTGTCGTCTGATTTGACCTCTTGTCACTATGCAAGATCCGTCCTGGAATGGTATAAAGCAGAAGGGGTCAAATACGAATTACTTTACTTCTTTACTGGTCAGGCAAAAAAATAAACTTTATTTTCTCTTACACACTACCATTTTAAACTTAATCCTAGATTTAGAACTGAACTGAATCAGAGCTAAACGTGAACTGAACTAATAGTACTGACTGACTGAACTGATTGAACCGAAAACCCTGTGATATCGTTTATTGGAATGCAATTTTTCTTGGTGTCATAGCTGGTTTTGTAACTGGAGCTTATATTGATAACTAGAAAATAAGAAGAATGATTAGTAATTTCCATTTAATTCCAACTACCTTTATTGCTTATCTTGACAGATACGCGTATTTCGTCTACAATGTGCAGACTTCTTCAGTGTCGTGTACTAATACTCGCTTATATTGATGTTTTGACTATGATGTTCCTTTCTAGCTAATTGTTTTTATATTTGGTTGAATGGCTGGTACATGTTTTGATGATTCACTTCAATTATGCTGATCATGATCGGTGTGAAATACAGACAAGCAATGGTACTAACTTACGTGCCAACAATATTCAACCCGCCTAACTGTCCAGACCTTCACCCGATAGAGAAATACTGGGCTCTGATTAAGCGAAAACTCTTTGAAACTAAGAAGAAAGCAAATGTGATTGACGATTTCAAGAAAAGAGGGAGAATCTCCAACGCTAGCGTATCTGAGGATACTGTACGGAATCTGATGGTGGATGAATCACAAAAAGTTCGAGAATTTCACAGAAAGAAGGATTTAGATCCAGATTCAGTAATTTTCTAAATGGTATTTTAAAAGACGTAAGATTAAGCTCAACCTCTTGAGGGGTACTTGCAAAATGTAGAGGAGGAGGGTAGTAGACTTGTTGACTAGAAAATGGATAAACTTTTCCAAATCCTGAGTTTTCACTAGCTTTTCATAGTTTTTTTTTACACTTTAGTTCTAAAAACAGTAGCTTCCATAATCAGAGTTACAAAAATGATTTTAAACGTCCATCGCGAACGACATTCAATCCGCCTTTCAACGAAATTCTAAGCACAACTACGTAGACACAATCCGCTATCCATTGCAGTTTGGCTATGGAGCATTAACGAAAAGAGAATTTCCCCGAACGCATCGTTATTCGCGTTGGTTGCTTTAAGCACATACTTTTTTTATTTTTTAAATTTCCCACTCCACGATGCTAAATTCTACCCCCAGAATCCGGAAGCTAGCAGCAAGACGGGAGATCGGAGGATCCAAGGAAATCTTCTCGAATTTCCGGCTGTCCCCTCAGTATCATGTTTTTTTTTTTTACTTTTCTTGTTCTTTTGAGCTTGAGCTGGAAAGTCATATGACCCTGACCCACCACCGGATCTCGAAGGAAAAACAACTCGACGACGGAAAAAGAGAAATCCTGAAGCGTTCGTTTGTCTGTGCATATATTTGCCTTCTTATAGGACGACGCCGCCGCCGCTTGGAAATATGACTCCCTGAGGACGGGGATGGGGGGACGGACACTGCTGGAAAGAAGCTTGGACCAATATGGGACACCTGTTTCGTTTGCTTTCGTTATTAAATTTGTGTCAACCGTTGGAAGCTGGATGGGTGTCTTTTCGGATGGACGTTGAAAGTTGGTTTCATGATTTCAAGGGATTTCCGAAAAGAAACCATTAATTTGCACGTCAAAGATAAACCATTCCTATTTAACGAACCGCACGCTTTTTAATAATCAATCAAAGCGGAGTCCATTAGTAGCGGAAAAGCGAATAACTCTCCACGAAAGTGGTCCATTAAGAGTTATTCGGACATGTTACCATTTCTAAACAAATAAATCCTTCGCAAGCATCCTCCCAGCTACAAATCCAGCACAGCTAAACGAAGTGATGTGCAAACTGCAACAGTGGTATGAATTCAACCAGCCAGCCGTTACCACTGGAGCAAATGGAAATCAAAAACCACTTCTGTACGGAAGGATTCTTTTTCATTCACTGGACTTTGGATAAAAACCAGCACCGAGTTCTCCGTGTTTGTTTCCCATCATCATCAATGGGGTTGTTCAAGCTCGGGTTGTTTTTGCCTTTCCACTCACCCATATGAGGTTGGGTTTTGGCTTTCGGTCAGTGGGATACCTTTCTGACATCGAGGAAACAAAGAAGTTTCCGAAGCGAATCCGGAGTCACGTTTCTCCTGGGCTTGGAATGCGACGTGATGTGCAGAATTTCATCCGAATCAAAGCAAAATTGAGGCGATTTTTTCCTTTACTTGTGCAATCATTCAGCATTCAGTTAATCAAACGAAACTCATACGTCATAACCCTAACGCAAACACCTTGCTCGAATTAATCGATAAATCTCTTTAAACCGTCTTCCGTGAATGCCAACTAATCCAAACATTCAAAGCCAGCCGCAGATTATCCACATTGTTATCGGGAACATCAAATGCCAACCGCAAATCCCCTAGGCAGAGGTGTTTGTCACCTGTCTCGATGGCGTCACGTACCGCTGAGTCACCCTGACTGGCAGAAATCAAACTCCAAGCAGAGGAGCCGCCATAACTTGCTGAACGTTATTAAATTTTTCAAACCATCACAGTCCTGGATCCGGTATCTCAACGAACATGAGCTAACATAATTTCCTGCCAGGAATGAGTGACTGATATCAGAATTGAGGTATAAATTATGTCAAATAACATGGTCGTCTCGTCGGTTTCTCTGCTATCAGAATTACTGGATATTTTTATCATCAAACGACGGAGTGGAGGAACGGTGCTGTTGAGGGGAACTAAGCTTACATGCAGGAATTTTTATATTGATAGGAAGAAGGTTTTTCAGGCACTATAACCTATTGACGTGGGGAGTAGTTGAGGCTGCCTTCAAGGATGCAATCTGCAATAATTTTGAACAAAGAAAAGTGAGTGAGCTGAAATTCTACATTTCATTGAAAATTTGCTATGAAAAATTGAACTTCGTCGATAATCTGAAAATGGAAACCATTAATGGATTAAGACTCATAGTAGATCACAAATGCTGGTAAGAATCTATCTGATCAGTATTGCCTCTTATTTACGAAAAGCAGGCGGGCAAGATTCCAATTGCGGTCTCTCACGATGTTCTCTGGTTTGTTTCCGAAGGCTAACAGATCAAATGGCAGTAGAAATTCAAATTCGTTCTCACTACAGTCTGGGAGAGAGAAAAGCTTGAACATGTTTTCAAAAATTGGAAAGGTCTCACAAAATTCTGCTTTTCGATGATTTTTTTATTATATTTTAAGGTATCACAGTGGTAGCGGGCCCTTTCTTTTGATCTGCACTGGACCCTTTTATTGGTAAAATTCGCTTCTAAAGACTGTATTCGATGGAATTTGGACACACAACATAGGTCACCAAACATTTTCCTTGAGCCCGATTCTTTTCAAACTTTCTGGAAATAAAGTACTACTATATGATTAGGGTTTTGACATCATTGGATAATTTATCACCCGTGTTAGGCAGTATTGGGAGAGGGACAAATCGCTAGAACTAGAAAAAAGCAATAGGTAGTATAAGAGCCCGACCGGTTGCATAACCTTTTACCAGTCAAGGGGCTTTCCGCCTCTTGCCTATCCTGCATGGGGTAGTATGGTAAAGGGTTATGTGCCTGATCGGATACTACCGTTCAAAATGCCCTCCGCTCGTTTTCAAACTTGATCTTTCAATTTTCAAAGCCTGCCGTAGCCCTATACGGAACTATCAATACACTTTCTCTTCATGTCTATTTCGTTCTAGCAATAAATTACTGTCCACTCCTAGCGCTTCGCATGGAGATGATAAATTATCTACTTCTGACAAACTTCATCATTGGTTTATTGAACCTCTTCTCCCAACCCAAATGCCCGCACCTTTGCCTTGACCCCTTTCATCAAATTTTGGGCAATGATAGGACCGACTTGCTTACTTACTTTTAACCACACTTTCTTTAGTTCAAGTTCATTTTCTATCAGTTTTGGAGTTTTAACGAGCTTTGCCTTCATGATTGCCCAAAATTTTTCAATTGGGCGAAGTTCCGGAGTGTTTGGAGGGTTGACGTCTTTTGGTACAAAAACTACATTATTATCTTTGTACCAGTCTAAGACGGGCCGGGCATAGTGGCAAGATGCCAAATCCGGCCAAAACAGTGTCGGGCCATCGTGAGATCTCAAGAAGGGCAGAAGTCGTTTTTGGAGGCATTCGTCCTTGTAGATTTGTCCGTTGACGGTCCCAGAGGTGATGAAGGGTTGACTCATTTTGCCACATCCGCAGATCGCTTGCCAGACAAGGAATTTTTTGGCGAATTTCGACAGTTTCTTCTTCCGTACACTCTCCGGAACGGCCAACTTAGAGGTGGAGACGTAGTTTTCCTGTCCTGGCATTTGTTTGGTGTCGGCTTTAATGTAGGTCTCATCGTCCATCACAATGCAGAACGGTTTTGTGAGCCACTCCCTGTACAGTTTTCTTGCACGAGTTTTGGCCACCGAGTTCTGTTTATCGCTCCGGTTCGGTGCCTTCTGGACCTTGTACACATGCAATCCAGAACGTTTCATTGTTTTCTGCACAAAACAAACTGAAACTTTCGCCTTTTTCGCAACATCCCTGAAATGTTGGGATAACGCTTAAATTGGTTCAATACCATCCTGGCCTTCTCCGGATTTGATGTGCCACGTTTTTTGCCACTACCATTTTTCCGCTTGGTTGTCTTACGGTCCTTGAACGTTTTGATCACATGAGATACGGTTGAATGTGCGATTCCGAGCTGTTTTCCGATCCATCGATGAGAAGCGTTTGGGTTTCCGAAGTGAGTGCCAATATTTGTTGGCACACTATTTCTTCATTCGAAGCCATCACTGAAATCACTCGACCGATTTTCACGAAACTCATTACACAATTGACACAACACAATACATTCAGTTAAAATTTCAATAATTTTTACCCACACGCTAAAAAGTTACGAACAATTGCGTGTGTCCAAATTTCATCGAATACAGTCTTTATGAGCCACTTTTTTAAATCAACACACAGACGTTCCTAGGCTATGGTGTCCATTTGGTCACTGTTTTTATCGTGATGATTCAAATAGTTTTAATAAAATAAACTTGCTTTCATGTATTAGGTGCGCAACTAAGTTCCCGCTGTTTAGCAATAGATGGCGCCAGTAGTAAGTGCTGGTTGAATGTTGTACATCTCAAGCGTCATAAACCAAGCTCAGACATTTGGTAAACAAACCGCTTTGCCAAATCAGTGATTTTGGTTTAGTGTTATATATTTTGATAGTTTACGGTGATGCTGCTCCGAGTGAAACAACGTGTCGTGATTGGTTTCGTCGCTTCAAAAACGGTGATTTCAGTGTTGATGATCGTCCGCGTGAAGGAAGGCCAAAAAACTTCGAAGACTCTGAATTGGAGGCATTGCTCGATGAGGATCCGTGTCAAACGCAAGAAGAGCTTGGTTCAGGATTAGGAGTTTCCCGCCAAGCCGTTTCTAAGCGATTGCATGCGTTGGGAATGATTCAAAAGCAAGGAACTTGGGTTCCTTACGATTTGAAGCCAAGAGATGTTGAGCGTCGTTTTTTCGTCTGTGAACAACTGCTCCAGCGGCAAAAAAGGAAGAGTTTTCTACATCGCATTGTGACGGGTGACGAAAAATTGATTCATTACAGTAACCTAAAACGGAAACATTCATGGGGACTGCCCGGGCATGCTTCAACATCGTCGCCTAGGCCGAATATTCACGCTGCGAAGGTTATGCTGTGTATTTGGAGGGACCAAGTTGGTGTTATTTATTATGAGCTGTTGAAACCAAACGAAACCATTACCGGGGAACGGTATCGAACTCAATTGATGCGATTGAGCCGAGCACTGCACGAAAAACGGCCACAATACGAGCACAGACACGAAAAAGTGATTCTTCAGCATGACAACGCTCGACCTCACGTTGCGAAACCCGTGAAAACCTACTTGGAAACGCTCTAATGGGAAGTCCTACCCCACCCGCCATATTCTCCTAATATTGCACCGTCCGATTATTACATGGTCTCACTGGTGTCAGCAATTCCACTCATATGATGACATCTCAAAATGGCTTGATTCTTGGATAGCATCAAAAGACGAACAGTTCTATCGATACGCGTATCTGATAAGCAATAAAGGTAGTTGGAATTAAATGGAAATTACTAATCTTTCTTCTCATTTTCTAGTAACAAGGGACAGCCTACTGGGGTTGTGCATAAAGGTGATGTAGAACTACGTAGCAACTCGAGCAGTGAACGCGTTAGCGAACGGAGCGATCCTAGTTTTTCTAAGTTCTAAGTTTTATAAGTGTTTTCAACACGTTATTGATTTTATTTGTTGACCTCTGATCAACGGTCAGTTTTATGTGTTTGAGTTAGGTGTAATAATTGCTCGTTTTTGTGACGAACAACGGATATTTTCGATCTTTAATTGAAGGTGCCGTGCCATTTGCCGTTTCATCGCTTCTCGTTTGGCGCTCAACCTATTATCTTCTGGCGATTAATCAAGACCATTGTCATCACTTTAAGCAAATTTCCGTCCCCGTCGTGCTGAGGTCGTTATTCCTACGTGTGCATAATTGAAGGCGATTTTCAGAAACCACGTGTGTGACGATGGGTGAGAAAAAAGGCTCAACATTTATGAACTTTTCAGTAGTATGTGGCTTGAATTCAAACAACGTCCCCTATTAGAATCGATGCGTAGAAATATTTTCGATCGATAAGTGCAACTTTTTTGAAATTTTTTGGAGAAACGACTCAGATATTAACGCTCAAAACCTACCCACTTTTCGTGACGGTCGCAATTCGTATTCGTTTGGGTATTTTTTAATCTGTACTCTCCATATAGAAAACAAAGACGTAGTCCAACGTCCAAACAACATCTCTGTACCAGTCTAACATCGGCCGCGCGCCAAATCCTGCCAAAATAGCGTCTTGCCTCCGTGAGACCGCAGGCGCTTATGGAGGCACTAGTCTCGGTAGATTTGCCCATCCATGGTACCCGTCGTGATGAATGGCTGGCACATCTCTCCACACCCAGAGATGACCTGCCAAACCAAGAAATTTTGTGGCGAATTTGTCCTTCTTCATCCTTACCTCCCCAGGAACGACCAACCGTGATGTGGCATTGTAAAACTCCTACCCCGGCAAATGCTTTGTGTGCACCATGATGTACGTTTTGTCGTCCATCACGACGCACATCGGTTTAGTCAGCCACTCTCGTTACAGCTTTCTGGCGGGTGTTTTGTTTGTCGTTCCAGTTTGGAGACTTCCTGGCCTTGCAGACGTGAAGTTCGGCATGTTTCATTGTTTTTCGACGAACCAGATGTAAACTTCCGCCTACTACGTCACGTAACAGATCGAAAGGTTCGGTCAGTTGAATAGATTCAACACTTTCCTCGCCTTCACCGGATCAGCTGTCTCCGGTATTCTACCGCTGCCTGACCGCCGCTGGATCGTCGGGGCCTTGAATCACTTCACCACCCTGGACACCGTCGAATGATGGAAACCGAGGTGTTTTCCGATCCATCTGAGGGACGCAGTCAGGTTTTCCACGACGGCGTACATACATAATTTGTTGGCGGATCTGCTCATGTTCTGATGCCATCTTGATAACCACTTGACAGATTGTGATAAAATTTTGCCAACGTAAACATTACACTTGGCTAGTTTCAGTCAAAAATTCATAATTTTTTACAGACACACTAAAAAGTTACTAAAAAGTTAGCTAATCATTGTGTCTAATTTTTTTCGAGTACACTTTTGAACAAATCTAAGAAGTAGTTCCACAAGTAGTTCCACAGTAGTCCAAAGGCAATTGAAATCGGATCCAAAGTCGTTCTGGAGATACGTAAGCGAACAACGGAAAGAATCTGGACTTCCTTCATCGATGGTGTTTGGTGACAGAACCGGGTCTAATACGCAGGAAATATGTGAGTTGTTCGCAGAGAAGTTTGCCACTATCTTCTCTAACGGGACAATATACAAAGGATTCGGTGCACGGAATACCCCAGCGGAGGTCCTGGATTCCACAACTGTAGTTTTTGGGGTACGGATGTACTTGGACGCAAATGGAGTAGTCATGAAGTTGACGGATAGTTTCCCGGCCGCGGAGAAGACGAAATTTGACGAGGCGGACAGGAAAGCGAAGTCATTGTTGATCGGTTTCCTAGGCGACGATTGCTTGGAGATCGTTCGAAACATAACTACTGCAATGCCAATGTGGCAAGCTCGCGGAAATTCCTTTGCCAAGAAGTCTCTGGTAACGCAGAAACTGGTTCGGACGCAGATTGGACGATTGAGGATGAAGGAAGACGATTCCATGCGTGGTCATCTAGGTGGGGAGTTGGCCGAACCGGATTTGATCGTGACGCTGTTCAAACCCCTTCCGGAAGCTTATTATCCGTTAATCACGGCAATCGAGAACCTAGGCGTCGAAGATTTGAAATTTGGAACCGTGAAGCAACGGCTTTTGGCAGAGGAGGTGAAGCAGCAAGATGTGGCGGAGAAGTCAACGGCATTCATCGGGCGAAAAAAGTAAAATTAAATCGAAAACGTTCAAGGGCAAGTGCCACAAATGCAGCCGAAAGGGACATTTGCAGAGGGACCGCCAGAGGACCGACGGGGAGGCCAACTTAGCTTCAGGAAGTAGTGCTGTAAGCTTTATGTTCAACCGTAACGAACCTGGAAAGCTCACGTTCTAGTTGGACACTGGATTAAGCGACCTTTTATTTATTGATTCCAGGGTATTAACGTTGTTTTCAAGACTGGCTTCAAGATGACAATCGGCTCACGATTCAAGTTGCCTAGCACGGCGAAACTCGAAACGCATGGCGAAAATAAAGGCCGAGATTGATGGCTGCAACAACAAGGTGTTCGGGTAAACATCAACGATGTGCTGTTTATCCCCAAGCTACGGGGCATCCTGATGTCCGTTAAACGATTGGCAAATGCTGAAATTTCGGTTCTATTTGATGGTCGCCAGGCAGTGTTACGGAAGGAGAATCACGGATTGTGACATCGTCGGCTTAGTCATCTCAACGACCAGACGATGGCATAACGGGTGTAGTACAACATGGTGGAAAGAATCATCGTGAACCCGAAACCTATTGGATTCTGTGATCCCTGTGCACAAGGTAAGCAGTGCCGCAAACCCTTCAGCGGAACCAGACCACACGTAGCCCGGGTGTTGGAACGAATCCACTCGGACGTCTGTGGTCCTATTGATCCACCGTCATGGGACGGATCACGATATTTTGTCTCCTTTATCGACGACCACACACACTTTGCGGTTATCTATCTGATGAGAAAGAAGTCCCAGGTATTCGAGAAGTTCCGTGAGTTCGAAACAATGGCTACAGCGGCAACGGGCAAGGCGATTTCTAGACCAAGACCGTAGACCAAGGAAGGGAAGGGCATTCATGTGGAACCAACGGTCGCTCATACTCCCCAGCAAAATGGCGGAGCAGAACGTTTCAACACGAAGCTTGTTGAGAAGATACGTGCTATGGTCTTGGTTTCCCGCTTGAACAAGAAGGGGAAGCAGAAGATATGCAAGCTGACGTGCCAGAACCTGGTGACGATTTTCAAGACGAAAAAGATCAACTGACCGACGACGACGACGACGCAGCCCAACCCAACGAGCCTGACAATACAACACTAACCAGCGCTCTGTTCGCATCCGGAACACTGCGAGTCCGGCGCTCGCTGGTAAGTTATTCGATTACTTCGTCGGTTACGGAGCAACTTCTAGCGGTTAAGTTTCCATAGATATCCCACATAGCTATGGCGAGTAAGCTGGACGTGACGACAGCGAGGATTGAAAACGTGCGATCAAAAGCGAACTTGGCTCTCTGATGTAGCACAACGTGTGGCAACTGGCGTACCCGGATGCCGTAAAACCTCTTAAGTCGAAATGGGTTTTCAGACTAAAGGAGGATAAGAATGGCAAGCCCTTTCGCTACAAAGCACGTTTGGTGGCGAAGGGCTATCTCCAGAAGCACGGGAAGTGACCGCTGCAAGAATTCTGTTACAGCGGTTTGTTAACCTAGGCGCCCACTTTCTGTGGGCCAGGAGGTGTTGAGAACCGTCATACCAAACCCTGGACTATCAGATAAAGAAATCGCACAAAAATACGCTGCTGCTCGCAGTACCGTTCGAAGAATTCGTTTGCGAGCAGGATATCGTTCTTATCGAGCCAGCAAGCAACCAAACAGAACGTTGAAGCAAAGTTTCGTCACCAAAACTCGAGCTCAGAAATTGTACCAGCAGGTTTTGACGAAGTACCAAGGATGCCTGCGCTCATCGACGATGAAACCTACACGGTGTTCAATAAGTTCGAATACAAGTTTTCATCATTGCGTAGGTATGCGCCATGTACATATTCTGCATTGGTATTGGTGTCAGCTTTAGCTTCATTCATACGCTACCGAATGTGCGCGGTGTTGACATTCTGTTAGTTGTTGTTTGTTTGTTACGCGCGATGAAAGAGTATCGGGACTTCGTAATTAAGCGTTTTTTGAACGGTGAGCGACCCGGCGATATATTCCGGCTGCTGAAATCGCATGGGGTCAAGCGGAACTTTGTCTACACGACCATCAGGCGATACCGGGAGACGTCCTCGACCAATGACCGTGCGAGATCCGGTCGGCCGCGTTCAGCGAGGACGCCACGGGTCATCAAGATCGTGAGGGAGCGAATTCGGCGCAAAAAGAACCGCTCAATCCGGAAAACGGCTGCAGATCTCAACGTGTCCATTGGAACCGCTCACACCATACTCACCAAGGACCTTGGTTTCAGGCCTTACAAAAAACGTAAGGTCCATGGCGTTTCGGAGGCTACCAGCAAAAAGCGGTTGGTTCGAGCTAAGAGGATCCTCTCTCGGCACGCTGGTCAGGAGTTTGTTTTTTCGGACGAGAAACTGTTCGTGCTGCAGCAGCCGCACAATGTGCAAAATGACCGGGTGTGGGCGCCATCGAGGGACAGCATTCCTGAATCCAATATAAACATCCCTCGGTTCCAAAGTGCCGCGTCGGTGATGGTTTGGGGGGCAGTATGCAAACGTGGTAAGCTACCCTTGGTGTTTATTGAAAAAAACGTCAAAATCAACGCGGCGTACTACAAAACTGAGGTTTTGGAAATCCCCCCCCGCCCCCCCCCCCCCCCCCCCCCACCCCCCCCCCCCCCCCCCTTTTTCCCCAACCCCCACCCCCCCCCCCCCCCCCCCCCCCCCCCCAGGCCCAAAAACCTTCTTAACATCACACAAACATACAAAAAAAAAAAAAAAATTTTTTCATTTTTTTAACAAATTTTGAAAGTGTATCCGAACTTATTGAACACCGTGTACGTCAAAATGGATTTCGAGCAGCTTTCTGGCCAAAAATCTACATGGCGACGGCACGACGAGATGTTCCTGCGAAGTTTAAGTTTGCTTTTATGGACAAATTTGCCAAAAAAAAAACTGATGATTTTGGCAAGGGATATGCAGCTGCGGAGCAAAGACCAAAGTGTTCGTGACGAACGATGGATTCGAAGCTCAACGATGGACTCGAAGCTGTACAAGAAAGAATGCGTCAAAAACCGCGTACTACCTTTCATTAAAGCCCATAAAGGTCCCGTGAAGTTTTGGCCAGATTTGGCGAGTTTCCACTACAGCCGCGAAGTCATCCAGTGGTACCGCGATAATAACGTAAATTTCATCGATAAAAACATAAATCCACCCAACTGCCCGCAGTTCCGGCCCATCGAGAGATTTTGGGCAATAATGAAGCGGAAGCTTAAAAAAGTGGAAAAACGGCTCGGGACACGACTCAGATGACCAAAGTGTGGAACAAATGTGCCAAGGAAGTTGACTTTGGAGGTGTGCAGCGTTTGATTGGAGGAATAAAGAAGAAAGTGCGAATTTTCATCGTCAATTCGTTACCGAGATACAGATGATTTTATTATTCCGGATCTTAAATGGACTTAGCTTTACTATTCAGGCGAGATGAATCGAGCGTACCATTGGTCGGATATGTGGATGCAGATTGGGCCTTTGATATCTCCGATAGGAAGTCCGACAGTTGTCTATGGCAATGTTGAATTATTTTCAACATATATTCCTGCGTTAACGACTGTTGAAGACCTTTTTGAGTTTAAAGAATCATCTTGGAGTTTAGGCAAGAGGATGAAACCTCTGATATACTAGTTTTATTTTCTTCGTTATATCGCCAGTATCACGCCTGATATCAGTGCCTTTACATAAACATACTCTGACGTGGCAAATAAATCAAGCAAAACAAGATTATGATCGGACACATTTCAATCAATTAACTTCAAATGTTGAAACAAAAGCTGAATCTGTTATGAAACAACAGTCTCGAGTGTATGTATGTTCAAAAGCACATCCAGAGGAAAATGCATCAATTTTAAATTTAAACCCCTCTGACCTTCAGCCAAGTGGTAAGGAATCTATCTTCCTTATATTATCATTAATAGCATTCATAGTGTTTTGAAAAGCTATACTGACTACAAAACATTCTTTTTAACTTGATTGATAAATATAACTAAACTCGAGGATTCACACTTTTAGTAAGAATCATTAGAATAAAACATATAGTTGGTAGTTAGTTCGCTAGTAGCACACTTATTGCCATTCGGTTGAGATAACATATATAAGACTTTCTAACTTATAATTAAGTTACTACAACTAATTATGATCGTAGTGTGCTACTTGGGGTATTGTTAGCTTAACATTAGCTAACACAATGTACTAAACTGCCGGAAAGTTTAAAAAAAATCATCATTTTTCATCAAATCCGAAGTGCGATTCGGCACCGCCCGAATCCGCCATTTATCAGCACTTAATCGCACTTCACCGTTCACTCGGGACGACCGTCATTCTCACTCACACAAAGTTGTTACCGTTTCTTTCCGAAAATCGACCGGGATAGCTGTGCTGCAGAAAACTATTCTGTCAAGTGCTTCTTTTCAGAGAAAATTTTCCCCTTTATAGCACTGTTTGAAGTACACCGTCTTCCGGGTTTCCCAGCTCAAGAAGCAGCAAGAAAATACACATAAAATTGATCCAACTTTCGCTCTTCCGAGTAAATGCATTCCCCTTTTTCCGAAGAAAACACACACACATAATCCCATCTCACATCGCAGCGCCAGAAATCCGAAAAAGATTTATTCGATTACGAATAAATCTTCATCGGCAATCGATTTAGCACTTGGTTATTCGCATTTTATTTTTCCGTACTTTTCCCCACACTGGTCGAAGGAGCCCTTGAAAATGAAGTGGGTGGCTGAAGCCTTCCTCCCTCCCACCAAGGCATGGCCCAGTTTTCGATTTCTTTTCCCAAGCAGCGAATGAAGATATTTCCAACCGGATGATTCGAATGATGGCCCCGGACGCCAGATGGATGGGCGATTGGGTGGGAGTTGGAATTTGACACCTTGTTTTCGTTGTATTTACCGAGTACGGGAGCGTCAGTGAGAAAGTTGAAAATTTGAATTATTCTACGTTTGAAGGGCAACACAAAACCCTTCATTTAAAGTTGCACTAGACGTTGGAGGAATATTTTTCGTGAATCAGTTCAACGGGAAATTTGTTTCAGTGCTTCTATAATGCTGGTTTCATTGGTATGTAGCTTCCAACAAATCTGTTTAAAAAAAACGAGTAGTGCTCATGTATCACGACCATGTAACGACCATTACAGCATCAGCAAATAATAACCGGTAAAATCGATCCTATAAGGACCTATAAATGAAGGGACTTCGAAAGATTTTTGTGAGACTGGATATTTTTTTTCGGTAAGGCGATGTTATCGTATTAATATATTATTTTTCGGTAAGGCGATGTTTATCGCCCTAACGGGAATGAATCAATTCCGCAGTCTCCTGTTTTTTGTTTTTTTTTTTTGGCAGCCAAAAGTCATTTTCCCCCGTCCCTTCTTCGACATGCAGAGAGTTGAAAAAGAGAAGAAAATAACCACCTAATACAACTTGAAAAACAGGACTACACAACATGAGACCGGAACAGCTCTATGTCAAATGAAGCCAATTTTCAGCTCGTCACTTTGATGTCGACTGTCGATGTCATGAAAAAAAAATAACTAAATCAGAATTGGCATTTTTAACCGGCCAGTGGAAAAAAAAATGTGCAATGAATTCAATCCCTTTCTTTTTCTCCAGAGCAGGACAGAGCATAAAAAAATCAGCTCGAAACTTTTAGAGAACACTAAGACATCATTCATGAAATCCGGTTTGCGATGTTTTTGTTTTGAAAGGTCGGGAAATTGTAAAAACAAAACATTTAAAAAATTTGAGACTATTTTTTTACAATTGGCATATCTATTGAAATTTAGGAACCTTTTAGAAACAAAATTAGCGATGCTGTTGAGTTTACGTTAAAGTATAATTTCAAAAGAACCTAGAAAAAATAAAGGCATTAAGTTTAACACCCACTATAAACCATCATTAAGGATGCTATTAGATCTAGAGGGCGTTATTTCATTTAAATAAATAAGCCATAATGTTCTTCCTAACTACGCAGGTTTACGTTACTATAGCAAACGTCTGGAACCATGATTGAAAAAAACATAAATCTCAATTCAATTTCCCGCGTTAGGAAAAGAGACGTTCAATTCCACAAGAAATAGGGAATGCACTACACTCAGCCAAATAATCTTAAGAATTTCATAAGGTTCAACTTATGAACGATGCTTTAAATTTCATAAGATTGACTTACGAATGGATTTTGTTTTACGTGGTTGTTCTTCGCCTTTAAGCTTTCCTATTTACAAGTATTGAGATATACTAGTGGCCAGGTCACTGAACCCATAACCTCAACGTTCAAGGTTCGAATCCAAATAGTTCCATATTTATATTTTTCAACATCATTATATTTCATAAGGTAAATGATGAAATTCATAACGATTTCTTGTAGCAAATAATCATAATGCAATCTTATGAACATCGAAAGTTTACTTCACTGAGTGTATGGAAGCTCCATGACAGTCCAAACCTTGCAGCCTGAGCTGTTCAGCCGTCCCGGTCCTGTGTTTGTGTTTGATGTAGGTGGCTTCCAGCCTACAGAATCAGGCAAGTACATTCGGTATAAGAATTTAAGAATTTAATCCGCTCTGATGACGTTTCATCAAGCAGGTCAAGTGATGTCATCGATAACATCGTTAAAGTTTGCTCGATTGCACTTCATCCACACCTGGGATGTACAACACTTCGCACTGGTCCCTAAGGAGGTAAAGGCCACAAGGCCGGGACTGTAAAGAGCCCCTCAAATGTCCGACATTCTCTGGTAAACCAGACGACAAGCACATCACTGGAGGCGCTAAGTGCCCAGCCTACAAGGGTAAACCTCGTAGCTAATCGCAGTGCAGGTAAATCAACTAAACCTGAACCATTGTGAGGCAGCGAAGAATATCGTATCGGATATCGCCATAATATCCGACCCATACCGCATCCCCGCCGGTAACGGAAACTGGATGGCGAATAGATCCAATATGACGACATTATGGAGGCCAGGCAAACCCGGTTCAGGAGGTTGTGTCCACCTCAAATGAGGGCTTCGCGGTTGTTAAGGTGAATGGAGTGTTCTTCTGCAACTGTACGCGCCACCAAGATGGTCGATGACTAGTTTTCACAACGGAGCTGACTGGCCTAACCCCGTTGATAATAGCGAACGATTTCAACGCCTGGGCGCTGGGGTTGGGGAGTCACCTTACCAATCCTAGGGGACTGCTTGAAGCCCTGCCTAGGCTCAATGTAGACCTGGCCAACGTAGGTATCTAGAGTACCTACGATAGAAACGGAGCAGTATCGATCATTGACGATGACGCGACGTCCGGCAGCCATGGGCTGTTTAGCATCTGGAGCGTGGACATGGAGGACATCATACATCAAGTATTTGAAGAAGCGCTTGAGCGGGAACGAAATACGAGCGAAACGCAGGACCCGTGCGGTGATCAACTCGTAGCGCTACTAACCCGTGTATGCGCCGCAACCATGCCTAGGAAGTTCAAGCCTAGAGATGGAAGGTCACCAGTCTACTTGCGGACGGAGTCGATTGCCGACCTCCGTAAAACTTGCCTTCACGCTAGGCGGAATATGCAGAGAGCGCGGTCGAACGCAGAACTAACGGAGCGTCGAGCGTCACTAGTCGCCGCAAAGGCCACGCTAAAGAGGGAAATAAACGTTAGCAAACGAGCTTGCTTCGAGAGCTTGTGTTTGAAAGCCAATACGGGTGACGATTATAGGGTAGTGATGGCCAAAACCAAGGGAGCGGCGACTCCTACCGAGCAATCACCAGAGCTACTGCAGATGATCATTGGAGGACCCTTTCCAAACCAAGACCCGAGTCCCTGGCCTCTCACCGCCCTATATTTGTCCCATGACCAGCGTTCCAGTATCCCAGACTAGAATGCTGTCATAGCGATGGACGGATGGTCGCCAAACACGTCGAACATCCACAATCACGTGGGCTATAATATCGGTACAGCGAAGGCCGGGGGTGAGGCGACGGTGACGAACGATGAACTCATTGTGATAGGAAAGTCGCTCAAGGGGAACAAAGCGCTAGGTCCAGACGCTATACCGAACGTGGCCATCAAGACGGCTGGCCATGCTGGCTCTCGAAATGTACAGGGTGGAAATACAGAGGGGGCACGGCGGGTACACTGAGGGTACAGGCGGCCGACAAAACCAGTTTGGCTTTCGTAAGGGCATGTCAACGGTGGATGCCATACTGCCCGTCGCCAAGACGGCAGAGGTGGCAATCCAGCTTAAGAGGCGGAGAGTCCGCTACTGTGCAGTGGTTACCCTTGACATGAGAAACGCGTTCAAAAGCGCCATTGAAAACTCGCTCCAGCGCTTCCGGGTTCTTGTGTACCTGAACAGGATTCTGGGGAACTACTGCCAGAACCAGGCACTAGTGTACAACACAGAAGCGGGTCAGGAACGTGTCCAAGTCATCGCAGGAGTTCCGTAAGGTTCGATCCTGGGCCCGCCGCTCTAGACGACGATGTACGACTAAGTGTTGCGACTTACGTTCCCCAACGAGGTAAAAGGTTGTCGGTTTCGCTGACGACATCACCCTAGAGGTCTATGGTGAATCCATAGAGGAGGTGAAGTTAACGGTCACAAACTCCATTGGCATAGTGGAGGGATGGAAGCACTCCAGAAAACTGGAGTTAGGCCTTTAAAAAAACGGAGATTAATGTGGTGAACAACAGAAAATCGGAGCAACAGGCGAAGATTAATGCAGGCAACTGCACTCCCTTAACGACGATAAGCTGTCCTTTATCAGCCATGTCGATTACGCCTGCAAGAAGGCGTCCATGGCTATATCGGCACTCTACCGCATGATGTCGAATAGCTTGACGGTGCAAGGGAGCAAGCGTTAGCTCCTGGCCAGTGTTGCCTTGTCCATACTTAGGTATAGCGGGCCGGCGTGGGCCACCGCCTTGAACACTAATGACTACCTTGGTAAGCTCGAGAGTACAAACAGGCTAATGTGTCTAAAAGTGATCAGCGTATACCGCACAGTGTCATCATCATAAAAGAGGACGTAGAGTGCTTCGAACAACGTGGCACAAGAGGTATCCGGAAGACCATTAAAGCTGCATCTATGGTCAAGTGGCAGAGGTAATGGAACAACTCCACCAAAGGTCGGTGGACCCACTGGTGCTCGACTGTTTCCGGAGTTATCGGGATGGGTCGGTCAGCGACATGGTGATATAAACTTCCACTTGACGGTCATGGCTGTTTGAAACAGTACCTACATAACCTGCGTGTCCCACATGTGTTCTTCGTATGTACTCGCTTTGGCGGCGCGAGAAACGGCATGATGACCGTGAGCGGTCGGGACACAACCACGGACAACCTTGTCCGGAGAAGGTGTCAAAACTGGGACGCTGTAAGAGCAGCGGCTTACTCTTTAAACCTGAACCACTAGTCAAACGCTGCAGACCCCACCCAATTTTGCTAGCATCGTTTCGGTAATGTCAGGGTCGTTATTTCAGAGATACAATTGACACTGTTTCATATGATAACCTTAAGGCCGAGGGAATGAACAAATTTTTAGATATTAGGTGCGCAACTAAGTTCTCGCTGTTTTTTGGTGAAAAAGGAACTTTATTTTGAAAACAAAGGTTACAAACGAATTATTCAAAGTATTGCCCATCACTAGCTACGACTTTTTCCCATCTTTCTGGTAGAACGTGAATACCATTTCAATAGAACTGTTCGTCTTTTGATGCTATCCAAGAATCAAGCCATTTTGAGATGTCATCATATGAGTGGAATTGCTGACCAGTGAGACCATGTGCCATCGAACGGAACAAGTAATAATCGGACGGTGCAATATCAGGAGAATATGGCGGGTGGGGTAGGACTTCCCATTTGAGCGTTTCCAAGTAGGTTTTCACGGGTTTCGCAGCATGAGGTCGAGCGTTGTCATGCTGAAGAATCACTTTTTCGTCTGTGCTGTGGCCGTTTTTCGTGCAGTGCTCGGCTCAATCGCATCAATTGAGTTCGATACCGTTCCCCGGTAATGATTTCGTTTGGTTTCAACAGCTCATAATAAATAACACCAACTTGGTCCCACCAAATACACAGCATAACCTTCGCAGCGTGAATATTCGGCCTAGGCGACGATGTTGAAGCATGCCCGGGCAGTCCCCATGAATGTTTCCGTTTTGGGTTACTGTAATGAATCAATTTTTCGTCACCCGTCACAATGCGATGTAGAAAACTCTTCCTTTTTTGCCGCTGGAGCAGTTGTTCACAGACGAAAAAACGACGCTCAACATCTCTTGGCTTCAAATCGTAAGGAACCCAAGTTCCTTGCTTTTGAATCATTCCCAACGCATGCAATCGCTTAGAAACGGCTTGGCGGGAAACTCCTAATCCTGAACCAAGCTCTTCTTGCATTTGACACGGATCCTCATCGAGCAATGCCTTCAATTCAGAGTCTTCGAAGTTGTTTGGCCTTCCTACACGCGGACGATCATCAACACTGAAATCACCGTTTTTGAAGCGACGAAACCAATCACGACACGTTGTTTCACTCAGAGCAGCATCACCGGAAACTTTTTGGAGCTCTCGATGTGCTTCAGCCGCCGTTTTCTTCGAATGAAAGAAGAAAATCAACACTTCCCGCAAATGACGATTATTTGGCACGAAATCAGACATCTTCAAACAACCAAAATATATTACACTAAACCAAAATCACTGATTTGGCAGAGCGGTTTGTTTACCATATGTCTGAGCTTGGTTTATGACGCTTGAGATGTACAACATTCGACCTGCAGTTACTACTGGCGCCATCTATTGCTAAACAGCGGGAACTTAGTTGCGCACCTAATAATATCTGCTGGGACGTTGAATTCCAATATCGTGACGCAACTGCTGTCTCCACCGAATTCTCGAATATTATTATAAATGACATCGATCAGTTTGTACCAAAGAGAGCAACATCTAGGACTATGAATCTTCCCTGGTTTAACTCTCGGTTAAGACGATTGAAGTCATCAAAGGGCGCTGCATTGAAGAAATTTTGTAAACTTCGCAAGCTTACACCAAAAACAAAGTATAACCTCGTCAACAAACACTATAAACGGCTCAATAATTAGCTCAAGAGCTTCTAGAGTCACGTGAACCATCAACGTAAGCAGTCGGGGCTGCCTTCCACCATGTTCTACAATAATTGAGAGTAGACTGATAAAGATGGTATTGCCGATCAGTTCACAGTTTTGTGGTGCTTTTGTCAACTAAAATTTATCCGATGAGCAGATTGAAGGTGTGAGATGTTCGTTGGAACGGTCGCACCCTCCTTTTAGGTTGTCAACTTACCATTTCAAGCCCAGAATCGGCACAATCGTTCTCGATCGAGACTCAAAACAAACTCGTTTTGAAACTTGATCCTTCGAAACTGATGAAAAAACCACACCTGTCGTTTTGATTTGGTAAAGAATTTGAAATGCTAATTTTAAATGTCTTAAAACAAACAACTCTTTTAAAACCATGAACGAGATGCTCTTCTTTTTTCCGTGTGATTAGACTTGACGTTGAATGAATCTTACATGATTATTGCACACAGATGAAAATGACTTTGCGGGCAAGAAATTGACTGCATTGAGAACTAGACTGGCGTGAATCGCATTTCAGTCTCATAGGGATTAACATTGATTTTCCAACAATTTGAGAGGAAAAGGCTACGATTATACTTTCAAGTCTCCTGGGAAACGGCAACCAAAACCAACATCTTACGGCATTCAATTCAATATTTATCTCCATCAGCTAGACAGCCAGCCAGCATTGTCTCAAATCTGTAGTACAAATTTCCGAAACACAACATTGGACGTACCTGAAACGAGAAGACAAAGAAAAAATTCATTCAGTACACATTGAAGCGTTCAGATTTTATAAGAATAATAGATCTAATCTCCTGGGAACCAAAGCCAAAGCCACCGTTCGGCAGGAGGTGGCAATCAACAAAAACAAAGTATGCACGACACCCAATAGGAAGCATCGAGGCAAGCTCATCTCGCAAACAAGATTGTTATGTTTTAATTTGACCGAGAGCACTTGGCTTTGCGCCACCAGTTGGCCGGCCGGCTATTCAAGAGGGATCTCCACTTTATGACTGAGACGCCCTAAAGTCAAAGACGACGAAGCCGACAACGGAAGAAAGAAATAGCATTCTGATTGGCAACAAGCATGGGAGCTGGAGCAAAGCGAATAAAACATTAAATTGCATATGCATACCAATAAATCCATTATGATTTGAATGAATAATTTATCAGGATTCCTATTTCATCACTCACACAATAAATAAAGCTTTTCTTGGGCTTTTCTTTCGTGATGCTGCTAGATTGAAAAGGAAGTGGAAGGTCTGATGGGCGACCTAGTTCCGCCAACGACGAGGCCGACGTGCTCCTTCGACACAAACAAAGGCATCACGTTCTTCGGCTTCCTATTGCTGCTCGCTATTTTCCATTTCTCCAGTCTGTATGAATATACTTTGCAGCACAACAACCTCCACACAGAATCAACCCCAGCCTCATCGAGAACGATCGGTGATGATGACACAAAGTTGTTTTGAGGCGTGAATGGGACTTTTTTTTTCTTTTGGCTCCATCACGTCCCTACTGAAACTTTACACCGACTCTCAACTGAAGGATCTTGTCTGCCACAATTCCGATTTGAGAACTGTCAAAACCGAGAAACGAACCCAGCGCGGTCTTGCTTCACATCCATGGCCTACCAAGCTGAAGAAAGCCCGTTTAAGACCTATCGGGTTATTTTCTTTTCCTCTCATGGAACAAGAGGAAATTCACGGAAATTGACGAATCTGATTTGAATAATTGCAATGGAAATTGTAGCAGCGTGATGGTTTCATTTTTACGGTTTGGCTCAATTTGTGATACTCTCAAAGGAAATGTTTTCCGGTAAAAATTATCATTTTCTTAGAAATCTTACAGGCAGGATTCATGCCACTCCTGTGGAATTTTCCAGTTCAAGCGAATTGAATCCAATAACCTGCGGCTTCCTCATTAAAGCTCCAGCTCGTCGAACACGTTAAGCACCATCAGTTTACCACACCATTCCGTAATTGGTTCAATTTACAATCATCGATAATCCCTGCTCTTGTTAACCCTTTTTCCCTGATAATGTGCCACCACGGACGGTCACCGACCACCCATCGGGGAAAAGGAAGAAACAATAGCTTCCCCTCCTAACGGACCGGCTGGGGCTCTAATCGCATTATCCGATCTAATCATTCAAAACACACACTCTCCATCCCCTCCCTCTCGCATCCAGGTTAATTGCATTGTTCGCCGGACCAAAAGCTAGTTGGTCGAGGATTGGTTGGATGATGGCAATAATAGCTTTTCCATCTGGACTAAAAGGACCGCTGGAATCAAGATCGAACTGTGGTAGAAGTGGACCCCTTTTCACGGGGTATCAAATAACAACACAGGCTTTGAGTACGTTTCTTCATTAACCTTCTCGAGACAGTTTAGCACATTCCTTTAATGATTCAATTCAGCATGGCTAATAAGCTCTTAAACAGTACTGTTTCGTCGTGCTTGTTGACCTCTTAGCAGCCTTTTTCTTTTGGAATGATGAAAATAATGCCTCTCTTCGTTTTAAGACAATCATCTTCATATACATCCCCTTATTCATATAATTTCGTAATGCCCAGAAGGATTGCTAGTTTAAACGATTAAGCATTTCAAAAAATAGTTTTTCATTTCAGAAAGAAACCTACAGTTCAGACTTCACTTCATAAACGAACTTCGAAGTTCACATTTAGTTCAGTTTTAGTTCCGTCGGACATGCTAGCTGATTGACGCAAGACCTGAGTCCACCAAATTTTAACTGCAACCTATAAGTTTACGTTTACCGATCCTCCTTTACCTCCCAGTCGGTAAAGGCGCAACTGCAAAGAAACACTATGCTGGAGGTAGCTGGGTTCGATTCCCGGTCGAGGCTAGGAACTCCCTGGGCATAAACTGTCATTGTACTTGCCAAGCGATGATACTAATGCCAAATTGTACCTAACGCCGAAAGCTTTCAATTAACAACTGTGGAAGTACGTTTAGAATACTGAGTTGAGAGTGGGAAATAGGGTTTTTGTGATGAAAAAATAAGCTTCAAATGCCAAGAAAGAAGAAGATGAAATTAGGAAAAGTTTCTTAGTCCTCTACAACATAACTTTAGAGTTCACAAAAAGCTGCTGAAGAGCTGGCCTTGAATTGCTAACACAATGTTTACGCAAGGTGTATACCGCACCTTTAATCAGCTTGATAGTTCACAAAGATTCTAAAGTTGATTTTTTTTTCCTGCTAACAAGCAAAGTTCTGGCTAACACTGAAAGTTGAGTGTGCGATTTTTTCTCATTAGGATGAATTCATACTAGAAGTTGAAGAATAGACTTCGATGCCACTAGGTGGCCTGTCGGATCATCCGAAAGGACTACATTGGTGGACAATTCATAAAACTGGTTTGGGTTCTTTGGTATTATGGTTGTACAATATGCGGTGTTTTGTTTATGTTTCTTTTTAAGTCTTTTAGGCTCTGAAAACATTGTGAGTAATCCATTTAAGCTTTTGGGAGTTATTCTAGACCGAAAGCTTGTAGTCATACCAGCAACAGTTATCTAAACATTATTTTATGGCTGTTTTGCGGTCTAATTTATTGAAGACCAGATACAGGTCCATTTATGCTCAAATTTTCTCGACAAAATTCCGTTGATTCAGTGTCCAAACTGTTTCGAAACAACCCAATTTATGCTATCCAAAACTAATATGCTTCCAGAACTACCTGTGAAATGCCTCCAGAGTAGTTCTAGGATGCTTAATAAATTGATCTGTTACGTTTCCGGAATAGTTCCACAAAAATTTCACTATAGTTTTGGAATTATTCCAGAGTAGTTCTGACGTTGCACAGTAGGCCTGGCCGTATTACTATTTGTTTCACAATCATGATGTTCAGCAAATACTAAAAATCTCGAGTAATTAATGTTAAGGGCCTAAAAGCCATTTGTAAACAATGACTTTAAATGTCGATTTCTCTTGAATTTTAAATCACTCTCATGAAATGAAAGCAGCATCTGGTAGAAGAATGTTAGTTCTACCATATGGAGTGGCTGGATATAGTGGGATTCTCGTAATTCGTGAGAGATCAACGTTTAAAGTCATTGTTTACAAATGGCTTTAAAGCCCGAATCATGAATTACTCGAGAAATGACCAAATCTTTTCCATCACCTTCTAGGACTATTTCATGAACTGGCTGAGTACGTGAAGTTCTGTAAAGCCTTCGAGCAGTTCTGGTATACTTCCAGAATTGTTCTTAAAGCTTCAAAGTTTTCCTGTGATGCTTTTAGTATTGATTTTGAATACTTCCAGAGAAGTTCTGGGATGATTCCAGAATAGTTTTGGAATGAAATCTGAATAGTTCTGTGATGCTTTTAATTCTAAGAAGCTATAGATTTTTTCTGTGATACTTCTAGAATTGATCTAGAATACTTTCAGAGTAGTTCTGGAATGCTTCGGAATTCTCCTGAAATGCTTCTAGAAGTGATCTGGAATACTGCCAGAGTAGTTCTGGAATGATTCCAGAACAGTTTTGGAATGGTTACAGAATAGCTCTGGAATGCCTTCTGAGTAGTTCTGTGATGTTTTTAGTTCTGGAATGCTGTAGAATTTTCCTGTGATGCTTGAAGAATTGATTTGGAATACTTTCAGAGTAGTTCTGGAATGATTCCAGAGTAGTTTTGGAATTATTACAGAGTAGTTCTGGAATGCCTTTTGAGTAGTTCTGTGATGATTTTAGTTCTGGAAAGCTTCAGATTTTTCTTGTGATGCTTCTAGTGTAGTTCTGGAATGATTCCAGAATACAGAAGTAGTTCAGGAATACTTTCAGAGTAGTTTTGGAATGCCTTCTGAGAAGTTTTGTGATGTTTCAAGAATCGTTCTGGGATACTTCAGAATTTTCCTGCGATGCTTTTAGTATTAATCTGGAATACTTCTACTGAAGTTCTGGAATGATTCCAGAATAGTTTTGGAATTATTATAGAGTAGTTCTGGATCGCCTTTTGTGGTGATTTTAGTTCTGGGAAGCTTCAGAGTTTTCTTGTGATGCTTCTAGTGTAGTTCTGGAATGATTCCAGAACAGTTTTGGTATTACTATAGTGTAGTTCTGGAATACTTTCAGAGTAGTTCTGGCATGCCTTCTGAGTAGTCTTGTGATGTTTCAAGAATCGTTCTGGGATGCTTCAGAATTTTCCTAAGATGCTTCTAGTATGGATCTGGAATACTTCCGCAAAAGGTCTGGATTGATTCCAGAATAGTTTTGGAAGAATTACAGAATAGTTCTGAAATACATTCTGAATAGTTCTGTGGTGCTTTTAGTTCTGGGAAGCTTCAGAGTTTTCTTGCAATGCTTCTAGAGTAGTTCTGGAACGATTCCAGAATAGTTTTTGTATTACTACAGTGTAGTTCAGGAATACAGTCAGAGTAGTTCTGGAATACTCTCAGAGCACTTCTGGAATACTTTGAAAGTAGTTCTGGAATACTTTCAGAGTAGTTCTGGAATGCCTTCTGAGTAGTTTTGTGATGTTTCAAGAATCGTTCTGGGATGCTTCAAAATTTTCCCAAGACGCTTCTAGTATTGATCTGGAATACTTCCACAGAAGTTCTGGAATGATTCCAGAAAAGTTTTGGAAGAGGAATGATTCCAGAATAGTTTTGGAAGAATTAAAGAATAGTTCTGGAATGCATTCTGAATAGTTCTGTGATGCTTTTAGTTCTGGGAAGCTTCAGAGTTTTCCAGAATTGATCTAGAATACTTTCAGATGCTTCTTAAATTGTTCTGCAATGCTTCGGAATCTTTCAAGGGTCGCTTCTAGATTTGATCTGGACCACTGCCAGAGTAGTTCTGAAGAAATTCCAGAAGAGATTTAGAATTATTATAAAGTAGTTTTGGAATGCCTTCTGAGTAGTTCTGGTATGCTTCAAGAAATTGATCTTAAATGCTTTCAAAGTAGTGCTTTCAGAGAAGTTCTGGAAGGCTCCAGAGTTGTGCTGAAATGATTCCAAAGTAGATCTGGGATGCTTTTGAAGCACTTTCAAAATTGTTCTCGGATGCTTCCTGAGTGGTTCTGGAATGCTTCTAGAGTAATTCTGGAATGCCATCATAGAAGCTCAGGAACGCGTACAGGATAGAAAGAATGCTGTCAGAATTATTCAGGAAATGCTGTCCGAATTTTTCAGGTATGATTTCTGGAATCTGTAGTTCTGGAATCAATCCAAAGTAGTTTTATAATCCTTCTAAACTATTTCTGTTGCCTGTAGAAATGCTCGGGGATGCTTGCAGAGTTATTCAGCGATTTGAAACAATACCAAAATAAATCAGACACGTCAATCCGGTATCGACTCTACGTCGAAGTGATGTCGGGAAAATGTTTGAGTTCATGGCGGGGCAATATCCGGAGGTGCCTACTAGAAGTCAGTCAATCAGATCTATCTCAATCCAGATATGCTAATCAAGAACGAAACTCACTCGAGTGATTGTCCATCCGAAAATCAGATTTGGAATCAATTTCAATACGATTGCCCTCTAATGATACATAAATCTGTTTGGTTAACCAAAAAAAGGAGGTAAAAAAAGGAAGCTTGGACATTTAAGGACACAATGAATATACTTTAAGCGGATAAGTCCGTTTTAAAATCCAAATTTTTCGGTATCTTTTTGTAATGCCAATCGTCAGATTTGTAGGGCAACTTCACCGGTGTTCTAAATAATGTATTTGATCAAAATTGTGTATTTGGCCAAATTTAGCTTTACGCCAATTTTCCGATCTTTTTTTTTCTAAACTAAGTTTTAGCGAAATTTAGACTGACGCGTTTTCAAAACAACCCAGATTTGTATACAATACATTGAAACCGAGCAGAGCTCAAGATATAAAAAACAAATGAAAATTGTGCTGGGATTTTTTCATTGTAGTTTTGGAATGCTTCCAGATTTGTGCTGTAATGTTTCCAGAACTGTGCTGAGATGCTTCCTGAATTGTTCAGCGATTTCTTCTGAGTGGTTTTGTGACACTTCCAAAGGAGTTATGTGCTGCTTCTAGAATTGTTCTGGGATGAAACTAGATTTTTTTCTAGGATGCCTTTTAAGTAGTTCGATAATTCTCTTAGATGGTTCTGGATGCTCCCGGAGCAGCTTTTAGCGAAACTCTGGAATACAGTTCTAAAATATTTCAGAATAATTCTGTGATGCGTCTATATTTTTTCTGGGACGCTTCCAGAGTACTTCTGGAATGCATTCAGAATCTTTCTAAAGTACTTCCAGACTAGTTCTGAGATGCTTCTAGACCTCATCGGGGATGCTTCCATAATAATTCTGAGATGATTCTAGAAATGTTTCGGAATTCTACTCCACGGTCAAACTAGTTCAGGAATGCTTCCAGAGTAGTGCTAGCACGCTTCCTTAATTTTTCTTTGATCCCTTCAGAATGGTTTTGAGATAGTTGAGATAGAGATTGTTGCTTCTGGAATTGTTCAAGGATGAATCAAGAATTTTGGATGCTTCAGGATGGATCCAGGATGCTCCAATATTAGCTCGGGAATGCTTCCGGAGTAGTTTTGGAATGCTGCCAAAGTAGTTCTGAAATACTACAGGAATTCTTCTGGAATGTTTGTACTTCAGTTTGAGCTTTAGAATACTTCCAAAGTAATTCTAAACAACTTCAGACACATTCTAAAAAATTTCTTTTTGATCTGGGAAGCTTCCAGAGTATTTCAGAAATGCTTCTAGAATTTTTCTGAAATACTTGATGTCTTAAGTTACCTCGAGATTTTTTTTCGGGGATGCTTCCAGGATCGTTCTGGAATTCTGTAAGATTTTATTGTGGAATGCTTCTAGACTTGTTCCAAAATAGTTCTGGAATGCTACCAGAACGGTGTTGGGATGCTTCCAGCGTAGTTCAGAGATACTTGCAGAGTCGTTCTAGCACACCTCCAGAATAACTCTGGAATACATCCAAGGTTCTGGAATGCTTACTGAATCGTTCTGGAATACTTTCAAAGACGTTTTGTGGTGGTTCTAGAGTAGTGAAATGCTTCAGGAACAATTATGTGATACTTGGATTACTTCAAGGGTAGTTCGGGCATGTTTCTAGAATTATTCTGATTTGATTCCCGAATAATAATTGTGATAGTTCTAGAATTGTATTGGGATAGTTCAGCAGGTTTAGAAATGCTTCCAGAATATTTCTGGGATTCTTCTAGAATTTTTTTTTTTTTTGTTTCTTGATTATCGAGATTTTCAGCCTCATGGGGGGCATTTTTGTAACTTGTTCGGGGGTGAGATTCGAACTCGTGACTCTGGCGTGAGAGGTATGGATGTTGAATACTACGCCGGGGTCGCCCCCTTTCTTCTAGGATTTTTTAGGGATGCTTTCAGGTTCTTCTGGCATGAGTTCAAAATAGATCTGGAATGTATCCAGAGTAGTTCTGGTGTACTTCCAGAACTATTCTGAAATGCTTCTGGAACTGTTCTAAAACGCTCCCAGGGTAGTTTAGGAATGCATTCATAGTATGCTTCCACACCTGCTACAGAATGCTTCTAGAGTAGTTCTGGAATGCTTCCAGAATAGTTTTGAAATGCTTCTAAAATTGATCTAGGTTGCCTCCAGAGTAGTTCAGCAACCGAGTTGTTCGAAAATACTTCAAGAATTGTTCTGGGATGCTTTCAGAATAATTCTGAAATGCATCCATCTTACACTTTGACCTGAGATGCTTCAGAATATTTTAGCATGCTTCCAGATTAATTTTAGGATGCTTCTAGAAGTCTCCTAGGATGCTTCCAAAGTGGCTTCCAAAAAATTGATATCGGAAAGATTTTCTAATAAGTTCCGGTGTATTCCGGTATTGATCCCAATTAGATTATAGGTCAGTTCAAAAAATCCCCGGATTTTGTTGTTCTAGCAAGGAATAACCATTTGTTTCTCTTGAAGATACCCAACAACAAATCTATATTTCCAGGTTCCAATCGGTATCAATCCTGAAATGACAAATTTACGTTTATGCAAATAATTCCCGTAGGAATTTCCAGATTGCCTGAACCGATCGGAAAAAGCCACTCAACATTCGACGAAATTTTAAGTTTGAATATTTCTTTCGGGTTCGGAACAATCTCTGGGACGAAGCCGGGTTAATATCCTGATTGGTTAGAAGAGAATTCTTCGGAAAAGTTCTTCTGAAGATCAGTGGCTAACTGGTAATGAAGTTAAGGGTTCTCAGGCCTCAGGTAGATTGATTTGAAATTCTTGTGAAATGTGCATTTTCTCCCAGCGTGAACTTCTGCCCACTTGCAGTGGGGTGGTATAAACCTCAAAGCAAGACCACTCAGATCAAGATTCTACAATTTGGATACATTTTTGAACGAATAGAGATGTTGTTTGATATATCAGTATCATGTTCCGGAGTGTGATCTGTTGATTAAGGTTTTGAAATAGTACTAAAAAAATACTGGAAAAAATTATGGCGAGTAGTCCTGTTCGCTTCCAGTCACTTCAAGTTTCTAAAGGACTTTGTCAAAGATACTATTATACCGAATATTCCGGATCTCCACTGTCTGAGTGCATTAACATCGCCACTAATGACTCTTTAAGCGAAAATTCGAAATCAACCGTTCTTGAATAACTTTCACCGAAGGCAATTTTCTACCAAACATTTGAAATTTTAAAATGCAGTTTTTCTTCTCGATTGGCTCTGCGTTGAGCTCGATTTAAATAGTTTGAAAACAGTCAATGTCAACAACTTTCATCTTGACTCAAGTCCCACTCGAAATCTCGACTCAAGGAGGTCCCATATGTCCATATGTCTTCTGATCACTAGCGCTCCCTAGTGAGAATCAATTAAAACAAGAATTTTACGATTATGGGTGTGATCCTTAAAGAAAAACTCACACTCACAACACAGTTACAAAAGACCAGAAACAGGATGTCGCCGTGGCCGCGTCAGCTTGCCTCCAGGCCGCCTGGAATGGCGGTCAACCGACCTGCCAATACCATTGCAACTGGCGCTTTTAATTTGCGGTGAGCTTTGCTAGCTGACCTGCACTGACGACGATTCCCTCTCGGACCAGCAAGCTAAAACTGTGGCGGTTTGAGGGATAGGAAACGAACGCGTACCACTAACCCCAATGACCACCGTTTTCACACTTTGGATTGCACGATATTGCCGAGTGTGACGGGCGTGAAAACCACACTGCAAATATGAATAATGCGTGATTTGCTATTGAGCGTCCTGCGGGAGTGGTGGGCAAATCAAATGATTTCCCAACTGTGGTGGCCGCTCACGTTCGTTAAGTTTGTGACTTTTGATGATGATAGGTCTGATGTTTGCTAAATGATGGCTTAGATCGACTTTAAAATCACAGTGTAACCACCTCCCCTTCCGAACAACCCGCTCATGATTGACAATGATTAGCTTTCGAACTCCAAATCCAAGTTCCTAGTTCCCCCATTGTGTACATTCGACTTTTGTGAAGCATTTCGAAATCAGACGGCAAAAAATATATCGGAAGCAAGGTGATGAAGAAACGTGATTGCATGTCGAACGTGTATATCCATCAGCAGTCTCTTCTCCCGAGCCGTTCAACGTTGGATGAACACGAGAAATGGGGAAAATTGAAGAAAGCTTCTCGTCCTCAAGAACCATGGGATGGGAGGCAAATAAAAAAAGGTGGACGCTTTATCTTGTTTGCCGGAAAATTAGACCAGCGCTGCTGGGGAACTCTGTCTTCCTCAACAACGACGGCACGAATCGAAGCGCAAAAAAAAATCTGTTGTGACAAGCTATGACTAATGTTGGCCAGGACAAGAAGCAGGAAATCCAGAGCATCAAATAATTGGTAGCAATGTGATTTATGATGCTCCTTGGCAATTGACTGGCTGATGGGAAGACAATCATTGGAAGCTTTTGAATTTCCAATATCTGGCCAGCGTTCGGTTCGTTAAACCGAAATCCCGGCGAAGATATTCATGACCATGAAGAAGACGGCTCTTGGAATCGTTTGTTCATTTCTGGACCAGGGACCATTTGTTTACCATCATCCTCGAGCGCAAACAAATCCCACTATCCATCACTATTGTTGTTCCAGTTCGTCATGTAAAACGTCATGACCGGGGACCTCTGGAAAGTCAACATGTCACAATGTGACTGTGACAAATATCTCACACAAACACATAGTCGCCGAAGCATTCTCCATCCGTCATGATCGTTATCACCAGCTGAAGGCACCTTCTTGTGTTTTCTCTGTCTACTCACAGACACACAGAAGGCCGTTGTTGATTCGTTGTAAATCGTGCAACGTTTGAACTAAATTGCAACTCCGTGCTTGGGAGCAGTTTACCCTCAATAGAGGGGCGTTTTTCACGGAGCGTTAGACTGGTTAGGGCTTGCCAAGCTAAATCCAAAATTGATCTCTGGAAGGCACCAGTCTAACGCGTACATAGTGCATCGAAACCGACGGATGTCCATTTCGTCGCTGCACAGCAGTAGACACACTATGTTGCAATATTCTCCACCGTTGGGTGTGGGTGTGTGTGTGTTTGTGTACGTATCACTTTCGCCGGGAAACGTAAACAGTCTGTCACGTAAAACAACGTTGCTTAGCCACCCTCATCATCCCGACTTTAGCCTTTACTCCCGAAATGCGGATCCTCCATTTCGCTCGGTACCCAACTATGTAGCTAGGTGGAAATACGAAACGATACTACATTCTGTGGAGTTCGCCCGTCAGTGGCAGTCTGTCTGTCTGCCTATGAGATCCCTGTTCACTTGCAAGTTTGGGTGGGTGGATGTGCGTGAGTGTGTCATGATTTCATTAGCATATTAAATTGATATTTATTTGCTTCTAATTGACTTTCAATCCAATTAGTTGACGAAGATGAAGACGACGACGACGACGACGACTGTAGGCTCAAGAGCAAATGGTAGATTCACGTTTGGGAAACGTAATGGGAATTGAAGTGCAGGCAGTAGGGATGGTCTTTTGCCGCCCTCTTTTCACCCGACAGACTCCCAGCTGGATGAGAAGAGGACGTTATCTGTGAGAGTGTTGTTTCATGGTAATTTCTATTGATGTTACAATTTTCGGAATGTGTTCCGAAGTGCCTTGAGTGGATTGAGAAATAAGGACGTCCGGAATCATTGGTGTAATTTATGATAGGATGGATTGAACATTTATTTCGAGGAAGTTATTGTTTGTAAGCACCTTTTTGTTTTTTGCTTCCATGCAACAAAAGTATGTGTTTGGTGATTATTAAACTAATATTTACATGTTGTTGTTGTTGTTTCGTATTTACTTGACTATCAGCCTGAGGCTGGTTCATCACGCCAGGGTGAAGACCTGGACCTTACATATCGAACCCATCAACACATGGGCCGGGACCAACGGCTTTACTTCCCTGCAGAAGGAAATCGTGATCAGTGATTTTTCGTCTCATAAATTCCCAACGGCGCTGACTACACCACCATATTTATAGATTTAGTTCACAATGCGTCTCCATCGAGTCACAGCATCTGTGACAATGATTTTAAAATTAAAAAAAAAAGGCCCGACATTACTTATTTTTGGACGTGTGAAATAGAATGATCCTTCTATTATCTATAAATTTCCCCCAAAGGAAAATATTTTTTTATTTTTTTTTTTTTTAAAAAAAAACAATTTTCCAAAAAAAAAAAAAAATTTTTAATAGGAAAAGAAAATAAACAAAAATACTATTTTTTTTTATTTAAACTATACTTAAAATGATTCTCACTCTCATTTTTTTTTTTTGGTGGGGTTGTTGTATAAATAAAAAAACAAATAAATAAATGACTGTTTTTTTCTCCCCCCCCCTCTTTGAATGATTATAACGCCGTCCGCCGCCACAAAAAAGGGTTTTTTTTTTTGAGTACAACTTTTCTTTCCGACAATAAGTAAGAAAAACAGAGTCAAGTTACTATTGAGCAGAGCGACTTGAAAGAACGACTTGTTCGTTTGATGTTCAGAAATAGAATGAATGTTTTATTTGTCTACTCTAGTTTTTACAAATCTCACGGCCTACTTCTCTTTGCTACGCAACACTCCTCCTTAAGCCGTTATGTGATCGATTCCCATGGCATGTCGATTCCGCTCCAGCTTGATACGTTGAAGTGGCTTCGTCAGTCCATCGACTACTTGATTTTCGGACTGAGCTGATTTTCTGACTCAGGACATCACGGATGAAATGATGCCGGATATCTACGTGCTTGGTCCTTGGAATATATCCACCATTCTTGGCAACACAGACTGTTCTCTAGTTGTCGCAGGACAGTTGAATCCGTTGCCTTTCTCAAAATTGTGACCCGAGTCCTTTCCACCAGGACGCCTCCTGTACCGCTGCAGACAAAGCCATATACTCTACCGCACAGGTCGATAAAGCCACGGTTGGTTGCCACTTGCAGCTCCAGGGCACCGCTCCTCCTTGCAGTAGGAACACTTTTTTTTTTTTTTTTTATTAATGACACTTTACACCAGAAGGGTGCATTCGTGTCTTACGAAATTCTGATATTCACATTTTTCCCACTTCACTTCATTCCGCCCTTCTCAACCCTTATTCATCAACTTATCTACTTATCCTTCTGTTCCTTCGCTGGTTTATTCCAAATTTTTCCTGCTTCTTGCGATTGTTTTGCTTTTCTTATCTCTGTTATTTTTCCTTCTTTTTTTTTACCTATCTCCTTCCACTTTTCTTCCTTTGCTTCGCTTTTCTTCTTCTTCAGTTGTGTTACGTTTCTCTCATCCATGTTGTCTTCTTCTATTTCACTCTTTATTTGGCTTCTTTCCACTGCTTTGCTTCTTTCGTTGGGCTTCCTTCAATTTCCTCTGCATTTCATTTTTCCCTCCATCCGCTTCGATTTCCTTCTTCCGTTGATTCCGTTATGCTTCTTTTTTCCTTCCACTTTTCTTCTTCTGCTTATCTTTTTCCATTTGTTCCCATCTGTTTCTCTGCGTCTTCAACTACCTGTGCTTCCGCGCTTCCGTCTCTCTTCTTCGACCTCTATTCGTCCACTTTGTCCGCTTCGCTTTTCTCCTTCTTCAGTTGTGTAACTTTTCTCTCATTCACGTTGTCTTCTTCTATTTCACTTTTCTATATCGCTTCTTTCCACTGCTTTGCTTCTTCCGTTGTGCCTCCTACAATTTTCTGTTTTTCCTTCTTTCCTCCATCCGCTTCGGTTTCCTTCTTCCGTTGATTCCGTTATGCTTCTTTTTTCCTTCCACTTTTCTTCTTCTGCTTGTCTTCTTCCATTTTTCCCATCTGTTTCTCTGCGTCTTCAACTACCTGTGCTTCCGCTCTTCTGTCTCTCTTCTTCGACTTCTATTAGTTTACTTTGTCCGCTTCGCTTTTCTTCTTCTTCAGTTTTGTAACTTTTCTCTCATTCCCATTGTCTTCTTCTTTTTCACTTTTCTATTTCGCTTCTGTTCACTGCATCGCTTCTTCCGTTGCACCTCCTTCAACTTCCTCCTTTCATTTTTTTCCCTCCATCCGCTTCGGTTTTCTTCTTCCACTGACTCCGTTCCGTTTCTTTTTATGCTTCCGCTTATCTTCTTCGATTTATTTTTCATCTGTTTCTCGACGTCTTCAACTTCTTGTGCTTCTGCTCTTCCGTTTCTCTTTTTCGACTTCTTTGTCCGCTTCGTATTTCTTCTTCTTCGATTGTGTTACGTTTCTCACATTTACGTTGACTTCTTCTATTTCAATTTTTCATTTTGCTTCTTTCCACTGCATTCCTTCTTCCGTTGAGCCTCCTTCATTTTCCTTTGCTTTTAATTTTTCTTCCATCCGCTTCGGTTTTCTTCTTCCGCTGATTCGGCTGCTATTTTTGATCTGTTCTTCTTCAGTTTTTATTCTTCCGTACTTCAATCGCTACTCTTATCCAGTTTTTCCTCATCGACTTCTGTTTGTCCATCCGGCTTGGCATCTTTCACATTTTTCTTGTTTTCTTCTTCGGCTTCTTCCGTTTTCTGGTTTCGCTACAGTTTGGAGAACAGTCCTGTTTCTTTTAGAAAATTCAGCATTTGTGTTATTTGCTCCTCTGTATTTCCCAGGGCGTCACGTAAGCTGGTCTCGATGTTGTTTTGCTGCCTTTCGGTTACAAATTTCCGGCATTCGAGAATTAAATGCCGGACATCCATCACCGTTCCGCAACATAAACAATTGGGCAGCGGCTTCTTCTTTAACAGAAATGTGTGTGTTAGACGTGTGTGTCCGATCCTTAAACGCGTAAGGACACGCTGTTCGGCCGTGCTCCCGCGTTCCGTCCACATGCTGGTATCTTCCTTAACTTCCCTCAACTTTGGCTCCCTAGTCTCATACCACTGGTTATCCCACCGATGACGTATCAGTTGTTTAACTTCTCTCAGAGCATCTTTGCCTGGGATTGGTAGATCGATGGCCTGTTCCCTCCTGGCTTCATTGGCTAGTTGATCGGCTTCGGAATTGCCACTGATTCCGGCGTGCCCAGGAATCAGTAGGAACACGTATCCGCTGGTTGATCCTCGTCGGGAGCCCAATCGGCATCGGAATAGCCAATTATCTCCGCATTTGCTGAACAGAACTACTGCAGCTTCCTCGATGATGTCTCTCTGAGGTACCGCATCAGGTATTTGACTGTTTGCCAAACTCATTCCTGGCTTCGTGTTGTACCGATTTAGCTGGTTGACGGCAAACACGATATCTGGTCTGGTACATTGGACAAGATACACCCGGCTCCCTACAGCTTTCTGGTAAGGTACCTTCGCCATTTGTTCGGCTTCCTCGGTGACGTTTCCATGGTCAGCTTGATACCATTGGTTTTTAAAGTGACTTTGGAATGTTGCATTATGAACCGAGCAAGGACAGTCTCAATGTACGACTCTTGGTCGAGCGCGATGCCATGCTCCGTTCGGGTGATTTGGATTCCCAGACAACTTCTAGCTGGTACAAGATCTTTCATCCGGAACATGCTGCTCTTCTTCGCTTCTGTTTCGTGCTTCCAGGCATTTGAAAACAGCATCAGATCGTCGCCGTAGATAGCGACAAAGATAATCTTGCCATCTTGAAGTAATTGAATTCCTGAAGTAACGGCACGGATCGTACTTCGAAGAATTCAGCCCCAGCTACTTCAATGCTGCATTCAGCTTCGCATACCAGACGTGACTTGGTTGCTCGTACAGGGCCTTGTTCAACCGGCAAACCTTTCTTCCTTGACCGGCCTACTCGAAACACGGTGGTTGTTCCATATAAATCTCCTCAACCTTGGAGTCACCTTGGAGGAACGCGGTAATAGCATCCATCTGATCAATCGAGAGACTGTATTTGGTAGCCAGCGGGAACAGCTACCGAAGCAAACTGTGACGTACCACTGGCTAGTAGGTTTCGTCGTAGTCCACCCCCTTTCGCTGAGAGTATCCTTTACTTCCCAGCCGTGCCTTATAGCGTTAAATGTTTCCAGCAGCATCGTGTTTGGTTTTGTAAACCCTTTTGCACATGATGGCTTCTCTTCCTTCTGGGAGGTCAGTCAGTGTCCAGGTCTCGTTGTCCAGCAGGGCTTGATAATCCTCCTCCATAGCTACCTTCCAGCGTTCGGAGTATTCGCGCAACAGAGCTTCCTGATTGGTATTTGGATCGTCTATTGCGGCTGAACTCCTTGCCTCGGTTGGAGATGCTGCAATCCGGGTCACGTGGATGAGCCACTTGCCTGGCTGACGGACTGTTTCTGGGAAGACCTCTTGTTGGACCTACAAAATCATGGTACTGGCCTGGAGGTTTGTGCTTCCGACCGACTTCCGACTTTGCCTCGACACCTCTGACCCTGGTGGATATAAGTTTTATCGCGGTGGGAGCACAGGGGTCATGTTGATCGCAGTGTTATCGGTGTTATCAGCTTCACTATCGTCGGTAGTTTCATCGCTCGTCTCATCGCTGGCATCAGTGGTCGCATAGTCGGAGAAAAATTCTTCACACTCATCTTCACTATTTTGATCCTTGGGTGGAACATCTTCCAGGGCGTCAGCAGTTGGTGGCAGCAAAATGGTCTCTTGATGATTCAGCAAAATAATCGTCTTTCTGCTTTGATGCTCAGGAGCAGGACTGGTAACAGCCTCATTGATGAAATTTACCTCGCAGCTGATTCGATCTTCTTGGATTGCATATTTTCCAGCCGGTATCCCTTGGTTTCCCCGTCGAAGCCGGTCTGAATACACTCGTCGGATTTGGCGTCTCACTTCTTCCGCTTTTGCTTCAGAACGGATACCATCGCCCGACTTCCGAAAATCCTCAGGTGAGACAGTTCGGGCTTCCTGCCCGTATCAACGGCTTAAAAAAGTTCCCTTCCAACAATTGGTCAATAAATGTGAGCTTTTGAACAAGAAGACACCGAACGCGTAGGGAGATGAGCCTGCCCTTTATCCGCAAACTGATACCAAAGGTGAGTTGGCATTCTCACTCTTCCCATACATTTCACTTCAATGGGGTGCCCTGATGGTCCCTTCCATATCCCGATTATAGGATTTTATAGGTAAGAGTATATTATATATGTTTGTACAAAATGCATCTGCATACACTTGTTTGTTACTGAAACAAACAAATAAGTATGCATTAATATCTTAACAAGTTCTGAAAATGCTTAAAAACTAAGAAGATCATTTCAATTATCAAAGATAAAATTTCAATAAAAAAATTTTGATATTTTTGTTTCTGAAACTACAGATTACAGATTTCTTTGTTTCTGGAGTTACAGATTACTATTATTACGAAATGTTATCAAAAGTTTTCTTTATACCGTTCTAGTTACATTTCAAAGATAGCAATTTGATCCAGAATTGAGATTTGATCAAAGAGCCCGGTTGATGATGATGGTTTGATGATTTTTAAAATAAATGGAATATCTTATAACAAAACTGCTAAACAAAAATATATTTATTATAATCTTATACTACTTTTAACCACATGTTTTCTATGGAAATATTAGTTGAAGTTCAGTAGTGCAATATGTATGTAAATGTTATGCTGAAATACTCAAAAACTATAACTAGAAAATAAGAAGAATGATTAGTAATTTCCATTTAATTCGATCTACCTTTATTACTTATCTTGGCAGATACGCGTATTTCGTCTACAATGTGCAGACTTCTTCAGTGTCGTGTACTAAGTATGTCGAGTATTAGTACACGACACTGAAGAAGACTGCACATTGTAGACGAAATACGCGTATCTGTCAAAATAAGCAATAAAGGTAGTTGGAATTAAATGGAAATTACCAATCATTCTTCTTATTTTCTAGTTACAGGTATTCCACTAAACAGCTCACACTCTCCATAATTTACTCAAAACTATGTTTAGCCTTTAATGTTTGTTATATTGCTCCATGCTCTTGGAGCATTTTTTTGGAATGCAGAGATGACCCCAAAGCTTGCTGAAATCATTTATGAAATGAGAATGGAAAATATACAATATGATTTCCAAGTACACGATCTTCAGTCGCAGCCCCTCACTTCGCTATTGTTAAATTGACATTACCTAGGCTACGCCAACCAGCGTCACCGTGTTTCAGCTGACACTCAATTGTGATCATTCGACTCGTGGAGGCGTGAGATAGAAACTTTTGAGAAACGGGGGTCAGTCACACTTTCCTTCCAGGTTGTCAACTCACCATTTGAAGCCCAGCTGGATTTGACTTCCGGCAATTACGGAAAAAAGGCCATGAAGTGGCATGCCGCCAAAGACAAGAAACCTCCCATAACAATCAGAGATCTGCCCAATCGAAAAATATTGGACCATCATCAAAAGGAACCTGAAGAAGATCCAAAAAACTGTTAGGAGTGAGAATCAGTTTAAGACAAACTGACGTTATGCGGCGAATAAAGTGGACGAAGTGACGTACCGAATCGGATGGCAGAAGGTAAACATGGCAGAAGACTTAGCTAAATATTTTCCTGGTTATTTATACTGATTGTTTTTGAAAAAGGATTAATTTCAATTTTTTTTTTTTCATTACTTCAATTGAATTGAAACGAATTCTATTTGGCCAAATTTCGATGGTAAACACCCTTAACAGGGTGAGTGGTAATTTCTGTCAGTGTTTTTTAAACATGTTTGCACATTCTTCTTTGAAGTGTATTCAAATGGCAACACGGCTTGCAAGTTTGTTTGAAATTTCATTCTTTTGAGACTCGTGGTAATCATGGACACGAAATGGGAGCTCATGATAAGTCTGTTTTTGAAACACTTTAGACTGTGTACTATTTGAAAGAAAATGAAACCACACGGAATAAACGAAAGATTCGTCTTTCGCACCATCAAACGCGACAAAGAAACCGGTTCTTGGAAAATACCTCTCAGACCTGACCGTAACCGCACTGGCAGGTGTCCGGAAGCCATCAAACAAGTGAGAGAGCGAATTCGGTGGAATTCCTGGTAAGTCTGGCCGAAAGGTGGCCAAAGAGGGGACTGGGAACGTCGCAGTCAACGATCAGGAGTATTTTGGAAGATGACCTTGGACTGAATCCATACAAAAAAAAAAACAACGGGTGCATGGCTTGACTGAAAAGCAGAAGATCGCAAGAGTCGAACGATATCGCAAGCTTCTCAAAAAGTTGTCCTGCTACAGGATCACCACAACAAGCAAAATGATCGGGTGTATGCAGCACATATTTCTGATATGGGGAGGGTGACCCCGGCATAGTGGCTAACAGTCATACCTTTCACGCCAAAGTCACGAAGTACGAATCTCACCCCCGGACAAGTTATAAAAGTACCCAAAAGTCATTTGAGTGACTACGACGGGAGATGAGCCAGGGCTGAAAATCTCGATAATACAGGACTTTTTTTCCAAAGGTTCCAGAATGTTTCAAGGGTGATGGTTTGGCGATGTTTCTCCTAAATTTTGAATGTTCCATTGCTGTTCATTGAACCTGGTGTTAAAATCAACAGTAAATATAAAAATTGATATTGTTTTGAAGCCCTTTTTTTCCTTTTCCCACCCCTCCATAAACCCCCTCCTTTCCCCCAACCTTTTCCCCCCCCCCCAACCCCACACTGTTTCCTCTTCACCTAATTTGAAACCTCTCGACTTCTATGCCTGGGCAAATTGTGGAATACAAAAGGACAAACCGTGGAAATTTTTAAGAAACCTTTGGTAAAAATGTGGCATGACATGTCAACAGATATCGTGCGTGCCAGCTGTGCCGGTTTCTAACAACGCATGCGGCTGGCAATTGAGACAAAAGGAGAAAGATTTCAACTGAACTGAATTAAGACAAATGTTAAAGATATACGAGGCAGGAAATACATTGAACATTAAAATTCATGCAAGCTTCTCATTTTTATGACCATATAATTTACTGACAGGAGTTCCTACTCACCCTGTAGAGCCCATTTTCCAATGAGTTAGAGTCTATCAAGCTGGATTTTGAAATTATTTTTTTTTGGCTTAGCCCGTTTTATGTTTGCTGTTATCCAACGCTAGAGTTTCAAAATTCCTCGACATCTTCTATATTAAATTACATCCGCTTGCCTTTGTTTGTTCAAAAACAATCGCAGTGAATGCAACTAAATAATCTACTATCCTTAAGGGGTTTCTCAAACATGGAAAACTCATGTCAAATTATCTTAGCATGTACATCACCAATCAAAACCAAGATTTATTTCTTCCATCAGCATCTCCAGTTCTCACATCCAACATCGACTGGGAATCATGATTGAGGACGATGGCTTTAAGCCCGAAAATTATTGCAAACTCATGAATTCATTAAAATCCCATTAGAGACGCCCGCTCTGATCGTAAAGCTTCAATAAACGAAAAATAATGTTCCATTAGGAAACGTAATACCAACAATAGGTAGAAGAAGAAAAAAAAACAAGAAAAAAGAGCGTTTGGGCTCGAGGAAAACTGCTGATGAAACACAAGGGACGGTTCCTCCCGGGCGAGCGAAATCACTCCAGCTTTTCTTGGCTGCGTTTACCCTTAAGAGAGAGAAAAAAAAAACTTTCGGGTTTACTTTCGCGGTGCTTTGATCAAAAGCCACCCAGCGCCCTCCGGTCTTCTATCTAGACTGTCAAACAAAAAGAACGAATAAACACAAAACAAGAGATGTCCGTCCTAAGTCAACCCGAGGGGAGGTCTTTTGAGGACATCCTGGCCCAAGAGCAACGAGTAAACAAACGAATCTTCTCCCGGTTTCCAAAGTCACTACAAAAGGGAGGACCGGTCGTGGCTTCAGAAATGGGCAAAACTTTGGTTATTTATAATTTAATTATTTTGGCTTATTACTTTCCTGCAACAAAGAAGACGACGACGGCGGCGGCGGTCGTTGTCAGTTTTTACGACTAGAAAGCTTCCTTTTCCTCTGCCGACGTCAAAGTTTTGATGCTAATGATAGTCGGCTCCCGCAACCAACAGAGTACCATTCGTCTCCATTAGCCTCCAGGATAAGTGCAAAAGTCAAGCACTAAGTACATTTTGAGCTTCTTAAAATGTTATCTGTCCAAAGAGTGAGCGGAGAAAAAGTCACATATCTGACCTACGTATGTCGTAATGTAGTAGAACCTTGGAGTATGTAAGGGTGGGGTTGCCGTACATCAGCTTCAATTTCATGCCCTGGCGGTGAACTTCAGACGCGTCATTCGCGGTTGTGACACTGCACTTGAAGCACATGACAGCTTTTTTTGGCTGCTTTTATCGTGGATTTCTTTCTAAGCTCACTCACATGGTGTAGGCGTCGCATGGCTAAACCTACATGCTAACGGTTCAAGAACAGGTCAGGACGCGTGAAGGCACACATCAGTCAATTTCCATCATTTCCGCTCGGTGGTTCCGTGCTGGCGCTACTGGCAAAAGAGGGTACTTTTATGTATTTTTTTCCCCTTGTGCGGAGGTGATTCAATCGATTATTGCTCTTTGAAAAGCTTTCAAGTTCGAAAACATTTTAACTGTCCAATCGAGAAGTGTGGATCAACCTTAGCGAAGGCCACCGACCTTTGGTCGAAACAGGCTGCAATCATTCGTAAATAACATTGCGTTGTCAAAGTTGTGCCGGTTGACCAAGGAGGCATAGAAAAGGTAACTAAAGGGTGTCCACAGTTAAATTGCATCACTTTAAACTCGTCCTTCAAAAACAAGTCTCTCAACCGATTGTCATGAAACATTCAGGGAATAAAATACAATGAATAATCTTGGTTTAGTAATTTCTATTTCACTGTATTTCTTTACCAAATCCAAAAGCCCGAACTTTCTTCTTAATACCACGCATAAGATTTTGTACAACGCTTGAACCCTCATTTTTTTCCGCTTTCAACCATAACTTCAACATTTCCTGTTCTGTAGTAACAACTTTAGGATGCTTACGAAGTTCGTGCTTCATTATAGCCCAATATTTTTCAATAGGCCGCAACTCTGGAGAGTTTGGGGGATTAAGATCCTTCGGCACGAAATTAACACCATTCGTCTTGTACTACTCCAGAACATCCTTGGAAAAGTGACAAGAGGCTAGGTCCGGCCAAAAAATTATAGGAACGTTGTGTGTTTTGAGAAACGGAAGCAGTCGTTTTTTCAGGCATTCATTCATGTATACTTGACCATTTACAGTTGAAGTTGTCACGAAAGGCTTGCTCCGTTTACCACACGAACAAATCCCCTGCCAAATCATGATTTTTTTGGGGAAATTTGACACTTGCTGTTTCCTGAGAGACTCTGGCACATCGAACTTGTCTTTCGTTGTCACATACTGGTTGCCGGGAGTTTGTTTAAAGTCCGCTTTTACGTGTGTTTCATCGTCCATGATGCAGCAGTGTGGTTTCGTCAACATTTGTGTGTACAGCTTACGCGCACGTGTTTTAGCTGTCCTATTCTGTTTTTCATTGCGGTTTGGAGCTTTCTGAACTTGAAATGAACGGAGCCCGGCTCGTTTCTTGGCTTTCTGCACGAAACTTTTGGTCAAGTGCAGCTTTTTCGCGACAGCCCGAACGGAACAGTTGGGTTTGCGTTTACAGGCAGCAACCACTCGCTTGTGATCCTTCACACAGTATGGAACACTTTTTCTACCACTCACCTTCTTCCGATCGACAGTTAAAGGTTCCCCGAAACGTTTTATGACACGAGATACTGATGAGATACGAGATGGACTCCGAAGGACGCTAAGATCGAACAAAGTTCGCCGAACCACAAAGTTGACCATCTACAAGACATTAATTAGACCGGTAGTTCTCTACGGCCACGAAACATGGACATTGCTAGTGGAGGACCAACGCGCCCTTGGAGTCTTTGAACGGAAGGTGCTGCGTACGATCTACGGTGGAGTGCAGATGGAAGACGGAACGTGGAGGAGGCGAATGAACCACGAATTGCACCAGTTGCTGGGAGATCCTCCCAACCTCGTACACATCGCAAAAATCGGTCGACTACGATGGGCTGGGCATGTCGTAAGAATGTCGGACGACAGCCCTGTGAAAATGGTTCTCGAAAACGAACCGACAGGTACAAGAAGAAGAGGCGCGCAACGAGCATGGTGGATCGATCAAGTAGAAGGCGACCTGCGGACCCTCCGCAGACAGCGAGGCTGGCGAGGTACAGCCATGGACCGATTACAATGGAAACAACTTCTGTGTACAGCAGAGGCCACACCGGCCTTAGTCTGATTGGTAAGGTAAGGTAAGAGGCTCCTATTCGATTCGCTGGCAGCGATTCTCGTAGTCTGTGAAGAGGGAAACGCAGGAAACGGCCTTGAAAGGATTCGATTCGCTCAGTGCCGTTGTTATAATTCGGGCTCCAGACGGCAGAACGATATTCCAACGTCGAACGCACGAGAGAACAATAGAGTGATATCAGGCAGTTAATGTTGTGGAAATTCTTCGCAATCTTAAAGATGAGTTCTAAAAGCTTTATCAATAAAATATGGAATATGTAATGAATAGAAGCTGATTAGAATAAAATCGGTTGTTTCTTCAGAGAAGAAGCAATTAAGCCTGTCCACGTAAAATTCGGACACTTCTCTTTCAGTGTAGATTTTGAATCATTTCACGGATCGCTGAAACGTTCCACTTATATGACAGCTGAAACTCTCCACTTTATTTCGTGGTACAACATGTTTACATTCTTGTTACATTCAGTAAAATAGCGTCGAATCAAGTGGAAGTGCGCAAACGCATTTTGTACGAACGGCCGCAAAATCCAAAATTTATCGGTACACGATCTTGCCAAGACACTAAAACTACCGAAAAGTTCCGTGTTTTGTGCTTGCAAATCATTTGACCTGCGCTTGACTGTGGATCGGAAGGTTGGCAGTGGAAAAAATTGAAAAGTATGCTCCCGACAAATGGACAAGAAGGTGGTAGCCATTATTGAGAAAAATCCCAATCTTTCTGTGCGAAATGTGGCTCGCAAAATTGGGAAGTCAAAATCATACGTACAAAATGTGACGCAGAGGCAAGGACTGAAGGCGTACAGGGCGAAAAAGGTGCCCAACCGTGATGACAAGCAAAATTTCACTGCAAAAAGTCGTGCTAAGTTTTTGCAAACATTTTCTTTTATCATATGGACGACGAAACATACGAACTTTAAACAGCTTCCGGGTCTGGTTTTTTACACCGCAATGCAAAGGAACGCCGTTGCCGAGCATTTCCGGACAAAGAAGAGGTCCAAATTGCCGAAGTAGAATTTGATTTGGCAAGGCTATATGTAGTTGTGGTCGAAAATCTAAAGATTTTGTCTTCACCGGCACTATCAATAAGGATGTGTACGACAAAGAAGGTCTGCAAAAGCGATTGCTACCGTTTATTAGAAGCCAAGAGTCTCCAGCTCTGTTTTGGCCTTGTCACTATGTGAAATCCGTCCTGGAATGGTATAAGGTACAAGAGGTCAAATACGTGCCAAAAACAGCCAATCCACCAAACTGCCCAGAACTTCGTCCAATAGAGAAGTACTGGGCTCTAGTTAAGCGGAAACTCTTCGAAACTAAGACGAAAGCAAATGGTACCGATGATTTCAAGAGAAGATAGATAATCGTCACGGCGGGCGTTTCTGAGGATACCTTACGGAACCTGATCGCGGGTGTGTCACAGAAAGTTCGAAAATTTTACAGAAAGAAGGATTAACATCTTTATCAACTGTTTCTGATGTTATTATTACTCTATTATTGTGAAACAAGCAATCGGTTTTGTTGAATTATGCGTAACATTTTTTGCTGCTATTATTTTGTTGTCCGAAATTTATCGTGGACAGGTTTTAAATCAGCCTCACTCTCATCTTACTTAATAAAACTATTGGAACCAACACTGGCGTTTGCTGCTGGACTCGGTACGGAATCTTAGGTCAAATGTTTTGGTATACAGTTAGGCTTCCAAAAAACGCTTTAATTCACGAAATTTTCATAATCAGGAGAAGAAACCAAAATTGCCAACACAGAAATGAAATTATATTATCAGACATTCTTCTCTTTTCTGAGAGCGAATAATGACGGTATAACCACATACGATATGGGACAAGGACTCCATAATAGAGCATCACTAAACCTTCTTAGACTAGATGCTCCCAACGACCAAGGGCTTCTGTTTAACTATTCTATCTAGCTATTCATTACCCTTTTCCTTTGATGTCTATTGAAGGCTATGTGAGTTCCCGTGCCTTCTTAAGCTAGATACTAAGTCCTCCCTATCTTCAATGGTTGCATGGACGTGGCCGGGTGAGCGATCGAGGACTGTTTTCGTGGAGATTATCGCGTGAAGAAACGTATCAGTAACTGGTTCCATTTCATTATGGCATACAATGTCTTCAACGAATGCGTCTTCAACGTGTAACGCTGCCAACAGAACCATCTGGTGATAAAAAAGGCAATCGAAATATATTTTACCTTTCAATTTGGTTAATTCATTCTTCCGTGTATCCACGGTAAAACTAATATACTCTTTTAATGAGTATTGTTTGCTCACACAGAGAAATACTCAAGATAGTCAATTTTACCATTATTGGGGATTAGGATGACTACGGCAAAATAATGATTTTTAACCGACTATAATCATGGTCAAAATAGTTGATTCAACATTTACTATAATGTAGAAGGAGATGTTCGCTCATTACCATAAGGCCCCAAGATTGGACGGTAATGTTTGCTAGAAATGAAAGATATGAAGAGATATGAAGAGTGTTGATAGTTCCGTCAGTGTACGGCAGGTTGTGAAAATTGAATAGAAGTATTGAAAATTAAGCGAAGGGCTTGGATATAGTGGGGGAACCCATTAATCCATACTGGAGGGGACCAGTATCACAACACTTTAGGGTCTTTCTCTCCGATGTCTCTACTCGGCGGGACAATTCAACTCAATTTTAGATCGTTTTTGACTCACTTTCGTCAAGAGTGGAGTCACGCATATATGAGTAAATGTGACTGGGATTGACAAGTCGACATATCTAAAACATCGATCTGATTTACGTCGGTGTCTTAGATATGTCGACTTGTCAATCCCAGTTACATTTACTCATATAAGAGTGACTCCAATTTTGACTAAAGTGAGTCGAAAACGATTCAAAATTGAGTTAAATTATCTCACCGTGTAAGTAAGAGATGACAAGAGGAAAATTTGAGTAAAAATAAGACGTTGTGTATAAAAATAAACCCAAAAGGAGAGAGCTTCCCTCCCACGTAGGTGGCGGATTCGTCCGTGCCTTGACCTACCCCACATTGGGGATGTGAGGCAAAGAATGTGTCCTTGGTTCGAGCACTACAATATCCAAGCCGTCGGCCAGGAATGTGGTATACCGTCAACGACATGCAAGGTTCAAGTCGTACCCAAGGACAAAAGCCATCCAAACTCATTGGGGCTAGGCCTAATTGAAAAATACTGGGCAATCGTTAAGTGGATCTCAAAAAAAAAAAACAGTTCGAAATGAGAAACAGTTCGAAGCAAATTAACGTTCAGCGTAACGTAAAGCCCGACATTTCGCAATTAGGAAGTCGGAAACCTAATCAACTAATTTGCCGATGTTTTGCAGTCATTGAACTTCAAAAAGAAATAAAGTTTGATAGTTTATATGTTAGCCTAAACAATGTGAACATAGTCATGTTTAACCAATTTTTGATCGTTTCACTCTTTAGATTTATTAGATTAATTTTAAGAACTACTTCTTGGGAACCGTGTATGACCGGGTGACAGATTGCGGTTCAACTGGTTCACTGGTAGTTCACCGGTAGTGCCAAAGATTCCCTCCTCTCACGACCCGTTTTTCCGTCATTTCTACTCCACGGTTGGAAGTACATCCATGACTTGCCATGCGAGCTAATTGCAACTGTCTCCTGTCATGTCACGTAGTTCAACGGACAACGTTGCAAGGTGCCAAGCGTGTTGAACAACTTTTGCGAACAAATTTTGTAATGTGACTTCAACTAAAAAAAAAGAAAAAAAAAGAATCGACTACCAACGGAAAAATAAAAATGTCTCCATTCTCCCCGACTATGGGTAGTACGTTTCCGGGGGATGCGATACCATGCCAACTCGTATCCGACCAGCTGTCAGATTCGATTCTACTGATGTTTTATTGTTATCCACGTCTCGTTGGAAGCCATACAAACAAATGAAAAAAAAAAAGATGACCCAGTTGAAATTTGCCACCTTTTGGCCACAACTGCGCAAACATCATAAAATCGATCAGGACAATTTTCATCTGAATCGCACGCTTCCGGCTGCGCTGGACTGACTCGCTGCAGCCGGTATCGAACCGGAAACACCTTTTCCCGTTGTTTGTTTTTCGCCTGATTTCGGGGTGGTTTATTTGTTTATTTGCGTGTATCTCCTGTTTTTGTTTTCCGTTTATTTAATTTTTTTTGTTGTTGCTTTTTGCGGGATCGCATCGGGTCAGAATAGTTTTAGCGCGTTTGCATTTTCGGCAGCCATGTACACGGCCGCTGCGGGTTACTCAAAATTGAATCGGATTATACTGTGAACAATTGAAGTTGATCGGGTGCGAGTGAAATATACTGAGTAGCTCAGCTTTTCCACCTTTGAGTCTACCGCTGCTCAACTTTGAGTTGGCCTCAGTGACCGTGCAGGCGCATCGTGCCGCAGCAGGCCACGCTTTCCGACATTATTTATATGCTCTCTGCTCTTTCGCGAAAAGTACCTACCTATAAAATAAAAACAAAACATAAAAATGCTCCATCGAGAAACAATTGGATTATTGTATGTTTATATGCAAACGAATGAGTGAGCGGTGTGCGAGTGCGAATGGAGTGCAGTATAAATTCAGGCGGAAACCACTGTTTTCGGGTTCGGTTCCCTGCACGTGGAGGGAGGGAGATTTTTGGGTGATTCACGGCCAGTTGCGTTTTGGTTTTTGGAACTCGCGGGAAACCTAGTTTTAGTTGCTCCATGATACCCTTATGCGGTTTCCCGGAAGACTGAAGGGCGTGAGAGGGTGGTGAAATTAAAATAAAATGAAAATTTATTTTCGGTTGCCACTCGGACAAATTATTTGCACTCGCTTTTTGTTGTGATTGTAGTTGGTGGTGGCAGGAGTGGAAGGACTCTGACTGCAGAGAGTCAAGTGATTTCTGACTTCCGGTATGGGTAGAATCGGGCGAAACTACTGTGCGGTTGCTGTTGTTATTCCGAGATGATAAATTGACTGCGCGAAATTGGAAGAATAACATTATTTTCCCATACACGAGCCATGCGTTGTTTTGAATAATAGATCCAATAGTAGTAATCCTATGATACATTGCAATATCACAATGGAAAGCTGTAAATATTTCTCTAACATCCTTCAATATTTTTTAAAGCTTTGCAGGAAACTTCAGTTCCTTAAGAAAAGTTCGCTTTCAATAAATGGGTCTCATAGAAAAATTGAATCGCACACTTCATTATCAAAATTTATCAGAATTTAAGAGCATTCATATATCAATGCAATGAGCAAGACGATAGGTGACGCCTTTCCCTAAATATCACCCCCGATCCCAGCAACACTGTATCCTTAATCTTTTGGAACAGCATCAGTTTAAACTACCGAACCTCTGGCTGGCTGGCTGGTACAGGAAAAATAAATTATCCGTATCGCGTTAGGTGTGCAGTGCCGTATTGTACGGAGATATCTCCGTGTGCGGCTCATTGGCCAAATCCGAGCTAACAAAAGCCCCGGGCGACGATGGGGTGACGTCTTCCAAGTGTTTGCGGCAGCCGACCATGACTGGAGTCGACGAAAGGTCATGAGAAAGGCCACCGACGGCGACGACGACGATGACGACGACAGACGGTGGCAAAGCAGCATCCAATCCAGGCGTCGTCAGCCTAGCCGACCATGCTATGCCAAACGGAGATCGGTACAATTTTGATAAAGCTTATTTTATTGTTATTGCTCTCGGTCGTTTGCGTCGCGCTGTCGGGGTAGGTGAGCGAGAGGGTACGTCGTGGCATAAAGTGGTAGAAGCAATTGCGCGTTGTTGATTAGTACCGATGATGACGGTAAGGGAGGTAATTGGATCGATCTAAAGATTCCTCTGCCCTGTCTTGCAAAATTGACACTTGAACAAGGCACAAAAATGTCACCGGAAAATTTGCATCCTCCTGCCGCTGTGGCTATGGCAATCAACCTACTGAAAGGACGGCAATTAGTCGCCAAATTAGGATTAGGTCTGGTCCAACAGGTCAAATTCTGCGGGACTGCATTTGTAACCGAATCATGGAATGCGACTTGCATTCCACAGCTGGGCATGCTTGGCCGGACGTCATTTTCCGACTCTGAATTTATGATTCCCATACCGACCGACGCAACCACAGAGAACGGAACGGACGTCCACACATGACTTCCACCCAAATTCCCTGCCGAAACCGCATTCGTAAGTTTCTTTGTGGTTGACTGCAAAACTACCCCCACAATGCAATGAAATAACCGGGCTTGGAAACGGACTTCATCAAGTCCGGCAGCGACAAAGGCGCTACTACGAAGTACGACGAGGGTGACGTTTGGAAATGACGATAAATCTCGTGATTTCATCGAGTTATGTGAGGTCGGCGCCGTTTTCGTTTTCGAAAACGGAGTTTCTATCCTAATTTGAGAGGCTAGGGTAAGATGGGAAATTTGAGGGCCCTAAAGTATGTAAGTAATAAATTCAAAACTTATTTTCTAAATTGCCAATCACTTTAACGTACGATCATTTTTTTTGACGACTACGTCTTACGGGATGGGTAGAGTGTCAAATAAAAATCTGAAAATAGCGACCGTCACGAAATATCGAAACAAATTAAACGCTTATAACTTAAAGATTGAACTTGAAAACTAATGCAACACTTTCTTTTGTGTAGAATTTTTTGCTGCATGGGTAAAAATTGATTAAATTTTGAGTGAAACTAGTTTAGAGTACAATGTTCAAATGCACGCTCGTTTGTATTTACTCAAAACTGAGTAGAACACAACTCAGTTTCGTTAAAAGTGGAACTAGCCTAAGTAGAGTAGAGTCAAAATTAGAGTAAACATTACTCAGTCACGCTTGTTTGTATTATTTCAAAACTGAGTAGAAAACGACTCAGCTTTGTTAAAAGTGGAACTACCCTAATTAGAGTAGCTAGAAAGTTACTCATTTCTGATTAACTAGGTCATTTATCAAAATTTGAGTTAACATTACTCAGTATCTAATTTTATTTGTTATTTTATTTTAATGAAATCGTTGATTGTTTCCGACAACTGGCCAGTTGAAGCGGAAGTGTAGAAAAACTTTTAATTTGTAATTCTATGAACTGAATTACAATCTAAATATTCATGGATTGAATTCGGCACTTCGACTTAAAATTTTTGTTGATTACAACATACAGTACATACTCCCATCTTGAAAACTATTGATCGACTGAATCTTGGACTCAACCACGTTTTTCACTTTTGACAGCTTCATTATAATTACTCTATTTTTAAAAGCACAGCGCTTTTACAATCAGAGTAGCATTTACTCAGTTTCCTTATATCAAGTTACTCAGTTTTTGACATTAAGCATGGAAATACGAAACTGAGTGATAGTTACTCTATTTAGAGTAGATCTGAATGAGCGTGTGCGCAAAACTTCGTCACAAACTGTCAAGTGGTTAT
>JAHHFK020002441.1:0-129257 GCA_024533555.2 Aedes koreicus | reverse complement strand
CAAGTAGCAATTCAAATGCAAATTGGTTTTATTCATGTTTTATGGTAGTTTTATCAGAAGTGATTATGGAGTTCATCCGGTTTTATCAGGGCATTTTCCAAGCGGGGGCGGTTTTAATTCATTATCAGTTCTTTAAGAGTGATTAAAGAACAATCGAAGAAACCTCCATAAAACTACATCAGGGGGAAGGGCAATTCACCTTATCAGCAGTTTCATAAGATACTTGATCCCCCTCTCAAGACATCGTTTCGTAACCCGTATAAAACCTGATAAAAGTTTTGTAAAAGTTTTATGACATTCTTCTTTAAGATGAATGTATCTTGGAAATGCTGCCATAAAGCTCTCTTGAGAACCATTTGATTTTAAATGTATAGGAAATATTCTTGAGAAAGAACATTATGGGGAAAATAAAAAAACTGTCACAATGGATGCCCCACAGGTGGAAGAAATTAAAAAGTAGTGGAGCGTTTTTACGGAAATTCAATAAAAACTCATCCAATATATTGAACACTCCTTCATCTCAGCCACTAACGACAATTTTTTTTTGACCATTCCATTGATTCGCAGCCTACTGAGACTAACTTATCAAAAGGGTCGCGTTACAAAGTGCAAAACGAAAAAAAAATACGAAAAAATCAAAAGAAATGGTGCAATGTGTCATGCCAGTTGAAAACCGAAATGCATAGTTCGTGATAATTAATTTTTTATGCCAGGGCTGCAAGTTAAACCTAACGTCACATGTAGTGCGTTATATTTCGACTAAATAAGGTTGAACGTGCACTACTATAGTAAAATGTTATGTTAATGTTATATTCTTCTGAGTCGTGCATTTCAGTTCCCAACAGGCTGCTCAATATTTATACTCGTTGTAGGTAAACATTGGTATATCATCTGGGCGAAAATAGATTTTTCTCATAAAAAACCAGTGATCGTTTTTTGGATGTAGCGAATAGATAGGAGTGTTAAAATTCAAGTGGTGGACACGTGGCTTCGAGAGAAGGATGTCTCTATGAACAAATAGCAAAATACTTCATCGTTTGAAATAGATCGATGTCGATTTTTGATTTGGCCAAAAAGGCTGGTACCTCTGTCGGAATTGTTCAAATAATCAAGAAGCGCAACAGCGTGAAGCCATATACCAGAGCAGAAAATAGCAAAACAAATGAAGGAAAACCGATGAATCATAAGTGATAAAGGAGTCCAAAAGGCTTCCAGGACCTTCCAGGACAATTTCACACCAAGGTCATCGGTGAAGATGTAAGCATCTCCGAAAAGTCGTTCGAGGTGGAAAAAATTTGCCATAAGGTTCTACACTACGGTCAATTCCGAAGTTTAACGTATTGAGTGTTTGTAGAAAAGGATGCTTACGATCTGCACATGGTCCCTCTTTTGTTTTGGCGTGTTTTGGCGTCAGCCCATTACGCCAAAATCACAGTACAATGGATGCAAGAGAATGGAGTAGATTTCGTTGAGAAACACATCGATCCTCCCAACTGTCCACAGCTTCGTCCAATTGAACGCTACTGGGCTTTCGTCAAGCGCCACTTCAAGAAAAGTTGTAAGGAGTGCAAGACTATGGAAGCATTCAAAAACAACTCCTATTGGTATATTGGTCTGCGGCTTCCAGAAAATGTAAAAAAAAAACTACTATCCAAAACCTCATGAGTCAAATCCATAATCAGAAAATTGTGGAAATAAAATTGTTTCCATCCATTTGTTTGTTTAAACTAAGAGAGCAAGACTTGAATCATATGATACAGTTGTTTTTAGATTTTTGTTGCTTTTAATGAAATCCTATGAAAATTTTTTGTTGCCAGTTTGTTTTCTATACAGTCTTAAAACGGCTCCAAGCAGTACAGTCCTCATCACTTTGTATTTGTATTTTTTTTTTTAATTTGCGTTGATCTTGGATTTACAAATTGGATAAGGGCTTTGTATACCATTTTTCATTCCCGATTCCTTCTCCTGTCTTTTCTCTTTTTAGAAAGTGACTTATTCCGCTATAACCATAAGCCTTTAAAAGCTAGGACAAGATCTAGGGCTCATGTCTCAACCGTTAGAGAAAGAGAAGGAGCATCACTTAACTTTTCTAGATTAGATGCTCCCAACAACAAATTTATCAGCAAGTACCAAAAGCAGAACGTAAGGAAACAAAAATTCTCTTGTCATTTTTGCTCCGTTTTGATTTTATTTTTATTAGTATTTTTTTTTAAATTTCGGTCGTGGAGTGCTCTCCGGAGTGTGCGTCCATTGATTGTTACGGGAGTGCCAACCGACCACCATCATACTTTGTGCGTTGCCCCAACGGTGTCCTTGCTACGATTGTGTGTGCCTTGCTCAATGCCCTGCGATGTGGATCAATCGTTTCTTTGAAAGTTATAGTTGTTATCAAATGGACTTAATTCTGTGCTTCTAGTCGGGTTATGAAAAAATTGTGCGATTAAACGATACCTCCCCTGTCTTCAGTCTTCAGCTGGCGGTTATGGGCATTGCTCGATGCTAGTTGACTGATCGGGCTTTTGGGATCGGACACGTAATTAAATGGAATTCAGCTAATTACTTTTTACTTTTTATATTTTTGATATCAGTAGAGTTTTAGCCCCCGTAACGTTTGTTGTTCAGCGGGGGAAATTCCATACATTTTTACCATGAATATGTAAATGTATAAGTGTAAGTGTGTGTGCATGTGTGTGTGAGAGGGTGTGTGCCTGTATGCTTGTATGTATATGAGCGTATGAATATGTGTCGGCGCGTCCTTCTTCTATTTTCAGAAAGCGAGTAATGGCGCTATAACCATAAGCCATAAAAGGCTAGAACAAGAGTTAGTGCTCATGTCCCAACCGACAGTCTAGCTTTCACGCAAGAAAAGGCACTAAACCCCTGGATTAGGAGCTTGGATACAAGTAGGAAACGTCTATGTGGACAACAAAGGAGTGCATTAACTTTCTTAGCTTCGTCACTCCCAACGACCAATATACATATAAATATACATATGCTTTCTCGCCAAGGAAAGTCTCCCGCACAATCCCATTCAACTTCCAACTCCAGATGTCTATGAAGGTAGCATGAGTTCTCAGTATCTTCTTAAGTAGACATCTCATCAACTCTTCCTTCCCATCCCTTGCTGATCATAAGGACCTGGCCAGGTGTTGTGCAAAGAGATCGATGGATGAAGAGCCTGTCACACCCAAGGCAGCTCTTCTGACGCTTCCATCGTCTCTACAACAGCCAACCCAGGATTGTGTATGGTCGGAAAATGCTATGATATGCTATGCTATGCTGCTTACCAATTTCAAGGATTTCTCAGACATTACAAAATTACAAAATAATATATTTATGAAATGATGAAGTTGATTTTTCGACATTTTTCCGCCTTGGAATCACTGTGCGGCGTCCCCCGACCCCCGACCCCTGTAACCCCCCTTCCTGGTTCCTTCCGGGGTATCAGATCTACCTCCGAACTCTAGTCCGAATTAATTCAAACTAGGGAACATATTTGTTTTTGTAGTCAAAGGAACACATATTAGTCCTTATTACATTTTATGTCTTGTGAAAAGCGGCAATACTCGGATTGACCCACCGAGGCTGAGCTTGGAATAAGGAAAACATGATTAGTCTTCATTTATGCGAATTCTCATTTTCTATTTGATGTTCTATAGTTTGAATTGGTTATGACTAGGGTTCTGATGCATGGTCAGTATAGGAGTCATTGTTTGTTTTCTTTGCAATGAATCCGATTTTGACTGATAAAGTGGCGTGCCTTTGAAGAGTGTTATCACACATAGCGGAAAATTTAAAAAAAACCCGAATTAATCCATCGATGGTGAGACTGAACCCTTCTTACACTTCATCAGAATTACGAAGTCAAATGTGGCCAGTATGGTACTGGATACATATTTTTATCAGAAATTCTAGGAAAAACAAGGAATACTCGATATGTCATACATTCAGTTTAAAAATGAGCTATTTGTCAATCCTGAACGTATTGTTCATCGATGTGATTAAAATATTGCCATTATTAGTCTTTAACGACCTGTTTATGTAAGTTTTATAAAAGGGGAAATTACATATATACATTGGAGATTTCGAATAATCAGACCATAGAATGAATTATTAGACAATCCCAAGCGTCAATTTTGATTATCGATATGGATTCAAGATGTTTAATAAGTACATGTTCGTTGGAAATTGTGTAGTTATAGTAAATGGAGACTTTGTGTAATTTTCGAATTTACTCGTTGCAGTTCAAAACCGGACCACTCGAGCCAATCGATCCTGTTCTAATTCTATAGAGTCGCATAGTCTGGCTAGTCCGCTGTATGTTCTCTATACAACGCACCAGATGCGGAACAATAGAATACAAGCGGCATCGATTGGGGTGAGTGGTCTTGTTCGGTTTTGAACTGCAATGAGTATATTTTCATCTCAAAGTAATGTGCTCTCAGGTATTGTTTTGGTCAAATCTCCATAAAGGATTTTCCAATCCTAATGAAATTTGGATCAGTTATTTAAAGATTTTATAAGTTTAATTTGGCGCTAACAAAACTAAAATCGGTACACAAATAGCTCAGTATGTAATTGGAGACTAAACTGTTTGATTACTATTATAATAGGCCGTCAAGTACTGTTTCGTTCATATCTTCGTAACAAAATGTCCGAATAAAAAAAAATCAATAGCCTGAGAAACCGATGTGACATTATTTGTAACGCACACACACACACACACACACACACACACACACACACACACACACACACACACACACACACACACACACACACACACACACACACACACACACACACAGAGAGAGAGAGAGAGAGAGAGAGAGAGAGAGAGAGAGAGAGAGAGAGAGAGAGAGAGAGAGAGAGAGAGAGAGAGAGAGAGAGAGAGAGAGAGAGAGAGAGAGAGAGAGAGAGAGAGAGAGAGAGAGAGAGAGAGAGAGAGAGAGAGAGAGAGAGAGAGAGAGAGAGAGAGAGAGAGAGAGAGAGAGAGAGAGAGACATGTGCTCAGTTCGTCGAGCTGAGTCGAATGGTATATGACACTCGGCCCTCTGGGCCTCGGATAAAAAGTCGAGTTTTCAAGCGATCTTAATACCCTTCTTTTGGTGTAAGAAGGGTAAAAAACTGGATTCATAGCAAACAAAACAAACAAAGACCACTGTAAAAAACACCGAATACTTCATCATTTCTCAATAGTGATGAAGTAACTCGACGTGCACTAAACAAAGGATACGGGCTATACTACAACAGATCAAATTACTGGTCGCAGTGGTTTATGTCCCGAACAGAGGAAAAAAAATACCGGCGTGCTCTATCATAAGGTCTGTTTCCACTATAATCATCATCTCAAAACAGAACTACACACAAAATTCGCACCATAAATAAAGCCTATCTACGTTAAACTTCGGACACCAAAATAATAGCAGCAAAAAAAATGACACATTATTCAACAAAACCGATTGTATATTTCATAACAATAGAGTTATATCTACATATGAAACAGTTGATTAAGATATTAATCCATTTATCTATCAAATTCTCAAACCTTCTGTAGTACATCCGCCATCAGTTTCCGTACGGTACCCTCAGATACGCCGACCGTGACGATTCTTTATCTTCTCTTGAAATCATCAGTACCATTTGTTTTCTTCTTAGTTTCGAAGAGTTTCCGCTCAACTACAGCCCAGTGCTTCTCTATTGGGCGAAGTTCTGGAATTTTCAGTGGATTGGCTGTTTTTGGCATGTATTTGATCTCTTGTACCTTATACCATTCCAGGACCGATTTCGGATAGTGACAAGAGGCCAAATCAAGCCAAAAAAGGGCTAGAGAATCGTGGCTTCTGATATACGGTAGCAACCGCTTTTGCAGACATTTTTTCTCGTACACATCCTTATTGATAGTGCCGGTAGAGATAACATTTTTAGATTTTCGACCACAACTGCATATGGCCTGCCAAATCACTGTTCGGTAGTTTTAGTTTCTGGCTTCAATCGCGTACCGATAAATTCGGATTTTTATCGGCCGTTCGTACAAAATGCGTTTGCGCACTTCCACTTGATTCGACGCCATTTTACTGAATGTAACAAGAATGTAAACAAATCGTACGACGAAACACAGTGGAGAGTTTCAGCTGTTATATAAGTGAAACGTTTCAGCGATCTGTGAAATAATTCAAAATCTACACTGGGAGAAAAGTGCCCGAGATTTAACGTGGATAGGCTTTAAATTACAGTTGTGTACATCAGATTCATGGAATATGATTTAACAATTTACGAATTCAAAACCTAGTTATTCGGTATTTACATAAAATTTTCCAACTTCGCGCTTAACTACATCCATTAGTGGTTTGTACAGACTCTTCAGATACCCGTCTTTGTCCAAATTTGTTGCAAGCGGTTGATAAACTTGTTTCCTTGTTTCTTTCCAGAAAGCTTCTGCTTTATCAGAGCCCAGTGTCTCTTGATTGGACGTTAATCTAGACAATTTGTCGGATTTACGGTTTTTGGTACAATACACTTCATTTGATATATAGCACTCCATCACAGATTAAGCATAATGGCTTGATGCCAAATCTTGCCAGAACAAAGGCTCTCCATCTGTAGGTACTGTTTTTTGTAAATCTCCTTGTTGATTGTGCCTGTAGTGACGAAGGATTTACTCTTTCTGCCACACGTGCGAATTGCTTGTCATACAAGGTATTTTTTGGGAAATTTCGATGACTTCTTCATCCTGATACTAGCTCAGCTATAGCATTTCTGACCATAGGAGAAGAGATAACCAGTCCTGGAAGCTGCTTGAAATCCCTCGGCATATAAGTTTCATCGTCCATAACAACGCAGGGAAACTTCGTCAAATATTCGCAGAACAAACGTCGAGCCCGCGATTTTGCTGTCAAGTTCTGTTTTTCGTTAGCGATTTGGAAGTGTTTTTACTTTATACGACTTCAGCCCCAAGCGCTGTTTTGATTTTCGGACAAAACCAAGTGACATTCATATTTTATGAGCCTCCGTTTGAACAGAGAGATTCGGGTTTTCCTTCAATATCCTCTTCACTTTTCATTAATAATAAAGATATCTAATCTAATCTAATCTCTTCACCTTTTGGTTCATGACAAAATCGGCACATTCGTTGTTTTTATCACATCTCAGTTTCCTCTCGGCCGTCAAACGTTCCAAAAATGATTTGAGCCAATCATGAAAAATGGATTCAGGTAAATCTATTTTTTCGCAAGTTCCCGTATTGACAAGTCACGATTTGCCTCACGTCCGTACAAAATCTGCTCTGCACGTGGTTTTCATTCGTTGCCATCTTGAACACTAAACATGGACACTATAGTTCAGTGAAATTTGTGCAATATTTTAAAAGTTACAGTGATTTGAACGTGTCCGGATTAGCGTGGATACGCACCTTAATCTGTATCATCGTTATGGAACGCTTCTTAAATGCCGTTATAGACTTCTAATTCATCAGATCGAAAGAAGCAAATGGTGACGCAGAGCTAATAATCGCAACGCCCTTGGTTCGATTCCGGTCGACCGTGTAGAGCGGTCAATGAGCTTTGCACAAACTGAAGAAATGTGCAAACTTTCATCTAAATTGAAAACGGTCTTGCCTACGCGTGTCGAATTTGCCAGATGCTTGCACTGATGCTGTTGGTGCAGAACGTAATTATTCATTTGAATTATTGAAATTGAAAATCAACTCGTCAATAAGCGAGGTTGGAAAAGTATCTTCATTCGAACAGTTCTTCTTCTGGATAAGTTAGAGAAAACAACAAAACCCTTCTATCCTTAACGTTCTTACTTGAGATTGCAAACAAAATCAACAGTGTCGCCAACGCCAAAAGACTTCAGAAAGCAAACAAAGCACAACTAACAGACGACCATCTGATACGCAGCGAGAAGCTCTGGGCTGACACTCCAAATGAAGTCAATCTTCATGAAAAATTAATAAAATTCAAATCCAAGGAGAAGAACCCAACAATTAGTTACCCCCAGAAAAAAGTGCCATACTTAATCGATACAATTGCATTAGGCATTCCGAGCAGGATAGCAACTTGTCAGAACAAAAAAGAATAGAACCCGTTGCACAGCAAACGAATGGCACGTCATTATGCATTCCTGTCAGGTTATTCCATTTCCCCCTCCGAAAAGTGGTAGAACATGAACCAACATAGTCCATGCCGTCTCGTCGCAGTAATTTGACTGGAAGCTGGCAAAAACGGAAACAACAAAATTTCATTTACTACTCCAGAAGATGTGACTGGCGGTGTCTACCGCCCCCCAATGGGTAAGAAATGACGGCGGTGGTGATGGTAATTGGTCTAGTGAGATGAGGAGCAAGTGGGAACGCACATAAAAATGTACCTAGATCGAGCTTGTTCTTGCAGGAGAGAACAGCAGCCAGCGAAATGCAGATGGTTGTGTTTTTTTCAGCTAGCATGAGTTTTGGAAAAAGGGTGGAGCTCAGAAAACAACGGAACAGGGTAAAACATGTCCCGAATTCCGGTTTCCGCATTCAACAGACAGTAGGAAAGGCGGAAGAAGCAACGAAACGAGCGCCAGGGACACGTTTGCGTTTCACATTTGCCTATGCCTGCGAGATATTCCGTCTTTTCGTGTCTCTGCGTTAGCTGAACGAGTTGGGTGGTTCTTGAGAGAGTCTACTGAAAATTACTTAGGTGCCCCTGGTGAATGCTGGAGGAATACCCTGCTCGGTACTTGAATTCTGAGGAAGGTATTGTTCGACAAAAAACCAAGAATAATGATTATGCTACTACCGAAAACTGTGTTCGTGTTTTGCTCTTATAGGTGGGTCTTTAGTTCAGCAGAAGAATACACGGAGGAAAGTAGCTTGTATGCTCCTTCTATTACATACCTACTATTGTCAGTGGAAGTGGCAGCTAAACGAACAAAGAACATGTAGATTCCGCAGTGCGATCTCAAAAAGGAATTTGAATTGTTCAGTTCGTTGAACGGTAGCGCGTAAAAAAAAACCTGTCCACCAGATGCGCTAGTAGCCATCAAATGAACAAACGAGCGAAGACATACAGCTAAGGAACTAATTAGAAGAATTCAAATTCTTGTATTGAGTATTGAGTATTGATGAGTATTGATCAGCGTAATGATTACTCAAGTCTGTAGAATCAAACCATTCACCAGTTCATTCAGCTCCCATAGGCAACCGCCAAACGACGCGGTATAAGAACAGTAACTCGCAAAAGAAGAAGCGACTTAAAGACTGTACTCGAAAAAAAAAATGCAACACTTGCTTTTCTTTTGTGTATAACTTTTTATTGCATGGGAAAAATTGATGAAATTTTGGGTTAAATTAATAGTGCAATGTTTACAAGTGCACATAATTTCTTCACAATCTGTCAAGTGTTTGTCGAGATGGCTTCCAAGCAAGTAGTGCTTCGACAAAAAATAATGGGCGCGGTCATGAAAAATCTAGGCTAGTCCCAACTGATAAACAGAAAACGGTAGCCAAATCACACGCCAGGACGCTGCACCGTGAGTGGTTGGTGCAGCCGAAATGCATCGTAATATACGACGAGACGTACATTAAAGCGGACGCCAAGCAGATCCCCGGCCTGGAGTTTTTCTTCGACAAATTTGCCAAAAAGTACTTGATGTGGCAGGCAATTATCAGTAATATTCTAACAATGACTCTTCGTTCCTCCTGGGCATTGTCAAAACCTTGAGGTAGCTTGATAACTACCAGGTTCCAGGGCTTATCTGGATCTTTACCCAAACGGGAAATATGCAAACCAGTGTTGCCAGGGGTGATGTGAACCAGAAGTGCATTTGAACCCACTAGTAGTAGCATATTAATTTTTAATTCGACACCTTTCCTTATTTTCATACATTATAGAATTTGCATAATTTCAATTATATTACTGCTATTCAAAGAATCGTCTATTAATTTCAATACTCTTATTATAACTGAGTTTTATTATTCGTCTCCAATTTTCTGAAAAGCATCACCACACAGATTCTACGTTTGGTTTGGCTGTTTTTGGCAGAGGAGCGAATATTTTTGTATACTTGTAGAATGAAAAAAGAAACAATACAAGAATCAGGAAGGCTAGGCTTGGAGCATGGTAAGGTCACAGTGGAAGCAAATCCGAGTCTCATGGCGACGCAATCTGGATAGTCAGGCATCTCGTCCTCTGGGTGGGACAAGACCAAGTAGCCGCCCAACAAATCAAAAGGTATAACACTTTAACAAATGCAATAGCTGATATGTTCTTCCTGTAGCATAACTCACCAAAACCATTTCCCAGCTCACCTCTATCCTCTGGGCAATGACAAACTATAAGTGTATCCCGCAAAACTAACAATCCCCATGAGTAAAGGCGCAGCCAATACCTCAATTCCCTGTTGTGAGTTCTTCCCATACCTCAATCTACGGTGTGAGTTTTTGAATTCTCACTGTCTTGCCCTCCTGAACGTTTTCAGGCCAAGAGGGTCCCTTCCCGACTTTCTATTTCCATTCAAAACTTGTTTCGCTACTGTTCGCGTTTAAGATAATGAAATGTTGTTAAACAGAAAATCAATTTAAATCCAGATAAATCAACCACTGCACTACCAAAATCCAAACTAATTGCAAACATTTGTCCCCTTAATAACAACTAATAATAATAACAACTGTGTGGGTTAGTAAATCATTTAACATTTCCAAAACTACCTACACATCATACATACAAACATAACAATATATTAAAAGACTGTCCACAAATATCCATGTCCAACAAAGCAGCTTATTTTCCCCATGAGTCTAACGTCAAATACTTTGTTCCATTTGGGAGCGTGGAATAAGGGAGATAGCTGTTACATTGTCACACCTCTACCATATGAAATTGCGCAGATACCAAAAATTACACTGACAAGAATATCACAAACAATATAATGACACGGACATGTGATGTGATAAGAACCCACCATCAGTGCAAGGATTACCTATGTCTGCAGGACTATCTTCAGCAGGTTGCCCCGAAAATATAGCCTACGTGATGGCTTGTTGTCGCACAGGGCCAGTCGATCTCAATGAGGACCTTCGGAAGACAAAGGGCAGAAGGCCGCGTGTCTTCTCGTGACAAGGAACTGGCGACTCCACGAACCCTTGTCCAGTCAACCAATCCTTGTACTGCGTTTGGCTAGATTTTTAGATTTTTAGATTTTTAGATATTTAGATTTTTAGAATTTTAGATTTTTAGATTTTTGGATTTTTAGATTTTTAGATTTTTAGATTTTTAGATTTTTAGATTTTTAGATTTTTAGATTTTTAGATTTTTAGATTTTTAGATTTTTAGATTTTTAGATTTTTAGATTTTTAGATTTTTAGATTTTTAGATTTTTAGATTTTTAGATTTTTAGATTTTTAGATTTTTAGATTTTTAGATTTTTAGATTTTTAGATTTTTAGATTTTTAGATTTTTAGATTTTTAGATTTTTAGATTTTTAGATTTTTAGATTTTTAGATTTTTAGATTTTTAGATTTTTAGATTTTTAGATTTTTAGATTTTTAGATTTTTAGATTTTTAGATTTTTAGATTTTTAGATTTTTAGATTTTTAGATTTTTAGATTTTTAGATTTTTAGATTTTTAGATTTTTAGATTTTTAGATTTTTAGATTTTTAGATTTTTAGATTTTTAGATTTTTAGATTTTTAGATTTTTAGATTTTTAGATTTTTAGATTTTTAGATTTTTAGATTTTTAGATTTTTAGATTTTTAGATTTTTAGATTTTTAGATTTTTAGATTTTTAGATTTTTAGATTTTTAGATTTTTAGATTTTTAGATTTTTAGATTTTTAGATTTTTAGATTTTTAGATTTTTAGATTTTTAGATTTTTAGATTTTTAGATTTTTAGATTTTTAGATTTTTAGATTTTTAGATTTTTAGATTTTTAGATTTTTAGATTTTTAGATTTTTAGATTTTTAGATTTTTAGATTTTTAGATTTTTAGATTTTTAGATTTTTTAGATTTTTAGATTTTTAGATTTTTAGATTTTTAGATTTTTTTTAGATTTTTAGATTTTTAGATTTTTAGATTTTTAGATTTTTAGATTTTTAGATTTTTAGATTTTTAGATTTTTAGATTTTTAGATTTTTAGATTTTTAGATTTTTAGATTTTTAGATTTTTAGATTTTTAGATTTTTAGATTTTTAGATTTTTAGATTTTTAGATTTTTAGATTTTTAGATTTTTAGATTTTTAGATTTTTAGATTTTTAGATTTTTAGATTTTTAGATTTTTAGATTTTTAGATTTTTAGATTTTTAGATTTTTAGATTTTTAGATTTTTAGATTTTTAGATTTTTAGATTTTTAGATTTTTAGATTTTTAGATTTTTAGATTTTTAGATTTTTAGATTTTTAGATTTTTAGATTTTTAGATTTTTAGATTTTTAGATTTTTAGATTTTTAGATTTTTAGATTTTTAGATTTTTAGATTTTTAGATTTTTAGATTTTTAGATTTTTAGATTTTTAGATTTTTAGATTTTTAGATTTTTAGATTTTTAGATTTTTAGATTTTTAGATTTTTAGATTTTTAGATTTTTAGATTTTTAGATTTTTTAGATTTTTAGATTTTTAGATTTTTAGATTTTTAGATTTTTAGATTTTTAGATTTTTAGATTTTTAGATTTTTAGATTTTTAGATTTTTAGATTTTTAGATTTTTAGATTTTTAGATTTTTAGATTTTTAGATTTTTAGATTTTTAGATTTTTAGATTTTTAGATTTTTAGATTTTTAGATTTTTAGATTTTTAGATTTTTAGATTTTTAGATTTTTAGATTTTTAGATTTTTAGATTTTTAGATTTTTAGATTTTTAGATTTTTAGATTTTTAGATTTTTAGATTTTTAGATTTTTAGATTTTTAGATTTTTAGATTTTTAGATTTTTAGATTTTTAGATTTTTAGATTTTTAGATTTTTAGATTTTTAGATTTTTAGATTTTTAGATTTTTAGATTTTTAGATTTTTAGATTTTTAGATTTTTAGATTTTTAGATTTTTAGATTTTTAGATTTTTAGATTTTTAGATTTTTAGATTTTTAGATTTTTAGATTTTTAGATTTTTAGATTTTTAGATTTTTAGATTTTTAGATTTTTAGATTTTTAGATTTTTAGATTTTTAGATTTTTAGATTTTTAGATTTTTAGATTTTTAGATTTTTAGATTTTTAGATTTTTAGATTTTTAGATTTTTAGATTTTTAGATTTTTAGATTTTTAGATTTTTAGATTTTTAGATTTTTAGATTTTTAGATTTTTAGATTTTTAGATTTTTAGATTTTTAGATTTTTAGATTTTAAGATTTTAAGATTTTTAGATTTTTAGATTTTTAGATTTTTAGATTTCTAGATTTTTAGATTCTGAGATTTTTAGTTTTTGAGATTTTTACCACTTCTCCATATCCTCTTAGAATTATAGATTTTTAGATTTTTATTCAATGACTATTCAATTTGTAGATATTCAGAATTATTGAATGATTGCCAATTTATTGCAATTGAAAGATGATTCGTTAGCTCCATCTATTCCGCTTTTTATATTACACAAGTGTTCTATTCTACGGTACAGTAAAAATCAGGGTACAAAATCAATAAAAATGTCTAATAATCAACTTTTCTGTTGTAATATGTCTTCCGTAAAATATTATTTATTGAATACATCATCAAAAACTAAACTATTTTCGAACACGTCAATTACGAAATGTTAGCCGGCGTCGGTGGTGTAGTGGTAAGCGTGACTGCAACTTGGCACCCCAGTGGGTCTGGGTTCAATCCCAGTCGACGTCGGTGGTTTTTCTGAGGCGAAAAAAACTGGTCACGCCTTCCTTCGGAAGGGAAGTAAAGCCGTTGGTCCCAGCTCATATTCATGAGTCGTTAGGTAGGGTCTAGGTGGTGGAGTCGTCTTCCTGGCGTCGGTGATTGTCACCATGTGAGGAAATAGGCCGACGTAAAATGAAGAAGAAACAAAATTACGAAATGTGCAGAGCGTTTCTTGGCAATTGAACTCTGAACTCTGAAAAAAACAGTTTTGGTTAAGTTTAGTAATTTAGTTTAGTTATGAACAAATGTTAAGTCTCGTATCTTAGTACACACACATACAGATACACACATACACACGTCAATTCATCGACCTGAGTCATATAACACTATGGATATCCGGGCCTTCTATCAAAATATAAGACTTGGAGTGATCCTATAGTCTTTACAGTGCACGAGGAAGCCAAACATTTAAAAAGGATAAGCATAAGGAAATGATGAGAGGATAATTTATGCACGCGCCGATCCACGCCACCGTCGCCGCCGCCAAGGACGACCACCGTTTGAAAATACCATACACGCCACCTAAAGACAGTATTCGATGAAATTGTGTGGGTAAAAATTATTGAAATTTTAACTAAATGTATTTCATTGTGTTGTGTCAATTGTGTAATGAGTTTCGTGAAAATCGGTCAAGCGATTTCAGTGATGGCTTCGAATGAAGAAATAGTGCGCCAACAAATTTTGGGCACTCACTTCGAAAACCCAAACGCTTCTCATCGATGGATCGGAAAACAGCTCGGAATCGCACATTCAACCGTATCTCATGTGATCAAAACGTTCAAGGATCGTAAGACAACCAAGCGGAAAAATGGTAGTGGCAAAAAACGTGGCACATCAAATCCGGAGAAGGCCAGGATGGTATTGAACCAATTTAAGCGTTATCCCAACATTTCGATCAGGGATGTTGCGAAAAAGGCGAAAGTTTCAGTTTGTACAAGGTCCAGAAGGCACCGAACCGGAGCGATAAACAGAACTCGGTGGCCAAAACTCGTGCAAGAAAACTGTACAGGGAGTGGCTCACAAAACCGTTCTGCATTGTGATGGACGATGAGACATACATTAAAGCCGACACCAAACAAATGCCGACACTACGTCGCCACCTCTAAGTTGGCCGTTCCGGAGAGTGTACGGAAGAAAAAACTGTCGAAATTCGCCAAAAAATTCCTTGTCTGGCAAGCGATCTGCGGATGTGGCAAAATGAGTCAGCCCTTCATCACCTCTGGGACCGCCAACGGACAAATCTACAAGGACGAATGCCTCCAAAAACGACTTCTGCCCTTCTTGAGATCTCACGATGGCCCGACACTGTTTTGGCCGGATTTGGCATCTTGCCACTATGCCCGGCCCGTCTTAGACTGATACAAAGATAATAATGTAGTTTTTGTACCAAAAGACGTCAACCCTCCAAACACTCCGGAACTTCGCCCAATTGAAAAATTTTGGGCAATCACGAAGGCAAAGCTCGTTAAAACACCAACACTGGTAGAAAATGAACTTGAACTAAAGAATGTGTGGTTAAAAGTAAGTAAGCAAGTCAATCCTATCATTGCCCAAAATTTGATGAAAGGGGTCAAAGCAAAGGTGCGGGCATTTGGGTTGGGAGAAGAGGTTCAATAAACCAATGATGTCAAAACTTAACTATTTAGTAGTACTTTATTTCCAGAAAGTTTGAAAAAAATCGGGCTCAAGGAAAATTTTTGGTGACCTATTTTGTGTGTCCAAATTTCATCATATTAGAGAAATATTATTCTATGTGATGGTGGTCCTAGTTTGTGTCAAAGTGCTAAGAGGATCGGGGATCTTTGTTTACCTCATTGTCTACAAAATCAGATACGTCGTTTTGAATGCTTCGTCGAGATTTGGTTAAAATTGGTTATATCTCTCCGCTTTTTCCTTACCATCGCATATCTTCTGTACAGTTTGAATAATCCGGTATAGAAAACCGACACAAACCACGAAATTAACATTGAACTAACTTCAACACATCAACTATATTGGCTCATAGCAATGCACATACCCAAAAGAGAATATCAAATAATCGAGTGATGAATGTACTCTACGAATCAAAGTTCGGAACTACTGAATCAAATGTATCAATTATGATTTTTTTCACCAAAAATAGAACAGAAACACACTCTCTTTCTCAGGTCTTTAGTAATCTTTTCCTCATTTTTCGAACTACAAAACCAAAAATTATGAACTGTACAACATAACAGCGGCAAACGTACTTTTGCATATCAAAAATAATGAACGATCCATAAAAAATTGAAAATCGTGCCATGAAAAACGTATTTATGACCCATTAGGCTCTGATGAAAATCAATAAAAAAATTAACATGATCCATAAAATACAGCTAAAGACTAGACTCGGAAAAAATGAGACACACAAAAATGATCACCAAAAATTCATTTTAAATCGGATACTTCTCAAATTTTCAGTGATTAAATAATTATATATTAGCTATGTTTTGGCATAATTTATTTACTGAATTTCCTCCCCGAAGCTGAATGCTCGTACATTTCTCTTAACACTGCTCATGAGATCTTGGGCGAGGCTTTGTCCATCTTCCTTACACAATTTCTCCCAGTTTTTCTTCAAAGCTTCATCGGTTTTGAATGTTTTTCCGCTTTTCTTCAACTTCTTCTTCATTATCACCCAAAACTTTTCGATCGGACGAAGTTCTGGTGTATTTGGCGGGTTCGCCTCTTTCGGGACCACATTAACGCCCTTCGTTTCGTACCAATCTATTACAGGCTTAGCGTAATGGCACGAAGCGAGATCCGGCCAGAACAGCTCGGGACCACGGTGAGAGCGGAGGAAGGGCAGCAAGCGCTTCTGCAAGCATTTCTCTCGATAAATCTGCCCGTTTATGGTGCCGATTGTAACGAACGGCTTGCTGTACCGTCCGCACTTGCAGATCGCCTGCCACAACAGGTACTTCTTCGCGAATTTGTCCATCTTTCTCTTCCGGAACTTTTCCGGAACCTCCATGCGGGACGTACCGACAAAAAACTCGAGGCCGGGGATTTGTTTGGTGTCCGCCTTGATATATGTCTCGTCGTCCATGACGAGACAGCCTGACTTGACCAGCCACTCACGGTACAGCTTCCGCGCACGCAATTTGTCCACCGTGTTTTGCTTATCAGTCCGGTTTGGCGCCTTCCTGACCTTAAAAACACGTAGCCCAGCCGCTTCATGATCTGCTGGACGAACCACTTCGACGAATTGGCCACGTCTCGGGTGGAAAGGTTCGGTTATTCTTAAAGTACTGCCTTATCTTCCGCACCTTTTCTGGGTATTCCGTTTTCGGTTTTCGGTCGCTCGATGGTCTTCGTCTCCCGGAACATCTTCACAACGCGGGACACGGTGGAATGGTGGATTCCAAGCCTTTTGCCGATCCATCTGTGCGACTTACCAGGATTATCGATCACCGCGCCCAAGATTTGCTGGCGTAGCTCTTCTTGTTTCGAATGCATCTTGAAAGCTACTTGACAGATCGCGATAAAATTTTGCGCACATAAACATTACACTCTAAACTAATATTACTCAAAATATCATTATTTTTTACCCACGCAATAAAAAGATACACCCAAAACAAAGTGTCGCATTTTTTCCGAGTCCAATCTTTATGTGATCCATACTTTATGTAAGTTTTAGCAATAAAATGTCAAAAATTTACCGTTATATATCTATATATAGGGTATGATCGATAAAATAGTACCGATTAGCCGTAAACATATTGCAAATGATCCATAAAAGGTTCAATAACTTTTCTTAAACATGTAAAATTGATCCATAGAATGTAACCTTTGTGCAATAAAATATATTACCATGTTTCATAGAGTATTTGAAATTTTCCATAAATAAATTTCCAATGATCCATAAAGTTATAAATAATGAACCATAAGCTTATAAAAATGATACACAGTAAATCAGTTTTGTTCGCTAAACTATATTGTATGTTCCATAAATTATGCCTGCTTTTTTCAGGTTGCGGCACTATTTTTGTTAATTTTGATCCATCAAGATTGTAAAATGGATCCTTAACTGCGTTACCACTCAGATTTAGTGACATGCCCGTTCTTTCAGGTATTCGGATAAAATATTGCTTCTAAAGAAGGATTCCGAAGTTTTTGCGTAGCCGTAATGAGGACTGAAGAACTAAGGCGGCAGAAAGCGGTCGATGTTTCCGACATCCGAAGTGTTAACATAGAGTAGATTAGATTCCAGGAAAACGACTGATTCACGCATTTGCCCGGTATAATACAAACGGAGGATGTTTTTTTTAGTTTGGTCCGACGAGCGATTGCGAGTTGGACAGCAAGCGCCTGCCCGGCATAATTTAAATCAATTTATAATAATTTATGGATGATACGCACATATGTTAGTGCAGAAATGTTACATTCGGTGGATCAATTTTGCAAGTTTAAGGAAAGTTATTGAACCTTTTACTACTTTGTTCAAAAAATAAGGTGACTTTTGTTATATTTCAAAAGTCTTTATTTAATCATCAAAATCTATTTCGTCCCCTTCAAAGTAGTCCCCCTCTGATGCAATGCACTTATGCCAGCGTTTTTTTTTTTTTCCAATCCGCGAAGCAGGCCATATAGTCGGCTTCCGTGATGCCCCTCAATATGCGCAGCGATTCTCGTTGAATCTCTTCAAACGGTGTCCTCGAAGTGGTCTTTTGAGTTTTGGGAATAGCCAGAAGTCACACGGAGCCAAATCAGGTGAATACGGTGGTTGTGGAGCGATATGAGTCGAATTTTTGGTAAAAAAAAACTAGTGTTGTGTGAGATGGCGCATTATCGTGGTGCAAAATCCAAGAGTTGTCTGCCGATATGCTTGGTCTCTAATTGTTAATCGACGATTTTCAAACACTAACTCTTTGATTTTCTTCACGTGTTGCTCATCAGTTGACGTCGATGGCCGTCCTGGCCGTTGCAAGTCTTCAACGCGTTCTCGACCATCTTTGAAGTCATTGTACCACTTATAAACATTTTTTTTCGACATGGCTGACGCCCCGAAGGCTTTCTGCACCATCTTCAACGTTTCAGCAGCAGAAATATCGTTCCGCAAACAAAATTCAGTGGCACTTCTTTGCTCAACAAATTCAGACATTGTAAAAATCGCCGAAAGCACTTTTGGTCGTTTAGAAAACACAAGCGTAAATAAACTAATTATGGAGGGAATGTCATGAAATGCCAAATATATGTAACTAACTAAGTAAGTATCATTTGCAATATGTTAATGGAAAATCCGAACAATTTTATATATCATTCCTTTGAAATATATAACGCGTAGTTTTTGATATTTTATTGCTAAATTTTGTTGTTTCGGATCGTTTATATTTTTTTTTAGTGGGCTTTCACCAGAGTCTTATGGGTCAAAAATGCGTTTTTTATTGAAAGATTTTCAATTTTTCATGGATCATTTCTTCAGTTTTAAGGTGCAAACTTAGGGCTGCCTTAGTTCTTTACGCGCACGAGTGCTCTTTACCAAATTTATTGGGAAACATATGTCACAGTTGCGGTCGTAAAAGAACGTAACACCCCGTTCGCACTACAACCTATATTACGTGATATAAAGTATCTTGATATCAGCATCTATACATCTTGTTTTCACTGGAAATAACTTGCAAGGCATTTGATGTCAAGATACTGTATATTACGTAATATAGGTTGCAGTGCGAAGTAAGTCAGCTTTCTGAAAATTGAAAATCTTCTCCAAAGTGAGCTTTCTTTTACAGCATTATTTAAGCCGCATAATAAAGGAACGGACATGTTAATAAATTTGAGTAGTAGCGCAGTCAAGGATCGATTTTCCCGTAGTTAAAATTTAAAAAAATTAAACCCAAAATTGGAATAATTCCAGCATAATTTATGGATCATATATATTATTTTAAATGCACAAAATTGATTTGCTATTTGCTATCATATTAAGAAGTTTATGGTTCATTTTCAAACCTATTATGGATCATTGGCGATTTATTTATGGAATATTTTCAATAAATTATTGATCATGTGCATATATTTTAGTACAAAAACGTTATATTCTAAGGATCAATTTTACAAGTTTAAGGAATAATATTGAACCTTTTATGGACCATTTGCAATATGTTTATGGCTAATCGGTACAATTTTCTCGATCATACCCTACATATATAACGGTACATTTTTGACATTTTATTGCTAAAACTTACATAACTGCATTTTATGGATCATTTTAATTTTTTTTTATTGATTTTCATCAGAGCCTAATGGGTCATAAATACGTTTTTATGGAACGAATTTAAATTTTTTATGGATCATTTCTTCAGTTTAAAGGTGCAAACTTAAGGTTGCTCATAACAGCAAAAGGGCTAGCAATAAAAAGAATGATGGTAGACCATACCTTCATAAATATTAGCCATAAATTTGCTTATAAACTACACACCAAATTAGCTAAAACATTTAGAGACGGACCTCGCACCTGAACACACGAAGGGTGCAGTACAGAAAAAGTTTTCAGAAATGTTCTCCCCTTCAAACGTAAATTGAACAAAAACATGGTGGCATCAAAAGATATGAGTAATGATGTTCTTAAGATTATCAATTGCTCAAAGTGGTAGACATACCTAAAAAAAACATACCAAAAACGCATGATGAATGGAGCAAATAAAAAACTTTCCCCACATTCCTAGCAAAGCTTTCTTTGTTGTACCCGTAGCCGACACATAGCAGAAGCCTTGCATTCCCCCGGAAGGTAACTATTTGTCGTCCCGTCGTTTGTTTGCTCGCGCTGGCTGGGCTACAAAGATGCAGGCATTTCAGGACCATCAGGTGGACGGATCGGGTAAAAACTCCGGAAGCGTGGAAAGGTAAAAAGTTGAAAGGAAACTTTATTTTTTCCGTACCACTCATCGGCATCCTTCGAGGGCGACGACGACGACGACGACGGCCAAGGCAAATGTTATAAAAGTATATAATTGAAACGTTTTGCAAGTGGATTTCAAGATTAATAATTGGATTATGTGACTGGAAAATGGAGTAGCGAGAGTGGAAAGTTCTACTCGCTGAATGGCTTCCCTCCGCAAAATTGGTTACGGAACGATTCGGTGGGTAAAAATAAAAAGAAAACGACCGGGAGTTCCACCCAGAGCTACAACGAGCTCGCGATTTATTACATTTTCTTATTATGGCCAGCGCGAGCCACTCGTTCTCCATCGCTTTCATTCGGCGAGGCGCAAAACGGAAGTAAATTATTGACTTCCTGACTTTTGCTGGATTATTGTAATTTGTTCAAAGTTTTCCGCCGCTCGTTCGGTGGGCAGATTGGCTGAGCTGAAAGTTGATCTTTTGGCTCTCCGGATGATCCTTCGAACCCTATTATTTGTATTACTATCGAGGAGGAGTGCGATTGTTAACTTGCACAAATTGGGGCGTTTCGTGGAAGTCAATGAAAACGCGGACCTGTTACCTTGCGGTAAAATGGATTCCAAATTCCTTTCAAGCCAAACTTTTTCATTTCGACGACGACTTAAAGCCCCTTCACAGAGTAGCAGTCGAAAAAAAAAAACAACTCGAAGGGGGGAAAACGAGGTGACAAAAGCTTATATCCTTATGGTGTGTGTTAAGTTCCTTCGCCGGTGAGTGGATCAAATGTACAAAAAAAAATAACATATAAACTTATTGAAGTAGATCTGCGGAAAAACGGGAATTCCATTGAGAGGAATGAAAGTTGGGAAAGTTCGGTTTGCTGTTTCACAGTCATTCTTCTTCTGTTGGAGACAGCTTTTTTTCTGGGTTTTGTTGTGTTAGTTTCGTAACTAAACCAGAATGAACTTGAAACTTTTATTTTTCTTAAAATAGGGCAAAAACCGTGAAAGCTGCTTGAAAGGTGAAGGAAATGAGCAGATTTTGTTTTGCTTGGGGAAGTTTTCTCTCACGAACAGATAGACTTATGATATAGTCAATTTATACAATTTATACAATCGGCAAAAGTGCAAGTGTGGGACTCATATTAGATTTCTTTCTAATGTGTTATTTTTATGAGAAGATGTCTAACCTTCCTAATCCTCTTAGAAGCATTCGACGGGGAAATTAATGTATTTTATAATGCAGTAACAGAAATGGCCATGGTTCCCGGATACCGGAGATATTCCGTTTCACATGTCGATTTTCTGGTGAAATTTTGTACAGGCTGCCGTTTAAAAATATTTTTTACTGGTAAATACGCAAAAAGCGGTAACATTTCTCAAGCGAATGATATGTTGAACTTAAAAATAGGCCTTGAAATAGGGCTATTTTCCTGGAACAGATTCCTCTGAAGGGTTCTGGATGCGGCCAGATCTTTCTTTCATCCAAAACATGCCGAGCGACACCTCTTTCTTCTTCTTTTTCATCACAAAGCTTTCCTTAAGCTTAAAGTGGACATTTGCACACATTGGCCACTCCCGGGGCCACCGGAATGTTCCCGGGGGAACCTGTAGTAGACCTATTATCTTTTAACACCAGAACGTCCCTGGGGAAACCTGTTTAACACATTAGCAATCGAAACCACCGATACGCCCCAGAAGAACATTTTGTTGAGACAACTGTGTTTTCGTATCTAAACATGATGTGTTTTTTTTATTTTTCGTATTCACGAATATTCGTTAGAAAAATATGACCTTCAACAAATGAAAGTTTTGTATATTTCTCTACTGTTTAATAAGAATGCATACTAATACGGCGTTGGACAGCCATTTGCTTGGATGGCCGCTTGGATTCGTCTTGGAATTGACTCATAAAGCTTATGAATGGTTTCAATTGGAATGCGGCACCATTCTTGGATTCGAAGATACTCGAGCGCTGCGAATCCGAGCTTCCAAAGTGGCTCGGGGATGTTCAAATCCGGATACTTAAAGTCGTCATCGTGTTCCTCATACCAAGACTTGACAATTCCAATTGAATGGGCGCATTGTCGTCCTGAAAAATTCTGATCACCTAAAACTTCTTCATATTCATTAGCAGTGATATTTCCTTTCATGACGATGATTGGCCCAACTAAGTACCATGATATGGCACTCCATACCATAACAGATCCTTCTCCGTGCCTCGCAGACAATCGGTCAATATTAGGTCTGGTCTCAAAAATGCATTGCGATGAAAAAAAACTGGTTCTAGTAACATTGTCCCCCGGGAATCTTCTACAAAGGGAAGGAAGTTTGAGTTTGGCTGTGTTAGCAGAAATGCATATAATACATTCCAGACTCATTGTAGAGAATTGGCGTCATGGACAAAATGTCTCATTGCGTAACGAATCGTCTTTTGATATCATCATGTTAGTTCCAAATCATGTGCAGAGATGGCGCTGCAGTCTATATTTACCAAATGAAGCTCTAGAGAGTTGCCGTCTTTGGCAAAGTTGTTTGGAAAATAAAATGTAATCATTTGACATTATCAAGTTGGTTTCAGATTTTGTCACAGAGATGGCGCTGCAGTAGGATGCTGCGTTTGCCCTGCGAACATACAGGCGTCGATTACTACACTGGCAAATGCGCTTCACCGAACGATGCGGGTCACGACACAAAAGGAGACGAAAAAAGTTTGTCTCAGCGGAGTCTTGGCTCACTAGTGTTATTTGGCATACAAAAACTGATCCATTCGATTCTGTGTATGTTACGCATTCTGAATATGATGGTTCACCGGATATTACAGCAGGCGAATATAACTCATGAAAAAAATAACAGTTTAGTGCAGATTATTAGAAATTTCTCGTATTCCTAACATCTCTCCCTTATTCGTCGCACGATGGCACTAAAGGTGGTCAAAATATGCTACACTAATTTGTATAGTAGAATAGATAAAAGTGACAATGTATAATATATGTATGATATAAAAATTCATCCAATAAGATGAATCATTTTTTGATCACAGTAGAATAGTCTCATAATTGAATAGCACATTACGTCACAACAATTTTAAGAAGTGCTGAAAAATCTCCCTTCTCCTTGACACGTATTTTAGTTTTTATTATTGTGTATGGCTTGTCACGTTTTCATGATCCCCTGTTTGCAAAAACCGTAACGTAATTGGTTCCAATCCTACACTAAATCCCAAAAACATTGATAAAAAAACATTTTTGCCATAAATTAATTTCAATGAGCAGTATATTGAAAATTGTACCTCTTTCTTTGCTTGTGCTGAGAATCAATTCTCAACTTTCGTTCCTCTTTCGGAAGAACAAAGGCACGCGTGATTGTGGAACCGGTGCTCAGCGATCATCACCGATCAGTGTTTACAATGGACAAGCATGGATCATCGCTTCGAGCATTCAGACAGTGCAACAACCACCGAATATTCATATTCTGTTACGGTTACTGACTCTGAACTAATTTGCGATTCTATATTCACGAACGGGTGGCAGTCTGACACATTATTGTTCAGTAGTGTCATGAATGATTTCCAAGCCCTGCGATGCAGTCAATTTTTTATCAAATGAACCTTTAGAGAGCTTCCGTCTTCAGTAAAGTTGTTGAGAATGTAAAATGAAGTCACTTGACATTATCAGATTAGTTCCAAATTGCGCCGCAAAGATGGCGCGGCAATCTATCTTTGGCAAATAAGGCTCTAGAGAGTTTCCGTTTCGAGCGAAATTGTTGAGAATATAAAATGAAGACGTTTGATATAATCATATTAGTTCTAGATCGTACCACAGAGATGGCGCTGCAGCCTATCTTTGCCAATCCGCCATCTCTGCGGCAAGATGTGGAACTAATATGATCATCTCACAAGATGACAAATGACATACTGAAAAACTTTGTCGATTACGGCAAAACTCTAGCGCTTCATTTGCAAAGATAGACTGCAGCACCATCTTTGCGGCATGATCTGGAACTAATATGGGCCTGTTCATAAACCACGTAGACTCATTATTGAAAATTAAAGACCCACCCCCCCCTCCCCACTCGTTGACTTTCCTCCATACATTTTTTTGAAATTTTGTTTGGAGCGCAGACTTTGATCAACCATTCCCCCCCCTCTCAGACATTCTTCTTATTTCAGAGAGCAAAAAATGGCACTATTACCAGGAGCCAAGACTATAGTTAATGCTTAAGTCACAACCGTTGCACAGTGGGCATAATCGAGGCTGTAATCGGACTTATTTCAAATCCGCCAGTATTTAGGCATGAACTGATGCATTTTTATAGGAAGAAACGGCAATAAATCGATTGCCATTGATTTCATCCTGTGCAAAGCATGGGTACTGGCTCATTTTGCCCCATTTAACCCTAAATCGGTGTGTTTTTTAGTTTTTACTCCGATAACTACAATTGCTTCAAAAGGGACATATCTTATGTGTACAACTCTGAGAAACCGAATGGTGTTGGTTTCATGCTGTGCCGGGGTCGAAAAATGGTCCAAGCCCTTTCAAGAAAGTGAAGGATTTATGCGAAAAATTAAATTTTAGTTCGTCGAGAATACAGGCATGCAGAACGCGGACAGCGATACCGATGAATCCGAAGATGCCACAGACTCTGAGTCCGAAACCAGTGATGCCAGTGCACTGCAGTGATTTTTAAATTCAAACAATACACTTTCACATACAGGCCCGAAAGGGCCTAATTATGTATTTTATTAACTATCTTAGCTAAAAACTATTAACATTCTTAGCCGGCACCATTTGATTCCCCAGTGCACTGCAGTGTTTTCTACGTAAGATGTATGTCCCATTTCAAGGAAAAAATACAGCGTCGAATGTATTTATCGGCATGAAACCGACACCATTCGATTCCTCAGAGTGTTTCACATAAGATTTGTTCCTTTTCAAGCAAAAAATACAGCGGCAATAATAGTTGTAGGAGTAAAAACTGAAAAAAACACATGTTAAGGGTATAATGGGGCAAAATGGACAATTTCTCGACCCCGGCACAGCATGAAACCGACGCCATTCGATTCCTCAGAGTTTTTCACATAAGATATGTCCCTTTAAAGCAAAAAATACTGCGGTAATTGTAGTTATCGGAGTAAAAACTGAACAACACACCGATTTAGGATGAAATGGGGCAAAATGAGCCACTACCCATGCTCTGCACAGGATGGCAATCGATTTATTGGCGTTTTTTTTCCTATAGAAAAGCATCAGTTCATGAATAAATACTAGCGGATTTGAAATAAGTCCGATTACAGCCTAGATTATTCAGTTTTGTCATACTTTTATTTGTCTGTTTAACTGCCCACTGTCTATAATTCCTACATTTTCCAAATTATTTCATTTTTAATGATACGATCATAAGCTTTATCTATTGGGCCAATGTTTCGATGTATGAATCATGATTGATTATCAATTTATTACTGTCATTTTGAAGATTTAAAATACATCATCTAGAAACTATCAGTTTCTGACCTGCTGAAGAAGTTCGCTCAAATGTTGCCTTTGTGTATTTTGCATTCAATCGCGTGTACCGGAGAGCATGTCTTCATCAGCTCTCTCCCACAACTAGGCTTGTTGCCAGAATGTGATGTTGAACATTGAGTTAAATTTATTACATATTTAGACAATCTGAAATCGCTATTTATTTCATGTTTCTTCCAGTCATTGGACGTTGATCTATGCTTATGATTATATTGTCCATCATCTGGCATTATCATTTGCAATAAAAAATATGTTTCGGAGCTGTCCAATAGTACCCAACGATAAATAATGTTTCGCTGTTGAGCGGCAGCTATGGCATCACTGTTGCTTTTGAGAGAGCCCATGTTTCCTCTCTTCTTTGTTAGCCATGGATATAGCGTACCGGTAATGTAACGTGAAGCCTGCTGTCTCTTGCATATGTTTGTTTTTAAACGAAGCATCCCGTTTGTCGTCACAATCGCTTTGGCTAACATTTGCGTGAGGGTAAATGAAATAAGAAATACACATTGCCAATCTAAAGATCAATGACAAACTAAAAGTTTGGTCGTGTACGTCTGTCTCATAAACAGCAAGGAGACGAGTTTGTGGTCGTAGCAATCGACATGTTTTGGTTGATTGTTTTCGAGAGCGGATGGGTAAAACGAAGGAGCGGGTTGAGGAAATTGACGTTTGCAGCAAATCGTGAACTGGCCTATTTCATTTCGCCTTCGCACACATGCACAGAATCGCACTCATACAATATTGTTAGTTTATGTACAGATTGAGGAGCTGAAGAAAACATTTAAGCCACCCCCCTTAAATCCCCTTCCTTATTCCTCATTTTTCCCCCCACCCCCCCAACCAAAAATAATCAAATATTGGCTATTTTTACAACCAGCTTCCCCAATCCCGGGGCTGACTAAACTGCTTAAAACCCGTCCCGTACCATAGCTCCCGAGGAGTTTTTTGATTGTATTTCCATAATCTTGGGCAAGGCTTGCTCTCTTTGCCATTCGCTTGAGAGTACCACCAATAGCATCACATGGAACTTTCACATGACACGTTGCAACGCAGTGCCATTCTGCTTCCAATCCATACTTGAACTTGAAATTGCACAAGCTGGCAAAGTTCTTTCTGTTCTTGTAATGGCCCGCTGCTCCATCTGACATGAACATAATTTTTGAGCAAAATATTGAATTTTGTTTAATGAAATCTAGCAATTTTGAAATAAACAACTGAACTGCAATTGAGTCATGGGTCATTACTTCAGATAATATGATAAAGCTTTTGTTTACCAATTTATCGTCTTTCTTTTAATATACTTCAATGTTTTAGTAATAAACAGGATCAACCACCTGGTTTAATTGTATTATCACTAAAGTTTAAAAAAATTAATAATTTATAAATAAGCCCTTTCCAAATGGTAGCCTTGATTTTTCATACACTCAAAGACGCTTAAAAAATCCAAATTGACATTATAATTAAATTTAATTGGCTTCTGTGAGGTTTTAGGGCCAAATTATACGACGAGTAAAAATATGACATGAAAAATTGGTTCTTGGAAAAACTTTTTTTCCTTAAAAGTTCACATCTCGCGGTGTATGGAGAACTTTAAGACAATTATATTGCCTTTATTGAAAAAAATTTTGTCCAAATCTAAGATATACATTTATTGCAAATTGACTCTAAATTTTAAAATATTTTTTTAGCGTGTAAGAATCGATTTTTATTTCAATTTTTTTTCATAAAAATTTAGACAATTTTCTAAAAGTCACTCATACATCACTTTTTTGTAAGTCTTGTCCTTTTTTAGTTATCTTGCACTGTATGGCAAACTTTTAGACAATTATATTGCCTCTATTAAGAAAAAAATTCGTCCAATTCTAAGATAACAATTTTTTTGCAAATTGACTTTAAATTTTTAAATATTTTTTTAGCGTGTTAGAATCGAATTAACAATTTTGATATATTTTTTATAAAAGTTAAGACGATTTTTTCAAAGTCACTCATACATCACTTTTTTGTAAGTCTTGTCTTTTTTGAGTTATGTTGAATTAAAAAAAACCATCAAAAAACTTCAAATCGCAGTCTAGATAAATTTAGAAAAACAAAGTATGCAAAGTTGCTTGAAAAGACATAGTCTATACACCCACAAAGTTTCATAGGATTCTGAGAGGGTGCTGCCAAACACCCTGGATGAGTTGGCGTGAAATTCGTCATTTCCTTTGATATCTACTGAAGACAACGTGGGCTCCCCGTATCTGTTTAAGGTAGATACCAATTCCTCCCTATTTCCAACGGTTGCATGGACGTGGCCAGATGAGCGATCGCGGAGTATCTTCGTGGAGATTATTGCGTGAAGAAACGTATCAGTAACTGGATCCGTTTCAAGGTGACATGTAATGTCTTCAACGAATTATTCCTCATCGTAGCTCCATCCACGAAGTGTACAAACGTTTCTAATGCTAATGCTTATGTAATCATTACACTCGTAACGAAATTTACCCAAAATTTCATCAATTTTTATCCATGCTATAAAAAGTTATACACAAAAGAAAGTGTTGTATATTTTTCGAGTTCAATCTTTAGCTAAAATATGAAAAAGATAAGGTCGACTGGTAAGTACGTGAAGCAGTGAAAGTAAGATACAATAATAAAAAGAATTACTTATAAACCTCTTCTAGGCAGTGATGATATATTAAATGCAATGGGTAGTGATGAATCCTCCCTTTGCTCAGTCGGTAAAGGCACGGCTACAAAGCAACACCATGTTGGAGGTGGCTGGGTTCGATTCCCTGTCTGGTCTACGAATTTTTTGTTAAGGAATATTTCTCGACTCCCAAGGGCATAGGGTATGATTGTACATGCCAAACAATCATACTAATGCAAAAATGGTACCTGGCATCGAAAGCTCTTAGTTAAAAACTGTGAGAGTGCATTTAGAACACTAAGTTGAGAGCAAACAATAAGCTTGGAACGCTAAGAAAGAAAGAAGAAGGGTATTAATGACCATCAGGCCATCGGACTGGTGCGATTTGGACGGGGAGAGTGGAATTGCCAACTCCTATTATTATTAACATTTCGTGAATTGAATGCGGACTCTTCTCCACATTTACTGGACAGTCCCCACGTATGATAACTTGTTCCACATTGGCTTGAAGGTTTTTTTCACTGAGAGGAGATTCTTCTAAGTGGCTCTGCTTACGGGTCCGCCGATCCGTTTTTGGCCCTTCATAAAGGGTGTCCACGATGAAATTGCCACACACAAAATTGATTCGCAAAATTCAAGTTTTCATCCGATTGCCATCAAATTTTCAGGGATTGAGAAATAACTATTAAACTTCATTTTACCATTTTACTCGTATTTTATTTACAGTCCATACGCAAATGCCCGCACCTTGGCCTTAACCCCGGCCATAAGATTCTGCACAACCTGTGAATCAACCGTTTTTTGCATGTAAACCCATACTTTCTTCAGTTCCTCTACTGTCTTCACTACCTTAGGTCGTTTAAGAAGGTGCTGCTTCATAATCGCCCAGTACTTCTCGATGGGGCGGAGCTCCGGAGTGTTGGGAGGGTTGAACATTTTCGGCACGAAATTGACCTTATTGTCCGCATACCACTTCAGCACGTCCTTGGAGTAGTGGCATGAGGCCAAATCCAACCAGAAGATTCTTGGGACGTTGTGGGCCTTCAGGAGAGGAAGCAGCCGCTTCTGGAGGCACTCTTTTATGTACACCTGTCCGTTCATCGTGTCCTGGGTCACAAAAGGTGCACTCCGCTTCCCGCACGTGCAGATGGCTTGCCAAACCAGGAATTTCTTCGCAAATTTGGACATCTTCTGAGTGCGGACATGCTCCGGAACGCTGAACTTATCCTTGGCCGTGAAAAACAGGTTGCCGGGGATCTGTTTGAAGTCGGCCTTCACATATGTTTCGTCGTCCATGATGCAGCATTCAACTTTCGTCAGCATGTTGAGGTACAACTTCCTGGCACGGGTTTTGGCGGACTTGTTCTGCTTCTCGTCGCGATTAGGGGCCTTTTGTACCTTGAACGTTCGAAGCCCAGCCTTAGTTTTGGCCTTCTGGACAAAACTTCGGCTTAGGTGCAGCTTCTTAGCCACATCCCGATCGGAGGCGTTCGGATTTCGGTTGAAGGCCCCAACAACGCGGTTGTGATTTTTGGTGTTGTACGGAATACTTTTTCCTTCACTTCTGGGCTTCCGATCGGTGGTCAACCGTTCCTCGAACCGCTTAATCACTCGCGACACCGTGGAATTCGCGATTCCCAACGTTTTAGCAATGGAACGATACGAGAGATCCTTGTTCTCGTGATGAATGCGCAAGATTTTATCACGCACGAGCTGTTCTTTCGACTCCATTTCCGCGAGTACATACATGAATGTCGTTAGTAACTTAATTTTTTAATGAGTTGCATTAAAAACTGTAACCGACTGTAGCATATTTAGCTGAGCTATGGGACACTTACTCTATTCTGACGTTTTTAGAGCACGAATATGTACACTGCCATGAAACGCATATCAGTCCTACAAAAAAAAAACAAAGAGAAAAAAAACACACGAAAGAAGGATGTATTTTTTTTTTAATGCACTATGTTTTGCATGATGTATGTATTTTTTTCCATCCTTTCATATGGATTATGGTGTGTTCAATACTTAAGTTTCAGTATACTACGAATTTATAACATTTCCTGCGAAAAAACAGGGACCGATATGCGATTATTTTGCATGTCTGATTGTAAAATAATCGCATATCAGTCCCAGTCTTTTTTAGGTAGAATTACCTAGATTGATACAACTTTATGGCTATTGTAGCATTTTAAATAGCAGCATAAGAGTTGCTGCTTGCTATTGCTCAGTGATGCTTTAATCATACGCGATTTGGTATAGTTGCCTTTGTCGCTGCCATATGTTTGACATCATTTTAATTAATAACTGGGAAGTACATCCAGAACACTAAGTAGAGGGCCGGCGAAAAGTCCAACTAAGGACGTGTCTCTGCCGTTCTGCTTCCGCTATTATGAGTGGAGTTTTATATGTAGCCAAATGTAATTCCAACTTAATGATTTGTTTTCCTCTTGCTTAGCTGTCAAAGTTGCTTGTTTTGTTCGAAGTATGTCATTTTTAGTTTGCGTAAAATTTGATGCAAATTGTCTTCTATATGTCATCGTTACACATGATCTAGGTTTTTTATCCCTTCGATGATAGTTCCGTTAAAGATCTTCCCAGGTTCGATCTGGCATTGACAAACATTGTACGCTTTGTGAAATAGGTTTTCATGTCGTGAAGTGAAAACATTAAAAAACTTCCGGTGTTTTTTTCCGCACCTCATCCGTTTTGACCAGTAATGGACAAGTGGAAAACGAAAGCGGACGGAAAACATCATCGAACCTCCGAAAGAGATCACAGCACCACCAATGATAGATCCTGATTAGGATGGCAGCTTTTTTATGCCGACGGAAATGATGAGGATGTACGGAAAACGTTGAGGAAGAGGTCGAAAAAAGAAATCCGGAAGTTGGATACCGCAAGAAAACGGCGTTTTGCACACAATTCAATTATGGAAGATTGTGGACGTAGTAAAGAGCGTGCCTCACTGGTTTCCAAAGATGACAGCATCGACAATAATAAATCCTTTTAGGACCTGGACGCGACCGATCAGAAATGCTTCATATGCGTGAGAGTTAACGGAAGACGGAACGTGGAGGAGGCGAATGAACCACGAATTGCACCAGTTGCTGGGAGAACCTCCCATCGTACACATCGCAAAAATCGGTCGACTACGATGGGCTGGGCATGTCGTAAGAATGTCGGACGACAGCCCTGTGAAAATGGTTCTCGAAAACGAACCGACAGGTACAAGAAGAAGAGGCGCGCAACGAGCAAGGTGGATCGATCAAGTAGAAGGCGGCCTGCGGACCCTCCGCAGAAAGCGAGGCTGGCGAGGTACAGCCATGGACCGATTACAATGGAAACAATTTCTGTGTACAGCAGAGGCCACACCGGCCTTAGTCTGATTGGTAAGGTAAGGTAAGCGCGAGAGTTAACCGAGTAACTGTTGAAAGACGAAGTCGGTATCGTTTTACAGAGTACATTTTACCTTTCCGGAAGTAGCTAGTGATGAATCTTTGATAACCCAAACGCATAAACTGTACCATGTTTGGTTTGGATGATATCCCGAGTAGATAATTAAGGAAAGAGCGTTATTAAGGCTTGTTTCGTATGGTGGGGATTTTTTGGGGACAGCCCTATTTTTTTTTTATTTTTCCCAAACAAACCACCAAATTTTTCATAAAAACGAAAAGAACAATGATAATGAGACCTATTAATAGTAATAACTCAAAATCACCTAAAAGTCATATGGAACTGATATGCGTTTCACGGCAGTACAGTATAAATAAACACTAACCAACTGAATGAACTAACTGTTATTTCAAATTACAACACCTCCATAAAGAACAATCAAGACTTCATTTAATTGCATCTACAGAAAAAAAAAAAGAGAGAGTACAATCCATGTTCAATGAATGCAACATTTTACCCTCGATCTCGGAGCAACTGGGTTGCGAAACAGATGCACTGACGCACGTAGCAACCGGAAAACTGTAAAGGTCCCGTAATAATTATATCATATTTCAAGCTCTATGGCAGGAAGCAGTGCTGGCAAAGTTTTTCTCGCTCCCTCTACGGACGAACCGTGACGGTGTGATTGCGGCAGGAATGTTCCCTTTTTGTAAGGAGAAATCGAGGCAGGTACCGACAACTAAAACGAAAGGAAAAGTTTCCTACCGACCAAGCTGAAAAATGCTTGTTACGAACCGTGCGAGATTCGAACGGGCCAGGACCGACGGGAGCAAGTGGCGGGAAACAATTGATGGCCAAGACGTTGCAAGGTGACATGTTTCGCTCCTTATCCAGTTTCACGGGAGTTGAGAGCAAGAAAAAGTTGTTGACGCTCGCTTTTCATCTGTAGGTGTGGCACTAGAGGATTTGGCTGGTAGGGAAGTATTTTACGACTTTTTTTCCCTCAAGCAAATGCCTCCTAACATTCAATGTAGAATGGATCTTGTGATTAATAGATTGCTGGAAAGTTTCTGCGACTTTCTTAAATCCTTGTATATTTCCAAGTACAGTGTCATGTAAGCAAATAACCACTCCGAGGAATCATTTCAATTTGCGTGATATATTAAATTTCAAATCATCTGCAAAGAACACCTGGGGCAGATTCGGGAAATCCTTGAAACCATCTGCTCCACCACCAGCCGAATGGAATTTGATATTCATTACCACCACTTCTCTCCCGGTTTCTGATTTCCGACGAAAAATAACATGGTAGAGTGTATCTCAAATATTTTGAATCTCGCAAGAACATCTCCTTAATGTTACCTCAATCATAGTGAATGGCTCAAAATAGAATTAGGTTGACATCTCGCAGAATCGAACTCATATTTAAGAACCACACCATCATCGTCGCTAAACTTCGGCGGCATTCCTTTGATGAGTAAGCACCACGGAGCGTGTGGCATGAGCCGGGCCATAAACGTGATGTTTATGATGATGACTTACTTAACACAAGGAACGCCCACCCCTTGAATCGGCCGAAAGCCTTTCCGCAACCCGGAAGGAATGCGCAATGATTCCTGATAGAAACGTTGCGGTACCTGGTGCCGGTGCTTGACATTTTCCTCCTTAGCTATTTTCTCCCTCGTGGTGTAAGTAAGGCTCAGTGGAGGAAAATGGGGACAAACAACGACAAAGTCAAAGCAAAGCGACACTTCTACACTCGACGGGCACCCACCGTATTTTAAAAGTGGTTGAGCTGTCATGTCACGTGCTGCTTCCCCCCGAGGAGGGTGAGAAATCACAGGCAACGCGAAACAAAATATGATGGAATAAAAACAAGAGACACCGCCAGCGCCTGCTCTGAACGAAAATGACATGCAAAATTCGTGATCCTCTTTAGCGTGGGCTTCGAAACAACAGTGCACTATGGGCCGGAAAGACAATCTAGGTAGACAAAATTAATTGAACTAATTCATATCCCCAGCAAAGTTTCAACTTGTAATCAACGCCATTGATAGTAACTCATCCGTATAGGTGGCGTCAACATTATAAATTTTACAATCACGTTTTAGAGAGTTGACAACTTCAGCAAACTTGTTCATCATGGCACAACAAGCGACTCCTTTTTTCAACATGAAAATTCCACAGCCTACAGCTAATCTGTCTAGTGCAATCAGAGAACTTTCCGTAGTTAGCAGCATTAAGAAAGAAGGTGTCAGAAATTCCCGAAGAAGTATTTGATTTGGCAGATCATATGTAATTGTGGTCAAAAATTTAAAAGTTTCGTCTCTACCGGCAACTATTGATAAGGATATGTACGGGAAAGAATGTCTGAAAAAGCTATTGCTACCGTTTATCAGAAGCCACGAATCTCCAGCTCTGTTTTGGCCTGTTTGGCCTCTTGTCACTATGCGAAATCCGACCAGGAATGGTATAATGTACCAGGGGTCAAATACATGCAAAAAACAGCCAATTCACCAAACTGCCCAGAACTTCGCCCAATAGAGAAGTACTGGGCTCTAGTAAAGCGGAAACTCTTCGAAACTAATAAGAAAGCAAATGGTACCGATGATTTCAAGAGAAGCGCCGTGGCGAATCGTCACGGCAGGCGTATCTGAGGATAACGTACGGAAACTGATGGCGGGTGTACCACAGAAAGTTCGAGAATTTTACAGAAAAAAAGGATTGACATCTTAATCAACTGTTTCTAATGTGGATATAACTCTATTATTGCGACAAAAACAATCGGTTTTGTTGAATTATGTGTAAATTTTGTTTGCTGCTTTTATGGTCCAAAATTTAACGTGGACAGGCTTTAAGGAACAAAGCTACCAAAATATCCGAAATTCGAAGAGATCGCATGTAGCATTTCTACGGACTTGCTCAATTATGACCCATAGATTTCCATGGCACACTACATAAAATAAGAACAAAATATCAAACACACACACACACACACACACACACACACACACACACACACACACACACACACACACACACACACACCTAGAAATTATTAATTTTATACTTGACGTAATTCAAACTTCATATATTTCAAGGAACGTTAAAAAAAATTTCATATAAAATTCAGCAGAAGCACACATATGTTACGTCAACAGGACAAAAAATGTGCCACTATTCAAATTTTTCCCCGTGGGGTGCGCCGAACCCACGGGCCCACGCATGTACACAAGAACAAGCACCCCCCCACCGCAAAGACCCAACCCCCCAAAAAAAAAAACCACAAAATAATAGAGACGACACCACACACCAACAGATATTTATACCGACACCACGGGCACCCCCCCCCCAAAGGAAAGGAGAATGATAGTTGAAAGGAAGAAGTACGACGACCACCCCCCCAACCCGAATATTACAGCGAACCAAAAGGGCCCCGGTATAAAATCAAGAACAACCCCCCGAAAAGGACAGAACCCCGCCCCCACCCCTCCAGAAAGTGGAGGAGGAAATTGGTCTGTGGAAAAACAACAAAGCCCCTGGTGTTGACCAACCCCCAAGTGAGCTATTAAAATACGGGGGGGAAGCACTGGCCAGAGCGCTGGAACTGGGTAATTACCAAGATTGGGGGGGGGAATGTTTACCGGAGGATTGGATGGAAGGAATAGTGTGTCCCATCTATAAAAATGGCGACAAGCTGGATTGCTGCAATTATCGTGCGATCACGCTACTGAGCGCCGCCTACAAGTTGCTCTCCCAAATGTTATGCCGCCGCCTGTCACCAATTGCAAAGGAGTTCGTGGGGCAATACCAAGCGGGATTCATGGGTGCCCGCGCTACTACGGACCAGATTTTCGCGATTCGGCAAGTACTGCAGAAATGTCGCGAATACAACGTGCCCACACATCATCTTTTCATCGACTTCAAATCAGCGTATGATACAATCGATCGAGACCAGCTATGGCAAATCATGCACGAATATGGATTTCCGGAAAAACTGACGCGGTTGATCAAAGCAACGATGGATCGAGTGATGTGTGTCGTCCGAGTATCAGGGACGCTCTCGAGTCCCTTCGAATCTCGGAGAGGGTTACGGCAAGGTGATGGATTGTCGTGTTTGTTGTTTAACATTGCATTGGAGGGTGTGATTCGAAGAGCTGGGATAGACACGAGTGGCACGATTTTCAGGAAGTCTGTCCAACTATTTGGCTTCGCCGACGACGTTGATATCGTAGCACGTAACTTTGAGACGATGGCGGAAACGTACATCAGACTTAAGGCTGAAGCTGGTAGGATTGGGCTTGTGATTAATGCGTTAAAAACAAAATACATGAAGGGAAGAGGCTCACGAGAAGACAATGTTAGCCTCCTAGCACGAGTTCAGATGGACGGTGATGAAATCAAGGTAGTAGACGAATTTGTGTATCTGGGCTCATTGGTGACCGTCGATAACGACACCAGCAGAGAAATACAAAGGCGCATTATGGCTGGCAATCGTGCCTACTTTGGACTCCGAAGGACGCTAAGATCGAACAAAGTTCGCCGAACCACAAAGTAGACCATCTACAAGACATTAATTAGACCGGTAGTTCTCTACGGCTACGAAACATGGACATTGCTAGTGGAGGACCAACGCGCCCTTTGAGTCTTTGAACGGAAGGTGCTGCGTACGATCTACAGATGCAGATGAAGACGGAACGTGAAGGAGGCGAATGAACCACGAATTGCACCAGTTGCTGGGAGAACCTCCCATCGTACACATCGCAAAAATCGGTCGACTACGATGGGCTGGGCATGTCGTAAGAATGTCGGACGACAGCCCTGTGAAAATGGTTCTCGAAAACGAACCGACAGGTACAAGAAGAAGAGGCGCGCAACGAGCAAGGTGGATCGATCAAGTAGAAGGCGACCTGCGGACCCTCCGCAGACAGCGAGGCTGGCGAGGAACAGCCATGGACCGATCACAATGGGAAAAACTTCTGTGTACAGCAGAGGCCACACCGCCCTTAGTCTGATTGGTAAGGTAAGCCCCGCAAACCCCCCCAGGAGGGCATATCAGAGGAAAACAAAAAAAAAAAGAGTGTTTCGCTGCGGAAAAGACGCCCCCCCGATGTATAGAACAACACAAAAAGAGTAGAGAAAAGTGAGGGGCGCGAGCGCAGTTATAGTATAGCAGCCGCCAAAAACTAACTAATGAGTTATATTTTATTGTTTGAAAGTTTGAAAAGGATTGGTCAACTAGGTACCGGGTGTTCAATACAAAAATGAGAATGATTTCAATACCTTTCTGTAATTAAAGTAAAGAGCGTAAATTTTTCTCTCTCCAAGAGAATTGCTCTCTAGACTCCCTAGAAATGGGTGGCATATGTCTTTTCGCTCGGGTGTCGTCAGTTCAATCGAAGATGGCGTCGAAACAGGAAGCACTCCGCGAGCGTATTGTACGGTTTTACGAAACGCATGGTCATCGTGGAAAAAAGTTTACGACAGGCCACTTTCGAGACGAAAACGTGCCCGTGAGTACAGTTTATTGGATCCTGGCATCCGTGAGCGTGGAGCGCAAGGCCGGTAGCGGACGTCCGGCGAAGAAGAATAACGAAGCGTTGAAAAAGCTGTTCGACAACAAGGACGGAACGAGTTTGCGTGACGCCGGCCGAAAATATCACTTCTCCCATACCTGGGAATTAATGGAGCTCATTTCAAGATTATACTTTGCTGAAGAAATAAACTGTCGGAAATGCTTCGTTTTAGAATTCTGAGCATTCATTTTGTCTACCAAATTGTTGTTCTGACCCATAGTACAATGGAGGGAAAGCAGCCATCCAGCCATGTAGGATCGCAGAATGGTATCATTGTCATTGTGTCGTACTTATGCGCTTTGTTCGTTGCTTTAATTGTGAGAGTGTAATTAAACCGAAAGCAGTCAGCAAAATTCGAGAAGCTGCTGGCTGCTGGCAGTTGGAGACTGTCAGGATTTTAACGTCATCTATTCAGTGAAACGTTCGGAAACTGATGGCCAGTGTAGATTCCTTTCAACAGATTTTTTTTATAATGAAATCAAATTTGACCTCTTCATAGCTAAGAGCACTAAAATCCAAAAATAATGTATCCATTATGTTATGAAAAACTTTGCGTGTTACAGGAGATAATTCCAAACACTCAACAAGAGCGCAAAATATTCCCACAGATGCCCTATAAGTCTTCAAGGCAGTACTGGTTTTCCAATTCCTTTGACCTCGAAAGACTCTCGAACTCCTAAACAACGTTTGGCGAAGCGTATTACGGTGACGTTAACATTGACGCATTACCAATGCGCAACCCGAGTTGAAATTAATTGCCTTGAAACATCGAGCCCCTGAATTCACTTCAAATCGATCGAATGGTTCGCATGTACGACAGACTTTATTCGCAGAATAAATTAAGTACCAATTCGACGTAAGTGTGTCTACCATGAACAACAAACCTCCGCAATCAATTCAGAATATATGTCATAGTCCGGCTAACTACCCGAATGCAAACATGAAATGAGACCCCGCCATTAGAAGCCTCGTCGCCATTAAGCGTATTCACGAAACTAACAACCTACCCAACAACGACCGAAGGATCAACTCAACACAACGGAAAAGTCTCCTGTCCATCACCCAGGTGTCTTTTTCATTTATTGGTTGCTCCTGGAGGCGGTGGAGGTGGTGGTGGTGGAGGTAGGCTTAGGGCATACAAATCGCTACATTCATCACGTTCATTTTTATAATGGAAGTCGTGTTGCCGGCTCTCCGGGTCGGATGCTGTACCTACATGCTGTTTGACGACGACGACGACGATGATGATTCATTTAATTCAAGTCCCCCATCTCGTCTCAGCGCGAATGATAAGCGAAAGTAGGACGAGCAGAGGGTGGTTAATTAGAGCACAGCAACAAAACGGACAGACGGAATTAATGACGGATGAATTGCTGGCAACGGCAAAACTGCGAGTGGCGAAGGATACAAAAAAAAACATTGCTAGTCATTAAGCGCCAAATGAGTTGTAGGATGGAGGAAACTAAACCGGCAGCAGCAGCTGGACGATTGTTGCATGTTGCTGTCTCGTGTGTCGTGTTTCTCCATGTTGGGGCCATTCCTCACACTGCTGTTCGTTCCGGAAAAGATTTCATGGGTCAAAAAGGGGGTACTTGGTTTTTGCCTTTTCCAAGAGTGCGATCCCATTCAGGCACTACAGCCAAAGTGACTTTTTCCATGAATCTACTAATTGAGGGGACTTGCTTCCACTCTTTCCCAAGGGTTCCCCGGGCTTAAAATAAATAAAATGTCAGCGAAGCGCACCGGGGTGGTTCATTATATGAACGTTCACTCAATCTGCTTCATACAAAACTGCTGTACGATGTTATGGCATCAGTCGGAATGGGAAACACTAAGTTAGTTCATTCAAAATAATCGTTGAACATTTGAGCCAAAAATCGTCCCACCCTGCTTCAATATCGAACCACACTGTACACGGAGACCGCAAGCCATCAATTGGGAAGACCGAACGATCGTGGCCCCAGAACTGACCGGGAGATTGTGTGCAATCGAATTTAATTTCCTAATTAAATTCGTCAATGAGAAGTGAATGAGAGGGTAAGCGGCGTGCGAAAAAAAGGATCCACATCCGCTAATGCAGTTCAGCTTCACGACGACCACGAACGACGACCACCGTAGTCTATTTTTGGTGAAGCAAAGCTATACAACCGTTCAGAGGTGACCAGGAAAAACAAATTAAAATTTCGCATCAGCAAAACCACACCTACGAGTGGGCTATAGTTGGTCAGTTGATTCGCTACGAGCTGAGAAGTCAGAGTTTCAACTGGTGACCACCGCGGCTACTGGGAAAGTGAGTTGGTACTTGAAACGATAATAGTGTGTGTTTTTGTGAACCTATCCTAGAACTAGGGTACTGGGGCTTCGTCGGTCCGCATGAGGAGGTGGGCTAACTTTTAGACGGGAATAAACTCCGACTGCTCCGTCGCCTGGAGTGAATGCCGCGCCATGTGGGTGTTTGTGGCTTTGCGAATCCGAGCTGCTCGAAAATTTCGGTTCAGAATGTTTCAGTGAATTTCAGCAATTGTGTGACTAGTAGGTCGTACCGTTCCTATACGGCAAGCAGCAAACTGGACTGAACCACACAGAAAAGCTTAATACACGTCTCCGCAACATAATTTAAGCTTTACACAAATATCCGAGATAAGTCTAACATCATAAAGATAGCAATTCAAAAACTAATTTCCATGACAACATCAAATTGAAGTAGAAATTAGATTAACAATTGTCAAGTTTGATATCATCTTGCTGTAATTCACTTTTCTTATGAGATAAAAGCAGGGGTTGGTTAAAGTAGATAGTCATGAGGAAAATGGATAAAGTTTTTGGCTCCGGAAGTACCAGCACATCGGCCCCAAGAGTAATAGACCATTGCACGGAAGGTGTTAACCTCACTTTTTTGACAGTTCCGGGAGCTTGTTTACAAGTTGTTAGGATTTGAACCGCTAAAACGAAATTTTTCATTGTCTTTTTCTGCATTTTATACAATTAAATTCAGGAAATGATGGAGAAATAAGCACTGTGTCTGTTTTCCGGCTATTTGACTTCAATCGTAATAAGTTAAGAGCACACAATTTCAAACCGATTGATATTCTAAGTCCGCGTAAATAAGCTCCCTGCAATGTCAAAACTGCATCGACGACGTCATCGTGCAATGATCTATAATTTACCCTCAATAAAGTAGCTTACACGAACACACCCTCACATATTCTGTTAAAATAACAAAGCGAATCATAACAGAAACAAAGATTCTTGTACCGAAAAGCGCAAAAATGTATTGCAAGGTGCAGACTGCAAGGTATACTTCTGACCAAGGGTTATACAACAGTGAACCAATTTCAAATCGCTAGTTTCACATTGATTGATCGTATTGTCGGGAGCTGAATCAACAATCAATATGCAACTAAGGGCATCTTCAGCGGCGGTCTATTTTTAGATCAACTTTATACCTGATTTGAATCAGTGAAACTTGAATAGAACTAGCTAAAACAGACCAACTTTGCGTTCCCCGCACCCGTGTTGTATTTCTTGTTGTTAAACCCGCCAACACCTGTCATTCTGTCGATCATTCAACATCAGAGATCAGGAGTTTTTTTTTCAGAGATCGCAGATTTTCCACAAACATATTGCCATTGATTGGTTTGACCAAATAATTTTTAACACCAGTAGTGTGTCGTTAACTGACGACAAGGAATACTTGTTGTGTGTGAATGTATGCATTTCATTAAAACGATATTAGATAATGCTGATTTGTAGTTTGGAAGCGGATAAACAAGAGTCGAAACGGAGAGGGTCACGTCCTGGATGACGCCCCAACGTCGACCGCGATTTCCATTACGGTCATCAGAAGCTGTTCCAGGACTACTTTAGCGACACGCAAACCTACAACACTTTCTGCGTTGCCGCATGCCCAGAGAGGTGTTCGTGGACATTATGCGAAAACTAGAGTCAACTAGAGGCTTCTTCAAATGTTATCTGTATGAGCTATTTGCAAGTGCTTATCAGGACCAATCTATCAATAAACCGATTGTTTACTTTGAAGACTTCATTTCTTTTCATTTCTGATCAATCGAAATACTATTCGGAATCTCGGAACCTCCGCATTTCGATCTAGTCAGCATTTACCGGGAAATGCAGGGGCTGTAAAAAAAATTAAGACAAGCATTCGTTATTTAGGAATGAAACGAAAAGGCACCGTTCCCCCCCCCCCCCCCTTCTTTCCCCCCTTCCTAATATTTTTTATTTTTTTTCAATTTTTTTTCTGCGGTGTGTTTGGGTTTTTTTCTCCTTTCACCTACCTTACCAATCCGTATAAAACAAAATTTACAACACCGGTGCAGCGATGTTTTTGCGTTTGGTCTAAAAAAATAAATCCAATCCACGATTTGGATCGCCGTTGAAGATGCCCTAACGATTTGAAATTGGTTCACTGTTGTAGAACCTCTTGGTCCGAAGTACACCTTGAAGCCAGCACCTTGCTATACATATTTGCGCCTTTGTTTTGATTTGCTGTGTTATTTTGACAGAATATTTGAGAGTGTGTTCGTGTGAGTTCATTATGAGGGGTGTATTATTAAGCTTGGGACCGAGCTTGGGACCGATGTGCTAGTACTGACTGAGCCAAGAAAAAAATCGTATTTGTTCGGGACCTACTGGTCTTAGAGTTAGTCTATGGCTGAATAGTCAAGAAGAAAATGGCTCAAGAAATGTTTGGCTCAGGAAGTACCAGCACATCGGTCCCAAGCTTAATGAATGACCCCTAAAAACATAACTCACAATGCACAACGCCCCTAAATATTGTTTCAAAATAACACAGCAAATCTATTATAGATAAAAACAAAGATTCTAGTACCGCAAAGTGGAGGTTATGAAAAATGGGGTTTCTAAAGCAGTGTACCAATTTTAAATCGCAGTAAGTAGATATCGCTAGTTTCACATTTAACGTTGGCTGGATGGTCAGGAAGAAAATATATATAGATTTTGGCTCTGGAAATACACTGAAGTTTTCTAACGCGGTTTTTTTACGCGGTTTTTTACGCGGTTTTTTTTTACGCGGTTTTTTTACGCGGTCCGCGTAAAAAAAACCGCGTTATTTCAAAAAACGACGTAAAAAAACCGCGTTATTTCAAAAAACGACGTAAAAAAAACACCGTTATTTCAAAAAACGACGTAAAAAAAGTTAAGGAAATAAAAATTATATTTCATATTCATATTGAAAGTATATGGTCATAAAAATGTATTGGTGGTGGAGAAACATGGTTCCAGTTACATTGGCCACCGGGAATCTGCTACAAATGGATAGAGGTTTTTAATTCAATGTGTGAGCAAAACAGTCCAGAGTATTTATAGAGAGTTTTCGTCTTCGGCAAAATTTCTCAGGGTGTCATTCGTCGTCTTTTGACATTATCATATTAGTTCCACATCATGCCGCAGAGATGGCTCTGCAGTCTATCTTTTCTAAATGAGGCGCTAGAGAAATGCCGTCTTCGGCAAAGTTTCTCAGTATGTTGTTTGTCGTCGTTTGACATTGTCATATTAGTTCCACATTATGTATACTGTAGAGATGGCGATGCAGACTATCTTTTCCAAATCCCTTCTCAAAAAACCCCCGGGGGCGCAAAAAAAAGAAAAAAACAGAAAATTTTTTTTTATAAAAAAAAGAAGTTTTTGGGCCCCCTTTTCCAAATGTTTTGTTTTTCCCAGAAAAACCAGACACCAAGCCACCGGCCAGAGGTTTTGAAGATAGTTGTGAGTGCAATTACTTTTTTGCCACAATGGGGGTTAGGGCTTCGTGGAGAGAATGAGTTAATTGGATCATTGAGAATGGAAATTTCCTAGGGATACTTGAGCTCATTTCCAAATATGACCCTATTTTTGTGCAGCACATCGATGGTCATGGAAATAAGAAAAGTGGACATGTCAACTATTTATCCTGTACTATTTGTGACGATATAATCAATATCGTGGCAGAAAAGGTATTCGAAGAGATTACGGAGCGAATCAAGCAGGCAAAATATTATTCAATTTCAGTTTATTCCTCTCCTGACGAATCACATATAGATCAACTATCAGTAGTCGTGCGATACTTGGAAGGAACAATGCCAGTTGAACGGTTTTTGACATTTATTCCACATTGCAACCATGCAGGCCATCAAATGGTTGATGCACTTCTTAATTTTGTACGAGCCTACTACATAAATTTCCAGAATTGCCGAGGACAGTCGTATGACAATGCACCAAACATGTCTGGAAAGTACAAAGGAATGCAAGCGTTAATTCTACAAAACAATTCCTTATGCCTATTTTGTTCCATGTTGCGCTCATTCATTGTATTTGATTGGGAAGTCCGTAGCCAATACTTGCTCGTCCGCTCTTGAATTTTTTAACTTTGTTCAAAATGTATTCACGTTTTTCACAAATACTACAAGTCGATTCCGAATCTTGACCGAAAATCTGTTGAAGGCCGAGCGGAAGTATACTGTGAAAAACCTAAGCGACACTCGATGGTCTTGTCGAGCTGATGCGACCAAAGCATTGCTTCATGGATACGCTGAAAGTGGCTTAACTCTTTTAACAATCGCTGAAAACCCAGAAGAGAAAGATTTGGTGAAAAATGAAGCCTCCATCTTTTCAATAAGACGTCTCGCCTTGAGCATGCTATTTACACACAGTTCTGGCATGACATCCTTGAAAGGTTCGATGCAACTAGCCAGTTTCTTCAAAATCCTACCACATCTTTGAGACCAGCCGTCAATTCAATACTTAGTTTGATAGAATACGTCGACGCGATACGCACTAAGTACGATGAATATGAAGCAGCGGCAAAGAAAATGTCAGGTTCAGAAGAATACCGGAATATCCGAACGAGAGTAAAGAACGTTCGACTCAACGAGCCAGGTCGAGCTAAGCAAACCGTCACTCAAACTCAAAAGGACAAATTCAAAGCTGATGCCTTCCATACCGTAATCGATTAACTAAAAACTTCTCTGGCGGACCGCGCAGCAGCGTATAAACAGTTTATTATTATTATAGATTCAATTCAATTATTTGGTTATTCAATCGTTTGGTCAATTTCAATTTTTTATCTTGTTTTATTTTTAAACAGGTCTGCATGGAATTTTTTTCTGATTTTTATTCGTCCCCTTTAAAATTAGAAATCGGAGCAAAAAAGTTGGTTGAAGCTTATCCAGGAAATCTCGGACCGGAATTGACTAACGAACTCATCCAGCTCATATCATTTGCCAAGCAAAGTCAGAATTTGCATAACCTACGTTGAGACATTCCACTTTTCCCAAAGCAGAAGTTGCACTGCGAATTGACTTATGCATAATGGTATCCAATGCAAGTGGAGAGAGATCGTTTTCAAGAATGGAATTTATCAAAAACAGGCTAAGGACATCCATCCATGACTAATGACCGGCTAGTCAATTTGACGCTGCTATGCATTGAGAATGAGATTTTGAAAGAAATAAGTGTAGATCACATAATCGATCCATTTCAGCAAAGAAAATCTCGCAGGAAGGCATTTTGAGTAAGGGAAGGTCCATTAATTATGTCACGCAGTGGGGGGGGAGGGGGGTTTCGAGAAAACGTGACGATCCATACAAAAAAAAATTGAAGGTCCATACAAAAAACGTGACATGGGGGGGAGGGGGGGTTACAAAAAGTCAATTTTTGCGTGACGTAATTAATGGACGTTCCCTAATGGCAGAGTGGTTTGCACGTATACTGTGGAATTTTATTAAAACTATTAACAGATATATTGTTGACTACTAAATTTTATTTTTTTTCTTTCTAATCCATCAACAAAGTTGTACTTTGAAGAAAAAGGGCCCCCACAAGTTTATGGCCTACGGGCCCCCACAATGAAAATCCGGCCCTGGACATAGTAAAGGTAAAGAGTTAAAGTTAAAGAGATTAACGTAATTCATATTTACTGTTTCACTTAAAGTAAAACACGAAAAACAGTACTTCTGGAGTACTTTTTCAAACAGACGTACACGATTTTTTAAACAAATAAAAGGAAGGAAGTTTCAGCTGCGAATTTCTCAAAATTCTCAGCACCCTCAGTAGCATCACCATCATGATAGGAAAATGTTATTGCTTGTGTTGGTGGCCCTAGTTGACATAAAGCGCTCAGGGTTTAAAGAATTTAACGTTTGAATCTTACTTCCCCTCTTCGTTTACAAAATCAAATACGCCTGTTTGAAAAAGTACTCGAGATTTCACGGATTGATCAGGCGGTTGTCGCAGGAACAGACACTCATTTGAGAAGAGCACTAAACGTGAGTAAAAAATATTAAATGAAACATTGTTCAAGCAAGTTACGAAACAACGAGACCATGCAACATAATTGTTCTGTGAGACTAGAGGGCTGGGGACTTATTCTATTGAACTTAAAACTATTTAATTTAATAATTTGTTTTCTCCCAAAGAGATTCTATATAACCCTGCTGAAATAAAGTGATACCGATCGGAAACCCTCCCTCAAATATGCTGTCAAAATAATACAGAGAACCAAAACAAAATCAAAGACTCTAGAATAGCAAAATTCAAGCTGAATAATACATTAGGTCCTAAGTAACATCGGGAGATTCTCTTCGTCGACTTTCTTTTTGCGTTCCTACGGCTATGCAAAAATATGTTTAAGTATTTTCAACACACAGTACGTTAACATAAAGTGTAATTAAGGATCCAATACGTCAAAAACATCAGCAAATCGTTTAACAGACAAATTATTAACGAAAGATAAAGTCGACGAAGAGAATCCCTCAATGTTTCCTAGGACCTAATGCATTGTTCAGCTTGAATTATGGAGTTCTTACTTGGGACCGATGAGGTTCTAAAGCTATGAGCAAATTTTAAATCGCTAGTTTCCTATTGGCTGTTGATAACAGTTCTGTTTGCACATCCAGGGCTCTCTTTGTTGCAAACATTTTACAAGGCCGAATCGAGTGCAGCGCCATCATGGAGCAGATTAACATAAACGTTCAACAACGGGCATTGCGCAATAGCGTTATGTTAAGGATGCCAATTCGCAAAACCAATTATATTAAATATGAACGGTGCGATCGGAGCGGAGGGCTGCAGCGAGTGTTTAATAGAGTCTCGAGTGTAAAATTACAAACGCTATCGAAGGTTGTGATTGCACATTCATGAATCGAGTATCTTCTCACGAGTTACAATGGCCCAGTGAGGTCAATCATGGATTCAATCACAGCTCTTCCCAAAAGAACAGGATCAACTCTCATATCAGAAACAATAAAAAAAAATTAGAGGTGGGTTATATCAGGAATATAACCGCGAGGATCACGTAGGACCTCGTTGGTGCATAGTAATTATGGTATCATGTTATTTATACATATCATAACACATATAGTTGGTTAATATTAAAATGTCTTTATTATTTTGCTTGACCCTTCCCTTCTTATGAAATTCGGTTCAGTTTAATGAAAAAAATTCAGTTCAGGTTTGATGAAAAATCTCTGCCGAATTCACCACTCTCGATTGAATACCTCAAATAATCCACAATGTACTAGTTGTGATAATATACACTGGTTGTTCAGGATAAATCACGAAAATTTTACTTAAACACTAACTCTTTTATTGCAAAATTAAATTGGTCGTCCTGAAAAAGACGATGGTTATGATACGCCTATGAAATTAATTTCTTTTTTAGGTTTATTTGGCCAGCATGACACCATAATGTGCAGTATTCAATCCTCAAAGTAGTTTATTAAACTCCTCGTCGCTGTGAATGGCCGACGGCAAGATAGTTGGGATGATACTATTAATCTAGTTGTCACAAACATCGTTTTGCGCTGGGAGGTGCCCGGCTCCGGTAAGGCTTCGGAAGCGGATGGCGCCCACGCGGATTATCAATTTTTACGAATCATTGCCACGGCAATAGGTCGAACGGAGAAACTGTGCAGCCATTCATTCTGGTTTGAAGATGAGGAAGCACATAGGCAACAATTTAGGAGACAGACGCGCAATCGCAAGAAACCGAATGAGACAAAGAAAAACCGGGGAAAAATCGCCGTAACGAGAGAAAAACACAACAATCGATCAATCGAACCTGAATATCCCAATGAAATCATTTTGGTTCAAATCGTGTGCCTTATACTGGTGTTGATAGTATTGCCTCCAAAGAAGAGATGCACGAAAATGCAGTACGAAGCAAAATTCAAAAGAGGGGACAGGTTTCAGTTGTAAAATCAGGCACCGGCAACAAAGCAAAATAATTTTACAGCTGAGGGGTGTGGCTAGTGCTGTATTTAACATGGAATGAATTTAAATGAAATAAAAAGAAAACAATTTGTTGGGCTTCAAATGGTGAGTTGACAACTTCGAAGGAGGGTGCAACCGACTTCCGGATCTCACACGTTCCTACCTCACGCCTCCACGAGTCATATGATCACAAAAGACTGCCAGCTGAAACATGGAGACGCTGGTTGGCGTAGCCTGGGCAATGTTGTCAATCTGACAATAGCGAAGTGAGGGGGTGCGACCGAAGATCTTATACCTTTAAATCATATTCTATATTTTCTATTCTCATTTTACTAATAATAACAGCACGCTTTGGATTCCAAAACTATGTAAGAGCCGGGAGCAACATGCCAGGCATCAAAGGCGGAATTTGTATCTCAGCATTTCTGCATATCATTTTATTTAAAATTGCACTTCTGAACTTCAACTATTATATTCATAAAAGGTTGGCATGTGCTTATACGTAATGTAGGATTATATTTTAATGTTGTGTTTGTGGTATTATGGTAAGATAAGCCGTTTCTTTCAGAAATTATCCCACCGGACTCTTCGTTCACTCTATCTTCGAAATGTTGCAAGAACAGTATAAAGAAATTACAAATATTACTATGTTTTATAAAATAATATCTTTTATTGAAATTTTATCTTTTATATTTCGAATGATCTATTCTGTTTTCAGCTTTCCCAGGACTAGTAGGATATTAATACATATCTAACTTTTATTTATTTTTCAGTAACAATCCATTCAAGTTTGAAATTTGAATAAATTAGCATTTTTGTCTATAATGGTATTTTAATTTGTTATGTACAAAATATATTATATATTAAATAACATATAACGGGGAAAGGGAGGGACCATCAGGGCACTCAAGTAAAACGATTTGGATAGGGAGCATGGGACTGCCTCCTCCCTATTGTTAACATTTCGTGGAACGAGGGCGGGCTCTTCGACCCCATCTATTGGGTTTATGACGGCTCGATTCTAGCGCCGTGAGTGTGAACTTGCTTTTGGAAGGAGATTCTCTTCCCTATATTCGCGGGTTTCGCGTAAGTGTCTCTGCTTACGGGCCCGCCCAAACGTTTTTGTCCCTTCATACAGGAGCTTGATGATCACAAACAATAATAGAATCCTGATCAAATCGTTTTTCAGATTATTCCACAGCTATGGAAAGTTTCCTTCTGCAATAGATGGTAGTATTACATCATCATCATCATCATCATCATAAAAAGAAAACAATTTGTTACCCGCTTTTGAGGACCTGGAGAGGGAAAACTGTATTTTCAACCTGTTCATGTGTAGATTTGTGGGTTGTGATTGTGGGTCCTCCTTTAGCTCAGTCGGTAAAGGCGCGGCTACAAAGCAACACCATGCTGGAGGTGGCTGGGTTCGAATCCCGGTCTGGTTTAGGAATTTTTCGTTAAGGAAAATTTCTCGACTCCCTGGGCATAGGGTATGATTGTACTTGGCACACAATCATACTAATTCAAAAATGGTAACTGGCAGCTCTCAATTAATAACTGTGGAAGTGCATTTAGAATACTAAGTGGATAGCAAGCAATAAGCTAATTGCGAAAGCAATAAGCTTGAAACGCTAATAAAGAAGAAGAATGTGTAGATTTGTATGGGAGCAAAAGTAGGTCATCTTTAAGTGATAAATTGAACTACTTATACTAACATTACTTAATTGAAATTTTAATGCAAAACATTTGTAAGTTTTCCTAATCAAATGGTGTATAAATGAAGTCATTCTGTTCAGTCAAAGTTATTAGCGTTCAAAAACCTCTCACTTTTGCGTAACGCTCTCATTTTTCAAATTTTGAAATGACACCCGGTATAGAAAAGAGAAACGTAGTCCTACGTTAAAAGCTATAAACAACTTCTCCTGGCTGCGCTTTTTTTTCAATTACATTTTGAATCGATAAAGCAGATCTGTCAGTCATTCATGCAACCATCAGAGAGACGTTTTTATATGTCACAACATAATCGTAGCTCTTTGATTTTTTTTTTGTACGAATGTTCTTCGCCCGAGGTTGCTACCCCATTATGGCCAGATCAACTGTAATTACACAGAGAACCAACAGATGATGCTTGAGATTAACAAACATCCTCAATATGTATAAACTCTTGATACAAAACCAAAGCAATACCGGCGCCGACCCTACTCGAATGCAGGTCAAAACAATAATATGTAGGAATGTCATCATATATTCGCTGATACTCGCTTCATTTGCCGAAAACACCTCTGCACTTCCACGAGAAATCACTGTGATATTGGATAAAGGGTTGGCTTGGCAGCATGGTTTGTTTCCAATTTGGACTGGTTTCCGATTTGGAATGGTTTGCACCTTAAGCACAAATAGCCGATAGAAACCTATTTAAACCAACAGTAAAGACGCTGTTGGGGTCACCCACAAAGTGTGGCAAAGGTTTTTCATTGGAAAAACGAGCTAATATTTAATAGCACTTGAGAGTCTATTTTGACCGATATAAACCAACAGTTAGGATACTATTGAGCATGAGCATGAGCATATTGACCACCCGTGATGTAAAGACTGTATTTGATGAAATTTGGACACACGCAATTGTTCGTAACTTTTTAGCGTGTGGGTAAAAATTATTGAAATTTTAACTGAATGTGTTTCATTGTGTTGTGTCAATTGTGTAATGAGTTTCGTGAAAATCGGTCGAGTGATTTCAGTGATGGCTTCGAATGAAGAAATAGTGCGCCAACAAATTTTGGGCACTCACTTCGAAAACCCAAACGCTTCTCATCGATGGATCGGAAAACAGCTCGGAATCGCACATTCAACCGTATCTCATGTGATCAAAACGTTCAAGGACCGTAAGACAACCAAAAAATGGTAGTGGCAAAAAACGTGGCACATCAAATCCGGAGAAGGCCAGTATGGTATTGAACCAATTTAAGCGTTTTCCCAACATTTCGATCAGGGATGTTGCGAAAAAGGCGAAAGTTTCAGTTTGTTTTGTGCAGAAAACAATGAAACGTTCTGGATTACATGTGTACAAGGTCCAGAAGGCACCGAACCGGAGCGATAAACAGAACTCGGTGGCCAAAACTCGTGCAAGAAAACTGTACAGGGAGTGGCTCACAAAACCGTTCTGCATTGTGATGGACGATGAGACCTACATTAAAGCCGGCACCAAACAAATGCCAGGACAGGAACACTACGTCGCCACCTCTAAGTTGGCCGTTCCGGAGAGTGTACGGAAGAAGAAACTGTCGAAATTCGCCAAAAAATTCCTTGTCTGACAAGCGATCTGCGGATGTGGCAAAATGAGTCAGCCCTTCATCACCTCTGGGACCGCCAACGGACAAATCTACAAGGACGAATGCCTCCAAAAACGACTTCTGCCCTTCTTGAGATCTCACGATGGCCCGACACTGTTTTGGCCGGATTTGGCATCTTGCCACTATGCCCGGCCCGTCTTAGACTGGTACAAAGATAATAATGTAGTTTTTGTACCAAAAGACGTCAACCCTCCAAACACTCCGGAACTTCGCCCAATTGAAAATTTTTGGGCAATCATGAAGGCAAAGCTCGTTAAAACTCCAAAACTGATAGAAAATGAACTTGAACTAAAGAAAGTGTGGTTAAAAGTAAGTAAGCAAGTCGGTCCTATCATTGCCCAAAATTTGATGAAAGGGGTCAAGGCAAAGGTGCGGGCATTTGGGTTGGAAGAAGAGGTTCAATAAACCAATGATGTCAAAACTTAACTATTTAGTAGAACTTTATTTCCAGAAAGTTTGAAAAGAATCGGGCTCAAGAAAAATTTTTGGTGACCTATTTTGTTTGTCCAAATTTCACCGAATACAGTCTTTACCCAAAAAAAAAAAACAAAAAACAGAAAAAAAAAAAAAAAAAACAAAAAAAAAAAATAAATCATAATTACCGCCCCTTCCGCCTTCCTTATCACCATTAATAAAAAAAAAAAAGAAGAATAATATTATCTTTCCCACCACAAACCCCAAAAAAATTTTTAATTCCACCCCCAAAACCCCCACAAAAACAAAAACAAAAAAAAAAAAAAAAAAATGAGTCAAAAAAAAAATTTTTATTTTTTTACATTTCCCTGAAACAACACGAAATGAAAATCGGTATACTAGTAGTCCGGCTGTCCCGTGTTCTTTGTCCTTTTTCTTGATAAATTGAGGGAATGGGTTATATATTTGGAACCGTCTTCTATGGTACTTAACTTTATATTTGGCCCTAACTAATACAGGGAAGTGGACAACTGGATCAAATTTCGTGGCAATCTTTCGATTAGTAAAAGCAGTGTCATTTGCTCATTGCATTTCCGCGCTTCAGATTTTTTCAATCCATTATCCATTATCCATTATATCAATCCATTATTTTCAAACAAAACATGATTATTATAAATACGAATTTATCTTTTCAACTAGAGATGGCGTTACAGTTGTGTCCGTTGCGATTCGTATAGGAATTGCTAAAGTGAGCTATATTGTTAATATATATTATTTGACAAATGTCTCTTAAAAGTATTTCAACAAATCTCGCCAGAGTTTTGTTCAAACCAGCATACATTAGTTGAGATTTTTTTCATTAATTTTCTCTATTGTCAAAATTAAACCTTGTAATATCTTCCGTATTATAAGGTGCGTGGCGAATTTATGCAGTTAGTAACATATTTTAGAAAAATAACATCAGTTAGTCATATTTGCAATCAATGTTTTGTGGTTTTTGTGTTTCCATGCAATTACTGTGACTTGACTTAGAGGACAAAGAAGGCTTAACGTCCTCGTTATTGGTATTTGCAAAATTGACACTTCTATCGCAATATGTAACCGTGCGGGGGGGAAGAGTCCTGAATCTCAGTCAAACGCGATGGCATAAGCGCCACTCCCATTCCACCGGTCGTGTTGGGTATGTTCGACTATTTTTGAGACTGGTTGCTCAGAGGGACCAACAGTACGGTACTTTAGGGAAACCCTACTTGCATTCAAAGGAAACTGACAGCATAAACTTGCATCCAACTTATCTGACATCTATCCGTGAAACATCGCACTGTCATTATGCGGCGAGCGTAAACATCGAACTGTCACTTGACCAGTGATGGAACGGAAAGAAGACGGAAATAAAAACTACTATGGCTGGCCCACAATTCATACGTTGCGGATGCGTTTGCGTGAATTTGATAGTTTTCCCATGGGGTTTCTGTCAAATTTACGTCAACGGAACGCAAACGTATCTATTGTGGGTGACCCTTTATTCAGTTTCGGTGAACTTATCAACTCGTGTGGTTGGTGTGTAACGCGGCGCGAGCGAAAAAAGAAAAATCCGAAAACGGAAAAAAGTGTTTCGAGCTGTGAACTTGTAATACTTGTGAAATGTAATACTTCTAGGTTTTTTTTCAATAGGGCGAATCTACAATTGAAAGATTCTCTCCGGGCTCGCTCTCTTTCATTCTACCAATCACCTTTAGGTTTTTCATTCTACTTTTGTGGGGTTTCCCTTTTTGTGTGTCGTCTCTACTATCCCCGTTTTTGCTGGCGCCCCGGAGATCTCTCAATTGTAGATTCGCCCTAATTAAAAAAAATCCTAGACTTCGCCCTTTTTAAAATATTTAATTGTTTGTGTGTGTTTTTTTTTTCATATTAGAGTTCCAGCGAGACATCGGCAAACAGAATCCCTAGAGCTTAAACCACCATACCTAATCCGGATTGCATAACCTCTCACGGAAATGCAAAAAAAACGAAGCGATATAGCTAACCAAAAAGACGAAACGGTATGAAGTGATCGGAACCTTCTCGCGACTTAAACCTATATGATGACATTGATTTGATCGGCAAGTGCTGTGCAAATAATCTAATACTAACCTAATATTGAAACTGATTTAGTAGTAAGCAGATTTGCAACCATTGTAAGACTAGGTCAATCATGTAAACTAACAATATTCTGTAGTTCTTTTCGCTAACTGCCATCATTTTGATGTGTTTTTTTCTGTTCTGAGAAAAATTTGTACATATTCCTATATGGTTTATGTCATAGCTCGTTTAATATCCTTCAAATAAATTCATCTCAAAAAAATTGCACCTCAATTTAAAAAGAACGTGTTTCAAGACTGTAATCGAAAAAAATGAGACATAACGATTTGCCTGTAACTTTTTAACGGGTGGGTAAAAATTGATGAAATTTTGACTGAAAATAGCTAAAAGTGTACTGTTCACACCATTTTATAACAATTTTTCAAGTGGTTAATCCTGGAGAGTGTGAGCTGTTTAGTGGAATACCTGTTACTCGAAAATGAGAAGAAAGATTAGTAATTTACATTTAATTCCAACTACCTTTATTGCTTATCTTGACAGATACGCGTATTTCGTCTACAATGTGCAGATTTCTTCAGTGTCGTGAACGGCAAAGGACTCGACTGAAAGAAAACCTTCGCCACCTGCAGTATATATATACTATTTTTCAAATACAAACACTTGTACCTACAGCTAACATTTTTTACCTAACCTATCCTGAGTCAAAACAAATATTATGCTTAATATCTACCTCGCCTTTTTCTTAAACCTAAACTAATTTATTCTGTAGCAGTGAAGATTGTGATGTCATTAGTCGTCATATCGTGTTTTTCCGGTGAAGATTTGTTCTTTAACTGTCGATTTGAAGTAATGTGAAATTCCTTAGTTACAACCGCCTTAGTCACAACCTTATGCCTGGGACAGACATACAACGTACAGCGTTGTACTCCTTTAGTCTAGTACGTGTTTTTTGGAACTGGATTTAAGTATTTGACAGTTCGTACAACGGTCAGCGTTGTATGTCTGTCATAAGTATTAGCCTTGACAGCCTTAGTCACAACCGCAAGATGTTCTTTGAACATTGTAGCCAAGGTTCTCTTTGTTTGTCCTACATATATTTTGCTGCAGTGTTTACACTTAATTTTGTATACCCCTGCTCTGCCTAATACATCTAAAGAATCTTTGGTGGAGCCTAACAACGATGCCAAGCAGGCACAGTCAATTAGCAGGCAGCCACAGTGAATTGACATCGTTGCTAGGCTCCACCAAAAATTCAGTTCTTCTTACTTTTTTCTTGTGGAATAATGTTACTCGCCATGATGTGTATGAGCAAAACAGTATACATTTAACTGATCATGTTTCTTGTTGTTACATGAAGCACGTAATCAATTATAATGTTTAAAATGGAAATATCCTTCTTATCGGCTGGTAACCCTAGGAGTGGACAGCAATTTCTGCTAAAACCAAAGATTCATGAGAGCACGGCAGGCTTTAAAATTGAATAGAAGTAGTTGAAATTGAGCGAACACCTTACCCAAATATCATCCCAAGATCTGAAAAGTAAATCGATTGCGCCCTTTAACGAAAAGCATTCGTAAATCAGACGATTGTCTTATGGTTAGGTTCGTACGACGATTATCCATGTTTCGTATGACAATCAATATTTCGTATGACCATATTCAATATGATGTTTGTTTCATAACTGTATACATTTTGGTATAGTATGAATTAAATTCAACGGCATTAATTTAAATTATAATGTTTTGAAATTGGAAATATCTTCTCAACATTATGGGATCCCAGTAGTGAACAGCAGTTTCTGCTAGAACCAAATCACTACTGGGATCCCATGATGTTGAGAAGATATTTCCATTTTCAAAGCCATTATAATTTAATTTTGGCACAGTACGCAATAAAAACATAATAAATTAGTAGGGCATAAATTTGTTTTACATTTTACATCCCACTATCCTTGATCATGGACGGCCACGGGAGCTCAAAAATCGAAAGAGACATTCCTCCATTACTTCAAAAGTAGTGGTAGGAACAGGTTCATAAACCACGTAGACTCATTTTTAAAAATCTCAGAGCCCCCCCCCCCCCCCCCACCCCTCCTTCCTCGTAGACTATTCTCCATACAAGTTTTTGAAATATTGTATGGAGCGTAGACTTTGGAAACTTTTCTTAATCGAAAAGCAGAGCTTCGTTCATTTATTTGCACGCTTGGCATTTTGTCTGTCTGCACACGCTAAGAAAAAAGTACCCAGCGAAGCACTTAAGTGTGGGAAGCCAACGTTGGGTATAATTATGATAACCTACCGTTGGGTACAAATAACTCACTTTTGGGTAAATTTCTCCCTATCGGTAAGTAATTTGTACCCAACGGTAGGTAAACATAATCATACTCAATGTTGGCTTTCCATACTTAACTGCTCCGTTGGGTACTTTTTTCTTAGCGGGCATGGGTTGACAACAAAAATAATCTGGCAACACTGTTGACTGCTTTTTTAAATTATACTAACACCGAGTCCGGTTCAGAAAGTAGAATACATTTTACGTGACCTTCTTTTCTCCTAACAAAGCAACCGACGAAAAGGCACGGAAATTAAAACAAAACACCGAATGAAAGCAATCCCATCTGCATACGGCAAATGGCATAAACCGAAAGCAAACCAAGAAAGAAGATATCTTCGTAAGAGGGCCAGCAAATTACTATGGGAAAGTGTGAATGAATTATTCAAAACATTCAGAAATTCGCACCCCTCGAACAATCGGTCTCGGTCAACCGACGACAACGGCGAGGATGAGGCGGAGAGACTTGGATGTGGAAAACTTTCTTCTCCTTTGATGGGAAATTTTCGCTCTGGTTAGCTAATAGCTACTGCTGGATGGCTGGTTGGTACTCGGTGCGGAAAAGTCAGCGAAGCAGTGAGGATAATTCGTCCCTCTTGCCATGTTTCTAGAAATGGTTGAAACCAGTGTAGCTACAAGCGCTTTTTTTTTATTTGTTCATGTCAGCTAGGCAAGCAGCCGCAAGAAAGAGTGCTGCTACTGTTTCTCCCATTCAAGGTCGGCAATAATGATTGTCAATATTGGACTTGTGGGCCTGGGGACCGAAGAAGAAAATCCGAGCATGTCTGCACTGCGTTCAGTAATGTTGAATAAATATTGAAATGGACTCATATTACGAGGGAAAGGAAAATTTATGAACAATAGATGATGCGTAGGAATTTGCTTTCTTCTAGTTCGTTAAGTTGAAAGGCTCAATTGGGTTGGCTTCACGGGGATGGTAATTTATTTTTATTATCATACTCATTACTAGATTTCTTTTCCCGGTCCTAGCGAAATTCCTCATATAATTTTTTCCGCTCTTTCTACTTCGTTCATGTTCCGAAGGCTATGTTGTTATTGTGTGTTTTGCGGGAATCGTTGTGGCAATTTCAGCAAGTATCTTTCCTACGATACACGATGCTGCTCTGTTTGCTTCCGAGGGTTTCAGGGGCAGGAAATCAAGTGTTGTACTCTCCCTGTCGTAGGAAGTATTCACCGCCATTATCATCATAGAATATGTTTCCTTTTCTTTTTTTTCATGTTCATTTGCACACCCCGTAAACCAGTGTCGGTGTCATGGATCAGCTGATTTTCCCCCCATGAAGGAAGCTTATTTCTTCAGCTATCATTCATGATCAAACGTTTTCGAATATCAGGTCATAACAAGGTTTTTTTTGCGCCATAATAAATTTTAGTTTGAAAGAAGTGTCACTGATTACTGATTTGTTTTTCTGTGAAGTTCGCTGTAAGCATGAATGAACATTTTATTTTTTGTATTTATATAAACTGTCAATGCTGACTAAAAAAAAATTGGTACGGCCCTCGCACGCCGCTAGCACGCTTATAGTGTTGTAAATCGAAAATCTTTGACAGTGATTTATTTACACTTCTATAGAGAACAACTGGTACAAGTTAGATCAAAGTAGTCGATCGCGTTCAGAAATAACGTCAAATGGAACTCGAAAGAAGAAAAAATATTGTGCACAAACACCTGGAAAATTCGCAGTGGTCCTATTTCAAGCTGGCTAAAGTGCTGAAGATGCCGAAAACAACAGTTTGTCGAGTGCTCAAAACCTACAGGGAAACCCTGAGTGTGGAAAGGAATCGCGGACCTACGAAAAAACTGGAACCAGGCATCGTCAACTGCGCAGCAAGGTATTGTGGTGTGTTAAAGCCAACCCCGGTCTTTCGATCCGAGATACGGCCAAAAGGTACAACGCCAACTTTCAAACGGCGCGGAACATCCTTGCCAGGGAAGGATACAAGTCGTACAAAGCCAGTAAACATCCAAATCGGTACATGAAGCAGAATTCCGTGGCCAAAAAGCGTTCAAGGTTCTTGTACGACCGTATTTTGACGAAACACAAGGGCTGCACTTTGATCGATGAGGAAACATTCGTCAAACTCAATTTAAAGCTGCTTCTCGGTCAAAAATTTTACATCGCGGCTGGACGTGGGGATGTACCTGGAAGATTCAAATTCGTGTTTGCCGACAAGTTCGCGCAGAAGGCCATGATTTGGCAAGCGATTTGCAGTTGTGGCCTGAAAACGGAGCCATTCGTCACTATAGTCACCAGATTCATAGTCTGGCGGATACAACGATGGGAGCCAATTTGAACTGTCACTTGGCGGAGCCAATCGAGCATTATTGTTTTTATTACAATGAATTGGTGGAGAGTATTGTGTTTATAAATATATTAATAATATATAAATTAATCTAGTGACTATACTATCTACCAATTCATTATAATAAAAACAGTGATGCTCGATTGGCTCCGCCAAGTGACAGTTCAAATTGGCTCCCGTCGTTGTATCCGCTAGACTATGAATCTAGTGACTATATCCATTAAATCCTCGACTCGTGACATCCCAAGTTTACATCAATCGCCATATTGAAGCGTGTATTGCTGTTCATCCGCAAGCATAGGGGCAAAGTCATCTTTTGGCCCGATTTGGCCAGCGGCCACTACTCCAAGGTGGTTCTGGAGTGGTATGCTGCCAACAAGATCGATGTTGTCCCCAAGCTAATGAATCCTCCAAATTGCCCAGAATTTCCACCAATCAAAAAGCACTGGGCAATTTCAAAGCAGCGACTTCGACGAAGCGACGGGTCAGTCAAGGACATCCAGCAAATGCGGGCAAAATGGAAGAAATGCGCTGATTCCGTGTCCGTTTCCACTGTGCGGGCGCCGAAGGGCTCCATCAAGAGGAAGGTTCGAGATTTCATTCGAAGTGGAGAAATGTTACCATCTAATCTAATCTACCTTTGGAGTTTTAATAATAGCTTTTTAAGCTTATTGAATCACGAATTACAGGTCTTTTTGAGCGTACCAATATGCTTTTAGTCTACCTTTATATTTTTTTTTTATTCCTTGATTATCAAGATTTTCAGCCCTGGGCTGGTTCTTCTCCCGTCGTAGTCACTCACATACCTTTTGGGTATTTTCATAACTTGTCCGGGGTGAGATTCAAACTCGAGACTTTGACGTGAGAGGTATGGATGTTAACCACTACGCATAAGAAATCCATAAAACCCTTTTTTCTCATATATGTTACATTTATTAATCATCTTACAAAAAGGCCCAAAAATTTTACGAGTGGACTTACGACAGTAAGCCGGACCTTGGCCATAGCCGTAGAAAGGAACGTTAGTGGGATATTCTTCGCTTTTCTGATCAGCTGCTTCTTAGATTTCGCCATCAAGTTGCTCAGATTGTCCCAGAAATTCTCGATTGGCTGCAGCTCGGGAACCTCCGTGTTCTTTGGTACCACATTGATCTTCCAACGACCTTTTGGCGTAGTGGGTCGATTTCAGGTCCGGAAATAACAACACATCCTCTACCGGATGGTGCTCTAGCATCTCTGGATGATGGCGGCAACTTACAGAAAGCTTTTGGTGTTGTAGCGGACACGATAGTGACTAGTTTTTTTTTTTTTTGTGTAAACCGTAATTTGTAAATATAGTTTCTTCAAATTTGTATGATTAACTTCAATATTTAGTGTAATTTAAAGTACTCACAGTTTTAATCCAGACAATTGTAAATAAGAATACTCTTTCTTGTTAAAAATTCCCATCAATATTCACCGCTTTCATGATTTCATTTATTGAAGGCACTCAATTAGCTATGATATACTGAGTTACATTCTCCCGCGTGTAGCTACAAAAATTGTGACCCAATGGACATGCTATATGAATGCGTTCAGCGACCCGCATGAAACCCCTTGAGGTTGAGGGCGAAGCTCACGAAAAATATCCCGCTTTATCTGCGGACTAGCAACTTCTACTCGACTAGCAACTCGAGTGGAAGAGGCAGGAGTATCAGTTCAACGTCGTGGTGTGATTATACCAATAGTGCACTTTTGTAGAGCTCGAAGCAAAAATAGCTCTTTTGAGGTTAGTGCTGGCTGTAAGTTAGTTCAGAAACGGATTTAATAATATCTGTGGCAAGTGCCAGCCCGTCACACCACCACCCAATGGTACTTGCCAAAACCATCCAGCTTTATTATGTTTTATTAAAGTTTTATAAAAGCCACTAGAACATTTGAGGCGGTGGCAGAGCAGTACACCAGACTAAAGCGCGAAGCAGAGAAGATTGGGTTGAAGATAAATACGTCCAAAACGAAGTAAATGCTGGCAGGCGGAACCGAGCACGACAGGACCCGACTGGGCAGCAGTGTAACGATCGACGGCGATGAGTTCGAGGTAGTCGATGAATTTGTCTATCTCGGCTCACCGGTTACTGCGGACAACGATAACAGCCGTGAGATCCGGAGGCGGATTATCAGTAGAAGTCGTGCCTACTATGGGCTCCACAAGCAAATACAGCACTCGGAGTTTTTGAGCGACGGCTGTTAAGAACCATATTTGATGGAGTACAGGAGGACGGACTATGGAGGCGAAGGATGAACCATGAGCTCGCGCAACTCGCCGGCGAACCCAGTATTCATAAGGTGGCAAAAGCTGGGCATGACATGTTGCGAGAATGCCGGGCAACTATCCTGCAAAAATGGTGTTCGACGGGAATCCGCTTGGTACAAGACGACGTGGGGCGCAACGAGCAAGATAGTCAGACCAGGCGGAGCAAGATGGTCAGACCAGGCGGAGCAACACCTAGGGGGTACAGGTTTCCCAAGGGATTGGAGCGGAGCAGCCACGAATCGGGCATTATGGAGGGATATTGTGTATCAGGCTATGTTATAGTATTGTGACGTTATGCCATGTAAATAAATAAAAATAAAAAGCCAGTAGAAATCCATTTGGTTTTATTATGGCCACTAGAGGTGCCAATAGGGTTCATATTTAAGTCAGGTTTATGAAAACCTACCCAGCATGTTTACAACGATCTTCAAATCTTGTTTTCTCAAATTCTTTTAACTCCTATCAAAGGTTTTATTTCGACTTAATGAACTCGTAAAATGCTGTTTTGATACACCGTTTTAGGACTCATAAAGTATTTTAAAACCATTAAATGCATTAAACGGCAAATTGGCATTGAGAGAAGTCACCATAAACAACTACTCAAGTAGGCGTTTCCAAATAACTTCACGTTTCTAGGGAAGTCTTAGAGACCCTCGTGATCCATATAAACATATGTAAGGTTAAGCACTACTTCGGCACAAAATGATTCCCTTTGTTCTGGGAGGTTTTGTTAGCCGAGTTGTTTGAAACTCGGTTGATAGGTATAAAACTCGGTTCGTATAAAAATTACTTCTTTTAGCCGAATTTCTGACACCTAGTTTTTAAAGTTGGAATCATTGATTGTTCTTCTTTCCGGCAGGTGCTCTAAACGAAACGCCATCGGTGGAAAACAAATAAAAACTTATGTTAGCTTCAATGTGGTTTTAAAATGGCAAAAAATATTTCCAAATAGTTTTATAGTAGTCATTGCGAAGATAATTTGGCTTTTTGGCAAAACTGTATTTTTTTCCAAACACCACATTGAAGTTTACGCTCGGGTTTCATGGACAAGCGGTTAGCGGCATCATCCGTCGTTCAAGCAATTGCCATGAAGTGAGGGTTCCAGCCTGTGGAACTTTTCGCAAAACGAAAATGTCCAAACTGGTCCCCTGGGTGTAAGGTTAAGTTGTCCGTTGTAATTCACTATGTGTTCGATGTTCAGTCTGTACAACCTAGAGTTGAAGACGGTGTAAATGTCTTTTTTTTAATACGAAATAAAGGGTGTACCGTTTAAATTCCACACACACAAAATTCATTCTCAAAATTAGAGTTTATATCCGATTATCATCAAATTTTCATGGAGTAAAAAAAACATATCAAGGTAGTTTTGGCATCACTCTTTTAATTTATTTCACCGTTATATCCAAATGTGTGAATCTTTGCCTTAACCCCAGCAATAAGGTTCTGCACGACCTCAGATTCAGCAGTTTTTTTGCATATTAACCCATGCCTTCTTCGTTTCTTCTACATTCTTCACGCTAAGATGAGAATACCTAAAGATCGTTATAAAGTACCGATAATTGCTAAAAAGTGCATACACCCAAATTATGCGTGAACACAGATTATCTAATTTTGGGTAATAATATTGAAGGAAGATAAACTTTAAAAATTACAGATTTTTTAGCGTTACTTTTTACTGAAAATGGGTATTTTTTTGTAGTTGTATTTTACAGAATGCTTGAAAAGAAACGTGCAATTTAACTCGCCAATTAACAATTTATCCATTCGGATAAGCATTCCAATTTCTGCACTTAAAGAGAAACAAATGTTCAAATGTTTTACAAAAAAAAAATTTACTATAGTCAAAAAAAAGTATCAATAAAACATGGAGGAATCCAAGTAAAGCTTAAAGTGAGGTTAGACATCGTAGTATCTAAAACTGAAACTGAAAATAACTTTCAGGCTATTTTTTAGACTGTATGGAATTGGTCAGTATCGTCATTATGGACGATTTTCTGCTCTTTTTATCACCAATTACTTTGCTTGAAAAGCTCGGAAAATCATTTTTCAAGAGCACCAGCTACGTAGTTTAATCTTTTGCGTTACCTGGATTCGTCCATTGCAGAAATAGTTTTTCGCTTCACCCCGTGGCGTGAATTGCACCTCTGGATTCACGTTGGTCCACAAGGATTGGAATCCAAATCAAAAAAAGAATGCAAAAGTTACTGCAATATTTGAAGCACATGTATGTAACTTGTAATGTTATTTTTTATTGAAAGATTAGTAAGAAAAATATTTACGTTTTTGCTTGGAAAAATATGGCGGCCACGTTGCTTCAATGACGAAAAATGTATTCAATTTTGGGTAAATAATAACGTCCAATATTCGAAAATGAACATTACCCAAATGTCAGTAAAAATTACTGTTTATTATCGTTTAATTTTTGGTATTGTCAACAAAACCTATATTCTTAAGGTTCAATAAATACCTAATTTTAGGTATTATAATATAAGCGTGTTCACCACTTTCTGTCGTTTTAGAAGGTGGTTCTTCATAATGGCCCATTATTTTTCTATTGGGCGCAGTTCCGGGGTGTTTGGGGGGTTCAGATCTTTCAGCACGAAATCGACATCATTCGCCTTATACCACTCTAGCATGTCCTTCGTGTAGTGGCATGATTCCAAATCGGCCAGAAAATCGTCGGACCGTCGCTATTGCGCAATGTCCTTGGTTGAACGTTGATATTAATCTGCTCCAGGATGGCGCTGCAATCGATTCGGCCTTGTAAAATATCTGCAACAAAGAGAGCCCTGGATGTGTCACGACGAAACCGAAGCGGTGCAAGATCGATCAATCGACAACGACTCTCGTAACTCCCCCACAACAAACACCATACATTTTTGTTTTTTTCCCTTTTATCAAAAATAGATAGAACTTACATCGCGGCTTAAAAAATTAAAAATTAAAATAAAAAACCCACCAAAAAAAACAAAAAAATATAAACCAAAATATAAAAAAAATATAAAAAAAACAAAAATTTTTACAACTTTTTTTTATGTTGCAAAAAATATTATATAACTCTAATAAATAAAATTTTTTTCCCGATTTTGCCCCCCCCCTTATTATATTTTTTTTTTAATTTGTATAACTTTTTCCCCCCAAAACGCTTAACAAATTTATATCAAAATCATTTTGTCGTTTGTTATAATTTTGTATTTTTTTTTTGTTATACCCTTCTGGTCGGGTCGGCATACGAAACAGGTCTCTCAAAGCGAAGCGTAAAAACCTGCGTTGAACAGATTCGGCTCTATTCCCGCCATTAATAAAGCTCGGATTCCAGACGGCAGACAATACTCCAGAATCGATCGCACCAAGGAGCAATGAAGGGACTTCAAGCAGTAAATATCGGAGAAGTCTTTGACCATCCGAAAAATAAAACCTAGAGCTCTTGATGCCTTGTCCACGATGTACGAGATGTGAAACTTGTACGTCAACTGAGAATCTAGAAAAACTCCTAGATCTTGGACGTAAGTCGCACGTTTGATTACCGTGCCTTGAAGCTTATAGTCGAAGAGAATCGGCTCCTTTTTTTCTAGAGAAAGTGATCACCGAACACTTCTCCGGATTAACCACCATGCGGTTGAGGCTGCACCAGTGAGCAAAGATATGTAGGAGGTAACAATCTTTGATAGACTGGATTCGTGAAAAGATCTTCAGGTCATTGGCATACGAAAGACGGGGGCTCTGCGAGGGCTAGGTTCACATCAATGAAGTACAGCAAGAAGATCAGCGGCCCCAAATGGCTCTCATGAGGTATTCCTGAATTGGCTGGAAAAACGTCGGACATTCAATCACCAACAGCAACTGCCAGGAAGACGACCAGTGAGATAGGAGCGAAACCATTAAAAGAAACTGCCATTAACTCCAAGCTTATGTAGATTTGCGATAGCGATGTCGTGGTTGAGCTTGTCAAAAGCTGCTGAAAGGACTGTATAGATGACGTCCGTTTGCGTCCTTTCGGTCATATTTTCCGTAATAAACAAAGTGAGACACAACAGATTAGTGGTAGTGGAACGGCCGACCATGAACCCGTATTGATCTTCACTTAAGTATTGCTTGCAGTGGAAGAGTAGAGGGTCTATCCTAACGAGCTCAAATAGTTTCGATACCGCGCTCAAAGACGAAATACCTCGGTAATTATCCACATCTCGTTTGGTTCCCTTCTAGTGAACCGGAAACAAGTGAGCAACCTTCCAACACTAGGGAAATATGCCACTTGATGTGGAAATCCGGGACAGACGATGCAAGGGGGCCAGCAGAATGGAAATGTGTTTCTTTAGAAATACTAACGGAACTCCATCTGGGCCAGGATTGAAGGATGACTTGAGCTGCGATGCGGCGTTGGAGATCATCTCAATACTGATATCGATTGCACCAAATGAGTGACCATGCAGAGGAACGTTGTTCGTAGCCGCAGTTATCTGATCGTCAGTAACATTTTCGTCAGTGAATATGCTGGCAAACGAAATTGCACGTGTAATCCACAGATCGGAAGCAGCAATCAGGAGCCTGCTGAAAAAAGGCAAGAAGTATGGCGTAAAAATGAAAACAACAGGAAATTCGAAGATTCCAATCGTGTCCGGAACCAAATTATACAAATGAGTGACTCTCTGCTTCTCTGCTGCGCAAATCAAGCAAGAAATGGGGCTTTTCATTTCTAAGAGGCGTTTACGGCAGATTCTACATGGATGTAGCCACTGGAAGTACACAAAAAAGCAAAAACATTAACGCTAGATTGAATTTCGCTAAAAAATACATGTCGTGGACTACGGAATGGGACAATGTTATTTTTTCTGACGAGAAGAAATTCAATTTGGATGGCACAGACTGGACCGCATATTATTGGCTCGATTTGAGGAAATCTTCGCAGGTTAAGTTGAGCAGGAACTTTGGAGGTGGCACTCTAATGTCTTGGGCCGCTTTTTCGATCCATGGAAGGACCCCTATTGTCACCATTTCGACCAGGATGAATTCGGAAAAGTACTTGGAGCTTCTGTTTTGATCCCGTTTACTGAAGACGTTATGTCGGAAAATTTCGTATTTCAACAGGATAATGCAGCAATTCATGTCAGCAAGCAAAATTTGAAATGGTTTTCTGAACGAGACATCAGTCTTCTTGATCAGTCTGCCAGCTCGTAGTCCGGATCTAAATCCTATCGAGAACTTGTGGGGCATCCTGGCATGACAGGTTTACAAAGGCGGAAGGCAGTTTAAAACAGTTCGTGAACTTGAGTCAGCCGTAAGAGAAGCCTGGAGCTTGATACTTGATAAAACTCTGCAGAAGCTGGTGAAATCAATGCCGAACAGAATTTTCAAAACTATTCAGAAAAACGGAAAGCAAACGAAGTATTAACTATTGTTTATTGTGGATTTTTGAACTGTGGATTTGATTTGATTAATAAAACTACATATGCGTTTAAAAGAATAACCGCTAATGTTAATCTTCCTCGGGTATTAAAAAAAAAACTGACACATAAGACAATATTGACTCGGACTTCAACCCTTTCTAGAATTATTAAATTTCAACTTAGACACAATGCTGCACCCCCTTTGAAAGGTTATGTTCTCAAAAATGCATTGGTTGTGGAAAAACCTGGTTTCAGTAACATTGGCCACCGGGAATCTTCTACGAAGGGAAGGAGGTTTTGTTTTCTATGTGTGAACAGAATTACATACAAAACATTCCGGACTTGTTGTAGAGAGTTGTCGTCTTAGACAAAGTTTCTCAGTATGTCATTTGTCGTCTTTTGACATCATCATATTAGTTTCAGATTAGGCCGCAAAGATGGCGCTACAGTTTATCTTTGTTAAATGAAACACGAGTGTTGCCGCCTTGCGCATGTCATTTTTCGTGTTTTGTCATTATCAGATAAGTTCTAGATCTTGTCGCAGAGATGGCGCTGCAGTCTATCTTTGACAAATGAAACTCTAGAGAGTTGCCATCTTCGGCAAAGTTTCCTATTGTGACATTTGTCGTAATCATATTAGTTTCAGATCTTTCAACAGAGATGGAGCTGTAGTCTAGGATTGTCAATTGAAGCTTGTGAGAGTTGCCGTCTTAGTTTTTCGGTATGTAATATGTCATCTTTTGCCATTATCATGTTCTCAGATTTCGCCGCAGAGATGGTGTTTTAGTTTATCTATGCCAAATGAAGTTCTAGAGGGTAGCCGTCTTCGGCAAAGTTGTTCAGTATACAAAATGCAGTCATTTGGAGTCGTTAGAGTTTCAACGAGGTTATAACGTATTTTTATTTGAATTCGTACACAGTTTTTGAAAACATTTTGTTTTAACTTTGATGTGTGTTCTCTGTACTGGAATTGATGATCTGATCTGATCTGATCTGATGATGTCAAAAGACGAAAAATGGCATATTAAAAAAATAGAAAGATAGACTGCAGCGCTATCTTAGTGGAGAGATCTGGAATTAATATTATAATGCCAAAAGACGACAAATGGCATACCGAGAAACTTTACCGAAGACGGCAACTCTCTAGAGCTTCATTTGGCAATGATAGGCTGCAGTGATCTAATGTGATTATTTTAAATGTCTTCATTTTACATTCTCAATCATTTTGCTGAAGACGGCAACTCTCTAGAGCCTCATTTGGCAAAGATAGACTGCAGCACCATCTTTGCGGCGCAATTTGGAACTAAATTGATAATCTCAAGTGACTACATTTTACATTCGCAAAAACTTTACCTAAGACGGTAACGCTCTAAAGCTTAATTTGACAAAGATAGACTGCAGCGCCATCTCTGCAACACAATTTGGAACTAATATGATAATATCAAAAGACAATTCGTTACGCACTGAGAAACTTTGCTGAATATGCCAATTCTCTACAATGAGTCCAGAATATTTTATATGCATTTCTGATAACACAGCAAAACTAAAACTTCCTTCCCTTTGTAGCAGATTCCCGGGGGACAATGTTTCCGGAACCATTTTTTTTCTTTCAATGCATTTTTGAGACCAGAACTTTTCATAAATATTGACTCTAAGTAAAATTTCGAAAATCTACGAACGGCTGAAATCCGTGTCAATATTGGCATTAATTTTATGTGTCACTTTTTTTTTGTACAACTACCTTAAACTGAAGTTCTGATAGGCTATGACAAACGATATTTGATTTTTCGTCTCGATCTTTTGTGTTGAAAATAATCGCTAAATGACATTCCCCCACTGTATGCTGGTAAACTTGATCGAAAACAAGCAGCTAATATCCGGAGGAATGGAAGCGGTTTCACCGTTCAAGATCATGGACGATGGTAGTCCGAACTCCCTGCGCTGCTGGTTAACATATCTCCAAAAAGATTTCGGACGTGATTTCAGCTTTCTTTGGGCATTTTGTTGGTATCGAGAGTAGCATAGACGACTAACCCGCTTGAACTCGTAATTGAGCCTCACGTAGAAATGTTTCAAGGGAAGCGTGCGATATTAAGTGTATCTTCTTAGGGCTGCTCTCTTGGTCGATTTAAGCTATTTTAGTTCCTTCGTCTACCACGGATGAAGAGAGTCTTTCTGGCGAATAGTTTTCGGCACATGCCTGTTAATGACGTATTTTGTTGATCTTGAGCGACTCCGAGCAAAGATATCCATAAACTATTCAAGAATACTAGGGGAAGTGGGGTAAAACCAGCCATATATTCGTTCACAAAGCCGTGCGGTGGTTGAAACAACCTGTATTCGATTTTCCAGAAAATTACACATAGGACTAGTCCTATTTTGTCAATTTTGAGCAACTCGATGCAAAGATATCTATAAACTATTCAAGAATACTAGGGGAAGTGGGGTAAAACCAGCCATATATTCGTTCACAAAGCCGTGCGGTGGTTGAAACAACCTGTATTCGATTTTCCAGAAAATTACACATAGGACTAGTCCTATTTTGTCAATTTTGAGCAACTCGATGCAAAGATATCTATAAACTATTCAAGAATACTAGGGGAAGTGGGGTAAAACCAGCCATATCTTCGTTCACAGAACCGTGCGGTAGTTGAAACAACCTGTATTCAATTGTCAAGAAAATTTCACATAAGAAAAATTCTATTTTGTTGATCTTGAGCAACTCGGAGCAAAGATATCTATAAATTATTCAATAATATAAGGGGAAGTGGGGTAAAACCAGCCATATCTTTGTTCACAGAGCCGTGCGGTAAGTGAGATAACTTTTATTCGATTTTTCAGAAAATTTCACATGGGGCTAGTACTATTTTGTTGATTTTGAGCAACTCGGAGCAAAGATATCCATAAACTATTCAAGAATACAACGGGAAGTGGGGTAAAACCATCCATATATTCGTTCACAGAGCCGTGCGGTGGTTTAAACAACCTGTATTCAATTTTCAAGAAAATTTCACATAGGAAAAATTCTATTTTGTTGATCTTGAGCAACTCGGAGCAAAGATATCTATAAATTATTCAATAATATAAGGGGAAGTGGGGTAAAACCAGCCATATCTTTGTTCACAGAGCCGTGCGGTAAGTGAGATAACTTCTATTCGATTTTTCAGAAATTTCACATGGGGTTAGTACTATTTTGTTGATTTTGAGCAACTCAGAGCAAAGATATCCATAAACTATTCAAGAATACTAGGGGAAGTGGGGTAAAACCAGCCATATCTTTGTTCACAGAGCCGTGCGGTAGTTGAAACAGCTCTTATTCGATTTTCCAGAAAATGTCACATGGGATTAGCACTATTTTGTTGATCTTAAACGACTCCGTGCAAAGATATCTATAAAGTATTCAAGAATACAAGGGGAAGTGGGGCAAAACCAGCCATATCTTCATTCACAGAGCCGTGCGGTGGTTGAAACAACCTTTATTCGATTTTCCACAAAAATTCACATAGGACTAATTCTATTTTGTTGATCTTGAGCGACTCCGTGCAAAGATATCTATAAATTATTCAATAAAATACGGGGAAGTGGGGTAAAACCAGCCATATATTTGTTCACAGAGCCGTGCGGTAAGTGAGATAACTTCTATTAGATTTTTCAGAAAATTTCACATGGGATTAGCACTATTTTGTTGATTTTGAGAAACTCGGAGCAAAGATATCTATAAACTATTCAAGAATACTAGGGGAAGTGGGGTAAAACCAGCCATATCTTCGTTTACAGAGCCGTGCGGTTGTTGAAACAACCTTTATTCGATTTTCCAGGAAATTTCACATGGGATTAGCATTATTTCGTTGATCTTGAGTGACTCCGTGCAAAGATATCTATAAATTATTCAAGAATATAAGGGGAAGTGGGGTAAAATAAGCTCTATAACTCCACAACCATATCCGTGCGGTGATTGAAACCAGTTCCATTCGATTTTCCAGACAACTTCCAAGCGGAAATGGCCTTGTTTAAAAGCCGCGCTTAAAAGCGACAAAAGTTACAGATTTATTCCTTAGTTTTCATCAGTTCTTGCCCACTGTGCAATGGTTTGAACAAAATCAAACTGGGTTTGATAGAACTGTCAAGTCACACACAGTCTAACATAGCACCAACTCGATCAAATTCGAGAGGTCGGAGTCAAGTTTGGTTAATCAATTAATAATTAACAATTACAATTCTCGAGCAATTCATGATAGCAATTCATGGCCTAAAAGCCAATAGTAACCAATGACTTTAAACGTTGATCTCTCACGAATCACAAGATTTCCAAAATATCCAACTGCATAGTATGGTAGAGCAAACATTCCTCAACCACATGCTCCTCTCAATTCGCGGAAGTGTTTTGAATTTCGAGAAAAATCAACGTTTAAAGCCATTGTTTACTCGTGGCTTTAAGGCCCTTATCATGAATTACTCGAGAACAACAAGTTTGAGCGTGTTTGGCTCTATAGAATATCCCTACCCACAAACACACATCTGTATGTTAAGCATCCCTGAACCATCATGGCGCTACACTTCTCGTTGTTGTATTCGCTGATCGTCTTGGGCTTATGACGCTAACGCATTCATCTCAGCGGCAAAAGTTTTGAGAACTGGTGCAAACTCGTAATCGCATCTGGCAGTGAAATATTGCGACAGTCAGCAAAACTTTGCCGACTCCTGGAAGATTCTGTTAGTCACTTATCACGTACTGCTGCATTTGGTGGGCTGTGCTTGATTGTCTCACAAACAGGTATGAAAAGATAGGATTTTCCAATGTTTCCACCGGGTCGGTTCGCTAGAATATTCTATTTACATTGTAATCATCAGATATCATTACCACCCTACCTTCTAAGATTTTTCTTCAATCACAATGAACACTGAAACTTAAACCAAACACCGGTTCAACAAAACACGCATTCGGTAGGCATTCCAACGATATTTTTAAAAGCGCCTTCGAGCATAGGTACCTTCACAGCACAATGCGGAGACTTCCTCCCCAGAGATGATGTGAACACAATACTCACTCACTCACGTCTCATACCAGCAGTGCGGAAGACAACATCCGCTCGGGGTACAGAGAGCAGGGATTTGGTCCCATCCCCCCACCCTTGCTCCCCCGGGTTAACCGGAAGAACTGCCAGCAGTCCCAATGAAGCAATCCCCATCTTCGGGTGCTCGTGTTTCGAAGGGAAAAGCTGATGCTGATGCTTATTTGCTTCTAAAGTAGAATGCCGCAGACTCCAAATAAAAATCGATGAATTTCCGCATGGATTCGCCCGCTCGTTACTTACGCTGACGGGTAGGATGAGCGGCTGACAATGAATGAGTATGGAAACGGAAATGTGTGAATGGAACTTAGATTCGGGTAGGTACGTTCAGCGTGACTCTGAAGCATAGCTGCTACCCATCACTACTTTTTCGCCGAGTGAGTGAGTGAGCAAATGAGCAAATAGCTATCACTCACTCCCTGCAGAATTCGAGCCGCGACGGAGGGGCAGATGAGCACGAAAGCAATGGGAAGGAAAGGAGATCGAAATTTATTGTTCGCGCGTTGGGATGGAAGTGAAAAATATGTGTTGTATACTTTCCGTTTGATCAATCTTCATGCATTCGTATGTTAATGTTTTTGATGATGACGATGAAGAGGTGATGGTGGGGGATGGAAGCCCGGTCGAGTTCTGACGAGTAAGTCAGAAGGGGGTGGTAAATGATTGCAATTTATTATCATCTAAATCGCGTGTCATAGATTGGAGTGATTTTTCGAGTGATGGGTACAGTATGTGACCTGGACCTGGATGTGGACTAGGGATAAGCTAATGGGGGTAAAGTACAACCTAAACTATCCACAGATTAGGTTAGCTGTAGAATGTTCGATTGCGGCAGAGATAGTAAGTTTGACTTCAGGTGAACAAAATGTAGATCAAAGTATTTAAAATTTAACTTAATAAGTTTATTATTAGTTAGTGAAGCAGTTGAGACCCTCTCATTATTATGTTTTTGTATTCGATAATTTATGTAAAATTCTCCCCTCCCCCCCAACACGTTATCATGCGATAACAATTTGGTTGACACCCCTGATTGTGTAGGTGTACACGTGAAGAATGAAGTCCTTATTTTCCCAGATTTACATACACGGCTGTATTTATTCAGACATCTGATCATGCATACACACCTCATAAAGCCTACATACATTATACAGATATTTAAATAAAGTTACAGATTTATACAGACATTGGTATTCATGAATAAGATGGCAGTGATTTTGAAACGATTTTGTTTTTCCTGTGAATTTGGCATATGCGGTTTGTTTATATTTTTGAACAGTCTTTAATGATGTTTTTATCCATTCGATATTTACAAAAGTATTTCTGAAAATTATTAAGATTCGAAATTTTGATGCTGCGTGAATATTCGAACAGATTTTAAATTAATTTGAAAATATTTTGAATTTTAAAAAAGTAGTGAATTTCACCATGTTCTATATTCATACCTGCATGATTACTTAAGAGTAATTCAGTTACCCAAACAATATTGTATGGAAAACTTCACTTTTTGATAGTAAGTTTTAAAATCGCCATCACATTCCCTAAGAATATTGTTAATGTATAGCTAATATACAGTGACGGACAACACAATAAGACCAAAGCCTGATTTTCATACAAAATGGTCATGTTTGGGGGCCTTGCCTTTCATTTTCTCGAGAACCAATTGAGCTGAAATTTTGGATGTGGTCCAGAAGTAGCCTAAATTCTCACTGCATTAAATCCATTATTTTTCATTCACCACTTTAAAAGTTACAGACACCGCACACGACAAAACAATAAGACCACTTTTTGATTTCCATAAAGGATGCTCGAATTTGAAGATCTGAATTTTGATTATTGATGCACGGGTCATTTGAATATCACTATACTAAAAGATTGGCCTAAACTATGGATATAAAAAGGAGGTCTTATTGTTTTGTCGTAGGTTGTGTCTGTAGTTTGTGAAGTGGTGAATGAAAAATTATGAATTTATTACAGATGAAAATTCAATTTATTTCTAGGCTATTGTCAAAATTTCAGTTCAATTACTTCACGGGAAAGTGAACGACAAGCCTCCAAACATGACCGTATTGTAAAGACTGTATTCGATAAAATTTGGACACACAAAATAGGTCACCAAAATTTTTCCTTGAGCCCGATTTTTTTCAAACTTTCTGGAAATAAAGCACTACTAAATGGTTAAGTTTTGACATCACTGGTTTATTGAACCTCTTCTCCCAACCCAAATGCCCGCACCTTTGCCTTGACCCCTTTCATCAAATTTTGGGCAATGATAGGACCGACTTGCTTAATTACTTTTAACCACACTTTCTTTAGTTCAAGTTCATTTTCTATCAGTTTTGGAGTTTTAACGAGCTTTGCCTTCATGATTGCCCAAAAATTTTCAATTGGGCGAAGTTCCGGAGTGTTTGGAGGGTTGACGTCTTTTGGTACAAAAACTAAATTATTATCATTGTACCAGTCTAAGACGGGCCGGGCATAGTGGCAAGATGCCAAATCCGGCCAAAACAGTGTCGGGCCATCTCAAGAAGGGCAGAAGTCGTTTTTGGAGGCATTCGTCCTTTTTGATTAGTCTGTTGACGGTCCCAGAGGTGATGAAGGGCTGACTCATTTTGCCACATCCGCAGATCGCTTGCCAGACAAGGAATTTTTTGGCGAATTTTGACAGTTTCTTCTTCCGTACACTCTCCAGAACGGCCAACTTAGAGGTGGCGACGTAGTGTTCCTGTCCTGGCATTTGTTTGGTGTCGGCTTTAATGTATGTCTCATCGTCCATCACAATGCAGAACGGTTTTGTGAGCCACTCGCTGTACAGTTTTCTTGCACGAGTTTTGGCCACCGAGTTCTGTTTATCGCTCCGGTTCGGTGCCTTCTGGACCTTGTACACATGTAATCCAGAACGTTTCATTGTTTTCTGCACAAAACAAACTGAAACTTTCGCCTTTTTCGCAACATCCGTGATCGAAATGTTGGGATAACGCTTAAATTGGTTCAATACCATCCTGGCCTTCTCCGGATTTGATGTGCCACGTTTTTTGCCACTACCATTTTTCCGCTTGGTTGTCTTACGGTCCTTGAACGTTTTGATCACATGAGATACGGTTGAATGTGCGATTCCGAGCTGTTTTCCGATCCATCGATGAGAAGCGTTTGGGTTTTCGAAGTGAGTGCCCAAAATTTGTTGGCGCACTATTTCTTCATTCGAAGCCATCGCTGAAATCACTCGACCGATTTTCACGAAACTTATTACACAATTGACACAACACAATGAAATACATTCAGTTAAAATTTCAATAATTTTTACCCACACGCTAAAAAGTTACGAACAATTGCGTGTGTCCAAATTTCATCGAATACAGTCTTTAGTGGCGGGAGGAGAAGAAGACAACCAGAAGAGGAAGGGGAACAAAAGAAAGAAAAAAAACCACCCCCCACTTAACAAAAAAAAAAAAATAGTACATTTTTCTTACAATCAACCAACAACCACCTTTCCCCCACCCACACCCACCAAAAAAAAAAAAAATATAAATTTTTGGAAAAAAAAGGATAATACTTTTCCAGAAGCAGCAAAAATTTCCGTACAGCCCGCCCCGCCCCCTCCTTTCTGAACAAATTAGCATCCTCCCCCCAAGGAAAAAGGGCATGGAGTTGTATATCACCAGTTACGATGGTGCCTCCAAACAGGCCAGAGCTCCACCCAATCAAGAAATATTGGGTCATCGCCAAGCGGATCCTGAAGCAGACCAAAAAGAATGTCGAAGCGAAATGCAGTTAAAGGCAAACTTGTGATCTTTGACGGACAAAGTCGACAAGGTACCCAGGTAACCAATAAGCGCTTCCAAAGCATCTTTACGGCAGCTTATCAAGCAATTAAGTCGCCTTAAATGCAACATAAATGCCACTTTTGGCCCAATATACGGCTGTTTTACTGCAATGCTATGATAATGCTATGATTCGAAATGCTTATTACAGGCTACAAGCATTTAAATAGCATTTGAAATGCAACTTTACAACAGATAGCATTCAAGATGCTGATATAATGCTTATAGCATCTGAAATGCAGATTTAGGGTTGATTTACTGCATATGCTAATGCTTATTGGTTGCCTGGGTAGAAATTTTACAAAGAAGTAGATGAATAATTGGATAGGAAATACAGGTATGCCAAACCAGAAAAAAAGAAAATTATTTTTATTTTTTTTTTTTTTTTTTTTTTTATATTATTTAATAATTAATATTATATTATTTTCTAATATTATAAAATTATATTGGTTTTGTTGCCCCCCCCCGCCATTATTATAATACGTCGCCCACTGCTGCCGGGGCAGCCGGCCCACACACATATCAAATATAAATGTTTTTTTTATTTTATTTTTATATTATTCTTTACTATTATTTTTTATTATTGTTGTCTGCTGCTTTTCGTTCCGTTTTAGTTTTTTCCCACCTATCTCACATTTTATATTTGAGAAAAGAGATTGTTTTTTTTTTTATTTTTTAAAAAGGGATTTATTCTGCCAAATTTTAAAAAAAATCTTGGTCCAAAATAATTAATTCAGAAACATTATTAATGATCCTACATTTTCTTTTTTACAGACATTAGGAATCATTTATGGGCCCAGTAGGAAAACAGATTTATCGAAGAATTTGCTGTCATTTATTTTTATTTTTTTTTTCGTTTTGGATTTATTGCGTTTCCGTTTTTAAGGAGTAATCATACTCATATGAAATTTATTTCGCATAATTGTTTGCTTAAATTTTCTTTGCTTTCAACTTTATTTCATTATATCACGTTGGAATTTTCGCTATTTTAGAATTCCAATCATCTAACATCGCAGCGGAAGAAGCAAATAGCGGCATATAATTATTATATGTACATTATGTAGTATTTCCTTACAACTATTTCCATCATATCATGACCTTCACATTTTCATACAACAAACCTGAATTAAACGGTATCTGGCTTAAACACGAAACATACCTTCAATTTATGACATCTAGCATTCCATATATATCCAGTATATAAAGCAGAAAATTACAGCTGCGGCAGGCTTTTGAAAATTACGGAATCTATGATAAGCTTTTGCACTTATTGCTGAATTTATTTTTCAGATATGCAAATGGACTTTTTACCAATTCTGAGCTGATCTGATTCGCAGCGCCTTGAGCCATTTGGCTAGTGTTTGATTTCATATTTCAATCTTTGTCATTACTTCATCATAACTTACAATATCATTATATTTGGTAATATTGTTTTATTGATTTTAATCCATAGATGTTTTAAACATTACTTATTGTTTTTTTGCCCATTTGTCTTTAACTCCCCTCTAGTTAAATCTTCCCTTTCCTAACTCGGTAGCAATAACTATTAGGTCAGCAAAAATAAAAGCGGAGTGCTATTATAGAATCAGCATCAAGTAGCAAATAGTGACCATGGCAACAGTAAATTAAAATGTATAAATGTTAGTTTTGAAAAATTTCAATAGATTTAAAAAACTTTTTCAGGATACCTCAAATCAAGATTTTGGTGAAATGCTGCTATCGCTGAAAACGAAAGAAAGCGTGCTTAAGCGCGAACCACAGATTTCTACACTTAAAAATATTACAACATTTCTTGCATTTCAGGATCAACCGAATGAAGATCATATATAATAGATACGAATGCTTGTAGTATTTTTCACTTATATAAATATATACACCATTAAATAAATATGTCATGGGAATGGGAGGGACCAACAGGGCACCCGATTGAAGCACTCTGGATGGGGAGAGTGGGAATGCCAACTCCCCATTGCTAACAGTTTGTGAATAGAGGGCGGGCTCTTCTCCCCGCCCATTGGGGCATCCTCGTGTTAGATAGCTTGCTTTTTTGACCAATTGTTCAATCTTGTTGTTGGAAGGAGATTCTTTATATCCCTGTGGATACGTATAAGTGATGTTGCATATCGATCCACCAACCCCTTTTTGGCCCTTCATACAACGGCACGATTAGGATAATCAGTGGTTATTAAAGCTTGATCAAGTCTAACAGAGAGAAGAGCCCATTGCTGTCGGACTAGTTTCCGTGCTACAATGGGTGGTAGTACATATCATAAATCATACAATTTATTCTTCTCTGTATTATATTTAAAGTTGAAAATGAAAAATAATTTGATTTCTTTTTTATCAATCTACAGGCAGTCTTGTTCGTCCAGACGATGATCGTAACACGCTTTGAATTAACGTCAGAATCGAAAACGATACGTTCTTAATTGCTTTTCATTCATGTGTCTGTCCCGAATATTAATCACATTAAATTCAAATCTTCGCCACTCCCGTATCATCTCACTTATGACAGCTTCTTGAAATTAATCAATCACCATTCCATTGTTCAAAATCAAACCGGACTAAACCCATCATAATTCCGAGAAATGCTTCCGAAAACTGGATCTTCTTCAAGCTTGCTTCATCCGACCAATCGGAAAATCCCCATTAAATCTTGATGAGCCACTCCAACTATCCACGCTCGGAACTAGCAGTCATTAATTTCAAATCATTCATGGGAATGGGATTCATCCCCTGCGGAGTCAGCTTTCCAAAAGGATTATTAACGGTCGGCAGATAGGAGATGCCGCAAGTCCCACCATACATTTTAAAGGCACAATCTTTCAGAAGTTTTCGGTTTCAACCGAATTTCCAAAAATCCACCCTTCATCAAAAACATACCGACTATTTTCTGTCCATTTTCTGGGCTTCCGTTGCGAGAAGCTCCCTTTCCCGGAATCCATTTACTGTAACATTCTCGAATGTTGTCCTAGGTACAAGGACTGCAAACGAGCGAATGCCCCTTAATTTGGTGCTCAGTTCGTGTAGCATGTTCAGCTCGGGGAGAAAAACAAGCCAAATTCGGTGTCCAGCAAGATCCATGGAACCCAAATGCTTTCCAAATATTTATTAAAATACCGAAAGTCGTCTCCTCCGGGCTACAATTTGCTTTTGGTTGTCCCACCTGGCAGTGACACAGTGTCCCAGTAAAGTAAGTATGTTTTGTGTAAACAACTCCAGATACCTACTACCGAAGAACAGCGAGCACGATTCGAAATTCTGGCGACGTTTCGGGATGGTGCTGCGAGGAGGGAGATTGTTAGCTTCTTTGCTTTTGATGATGGTTATTGAGTGAAAATTATGCGAAACGTGATAAGTTCTTTTTCTGGAGAAGCTTCGCAAGTTGTAATATGACCTCATTACATTTCTGGAACGATGACGACGTCGCTGTCTCCGCCGTTGTCAAGAAAGACGCCCATGGAGCATTATCATTAAAGGTGTGTTTGAAGTTTGAAATGTTTTCGATTCGTAAAACTTCGGGAGGGAAATTTCCTCAGTTGGTTTACATGGCAATCGCTGTTAATTATTTAGCAGTATCCATGGTGCCATCCAAGGTTGGTTACGCATAGCAACGTCCGATTGAACTTTTTTTTTACTGACTGCTCTCTGTCAAATTTAACGGCAAGTATTTAAAGGTGAATCTCTGGTGAAATCAGTTATGAAAAAATTCCACTCAGCAAAAGTCAAACGCGGATTGTGTTTAGTGCGGCCAAAATTAGCTCCAAGCCAAATATACACCTTTTTTTTTTTGTTGAGCGAAGGGTAGAAAGGTTTTTATTGCTTTCAGGGCTGCTTTTTTTTTTTGGTCGGCGGCAATTATTACTTCAGCAAACCGCTGAATTATTCCATCCCGAATGCGAACGATGGATGGCGAGGCAATTAATGGGATTGCGGTCTTGTGCAACTTTGTGTTGCATGCGCTCTACGTTTTGGTCATGGAGAGCTCTTGATGTGGGCATGGGTTACAAACTTGTTGCAAATGTGATGGTTTTGAAATTTAGGTGTTTCGTGGTTTTTTTTAATGAATATTGCATACGGAATGAATGAATGGGAATTTCCTTAACTCAGTCGGTAAAGGTGTATAAAGTTATACCATACTGGAGGTGGCTAGGTTCGGTCCCCGGGGTTGTCCACCCTGGACATAGAGTATGATTATACTTGGCACACAATCGTTCTAATGTTAAATGGTACAGACCATCCCGGAAGCTAAAATTTAATAATCGTCGAAGAGCATTAAATGACTAATTTAGAGCGGAAATAAGGTCATTGTGATAAGCAATAAGCTTAAATTCCAAAAAAAAAAAGAAAAACAAACTCGAATCATTGAATATTTCTCGAGTACTTTTTCAAACATACGTATTTGATTTTGTAAACAAAGAGGGGAAGTAAGCTACCTTACATCCATACATACATACTAACATGAATTCGAATGAAGATAAAACACAGTTAGAATGCACAACTGATTTTTGTTTTCGCATCTTTACTTTTCACCCCTTTTACCTTTTCCAATGTGAAATCTTTCGATGTTCGTGTCGAATCAATCTCGTAATGCCCTTTCAGTGACGATAATTGAAACTTTTTGTTGTTGTTGTTTTGTAATTACGTGACTTTAAGGCTTGTTCGTCATGCGGGAGAGACGACTTGGGCCTCCTACGTATTGAACCCATCAAAAACACCATTCGGCTGGCCAATTATTTTTATTTCCCTTCCGAAGGAACACGTGATCAGAAATTTTTCGCCTCAGAAAATCCCATTGACGACAACTGGAATTGATACCAGACCGACTGGGATAACCTTCTCAATTTGATTTATTACCGTTTGATTCCTTCCTCGATATTTTTTTTTCAACTTTATTTATGGGAATAAATTTTAATGGAAACATACAACTTGTAATATTCACGTGATGTATTGTGTAAAAATATTTCAAAAAATTATTCTCATTTCTTGTAAAAAGAAAATGTCATGAAATCTCTATCATCAACACGATGAAAATTAAAATTTTCAAGGTAGCCAAGGTAACATTTTCGTTCGTCCACGTCGATGAGACTCAATAGAAACACGTCCTAAGCGATGGAAAAAAAAATAAACAAAGGTACTGCGAAGCTCTGTATAAGATGTTGATAGTGCTACTAAAAAGCTGCTTGGTGTAGGTAGAAAATTAATAGCCAATAATTTCTACGTCACTCCGATGTGTGCTGATATTGTGACGCTATAGCTAGGCGGCCTAGCAGCCGGTATCCAAACAGCTGGTTGTTTGACACCCTAAGCTGAACTCAACGGTAGATTTGCAGCCAGCCGGTAAGGCGCAACAACGAGGACTTGCAGACGAACAGACACAGCGTTGATGAGTTAAAATAACCAGCTTCTTAAGCAGACGAATAAGAAGGCTTGAATTCGAGAGTGATATATGTTTGACATCTAATATCCGTTCTCAAATTTCCCGCTAAAGAGTTTGTTTGATAGGAATTTCTTTTGATATTTTGCTCATCTGGGGAGGCACAATGATGTGGTGTTGAATAATCTGCTGTCCAGCGTGAGGCCAGTTGACAGCCAGTAGTGGCTAAGCAAGCGGTTGCCATGCAACCCAGCAACCGGAGCATGTCAGTTAAGTCACAGAGAACAAACATCCAAGTCAAATTGGCAATACTGTGGTGGCGCTGCCATCGCCACCTATTCACATCACCGACCGCCGCGCATCTTAGTAGCCCAAATGTCAAAAAATGTCATTAGCAAAACATTGTTTATCGGAAACGACATGGGCCGTAAGTGTGAATTTTGTTGGTGTACAAATAGGCAAGGTATTACCCGGGGAAAATCTTTTTACAGTTTTCCCAAGGATGCAGATTTGTAAGTACCACATTCAATTTTGTGAATTCACTCCTAATGCTCCTGAAAAATCATTTTAGATGCAGCCGCTGGAACTGCAGAAAATTTTGGCCTTGCAGGGAGTTCAAGCTTTCACGGTAAAAAAAATATGCTCCGACCACTTCTCTCCTGAAGATTTTCGAGTTCCTGGTAGAACGGATGTGGGGTAAATACTGACAATTAATAAAAATTAAATTATTGTCTAAATATACTTTTGTTCGGTTGCATTCCCCGCGGCAGTGGTCATTGAAGCAACGATCGAAACAACAACCCTCTGAAAGCGTATTTAGATGCTAAGTGCAATACTGTACTGCAATACGATCTGCCAGAAATAGAGTTCATTGAAAATGATTCTGATTTCTTTGAATGGCTGGAAATAACTGAGCGCCAAGCAGACGAATCCGTCGTTTTAACTGAGCCTGCAAAATGTGTTGGGGAAGAAGATAATGGGTATGTATACGACAAATGGGTGAAAATGTTTCTGTTTTCAAGAAAATATTAATTTCAGGCAATCGATTACAACTTGTGCTATGCACACGGAAAATGTAACCACAGTTCACTCCTCCGTGAATTCCACAGGGAATGTTTCATCCAGTTTTGATGCAAATGTATACCAGTTTTGTTCAACTGATGACAGCGCGAAATACATTTATAAATAGAATAAAACAATGTATTTAATGACCTACCCGATAATTTTGCATCATTTATTTTAAAACAGGTTAACTGACATTGATAAATGGATAAGGTTTTACTTGATTAACTGCAATTTGTTGGAAAGTTTGGACTCACTTTAAATTTTCTTCATCAACTGAAAAGTTTTGACACTTTAATTCCTCTGTGCTTCAGCGTGCGCTTGTTCATGGTTGGGTACTGTTCAATCAATCAGTCAATTATATCTCATTTTTTCTTTAAATTATTTCTATCTAGCCAGAAAAAAAAGTAAGATCAATTTTCAAGATAATCCGCTAGTTTTCTCCATAAAGCGATTTGTTTTTTTGTATTAAACCAATGAGGAACAATTTTTATTCAATTTTTAGTCAGCATTACTCAAATATGAGTAAGGTTCATTGGTCGTGCGTAACGCAGTAAGGTGCGAGAAATAAACAAACATGGTTGCCGTGATCAAATAGCAAGTGGCAACAACCCGAGAGATGGCAGTAGAGTTTCATCGTATTTTAATTTGAATCCTTACACAAGTTTTGTTGTAAAATATATTCTAGCTAAGATGTCTGTTCTCTGTGGTAAAGTGCCAAGACGGGGAGTTAAATAAACTGCTTTTGTGTTTTTACGTGTTTTTATCTAGCCGTTAGATAACAGGGGCTCTTCAATAATTTATAGATGTATGCCCATCATGTGGTAGTTCGTCATTGTTGTTATCTTAAAATCTAGAATTCTTTAAAATTTAAATTCCTACTTGATCAGTAGCTTGTTGTTGTTGTATCGTGTGATGTGCTGTTATTGTGATGTAGGTAAAAACCAAACAACCACGAATACCCGTTTTCTTGATCTTTGGTAAGTAGGATTTTGAGTTTTTTTTTTTTTGCAAATTTCTACGCTTTCTGCTACATTAAGTTTCCAGGGATTTGTATTATGTCTTAACATTTGTTTGCGGTTCAAATTTATGAAACAATTTTCGTCGAACATAAGATGTTCAACTTCTTTTGATTTGAAATTGTGCATTGATCCTTTATCAGGGCCTCAGAACCTCAGAATTCTAAGCCTAAGTTCGCCTATACCAGTTGCACGGTTCATCGGATAGGCCACTCGGTGGCTCTGAAGGCAAGTGAAAATGTACTGTGGTATTCAAAACATGCTTAAAGAAGTGCATTCGAAAAAACCGCAGAGTGCTGACACTAATTTCACTAATTAAACACTCGTACGGTTGTTGAAGACCATTTGGGAGGTCATTCATTTATCCTGAGGGCTCCAAATCGGAAGTGCAAATGCCAACAAATGATAGGATAGCATAGCATAGCATTTTCCGACCATACACAATCCAGGGTTGGCTGTTTTAGAGACGATATAAGCGCCAGAGGAGCTACCTTGGGTGTGACAGGCTCTTCATCCAACGATCTCTTTGCACAACACCTGGCCAGGTCCTTATGATCCGCAAGGGTTGGGAGGGAATAGTTGAGAACTCATGCTACCTTCATCGACATCTGGAGTTATAAATGAGATAGTGCGGGAGGCTCTCCTTGGTGAGAAAGCATATGTATATTTATATGTATATAGATTGCTGGGAGTGACAAAGCTACGAAAGTAAATGCACTCCTTTCTTGGCCACTTTTCTGGGCTGCAAAACAGGCGATTCCTACTTGTATCCAGGCTTTTGCGTGAGAGCTTGTCTGTCGGTTGGGGCATGAGCAATAACTCTTGTCCTAGCCGTTTATGGCATTACTCGCTTTCTGGAAAGAGAAGAATGTTGCATTGGAAGCACCAGGACATCGGTCCCAAGCTCAATAGTTCTCCCCCAACAAAGCAACTCACACGACCACACCCTCCAATACTCTGTCACAACCTCCCTGCGAATCAAAACAAAAACAAAGACTCCAGCACCGAAAGGCACAAACACGTATTGCTAGGTGCAGGCTAGCAGGTGCAATGCGAATCAAGGGGCTATACAACAGTGAACCAATATCCAATCGCTACTTCAAATTGATTGTTGAGATCATCTTCTTAGGGTGTCTTATAGACATTATCTTTGTTACTAGGTTTCCTAGAAATTTGGCGCAGTCGCGACTTGGGGCATGGAAACTGATAATTGTCAAAGTGTGGTGTGCCTGTTCAAAAGACATGAACCCTCCTAATAGCCCGCAAATTCGACCAATTGAAGATTTTTTGACGAAGGCACATCTTAGGAAACATGTCTCGGCAGCAGGAACCATTCAATAGCTTGAAAAAGATTTGAAGAAAGTGTCAAAACTAGTCGCTTAGAAGTCTGTGCTGAATCTTATGAGGAACGTCCGCAAGAAGGTGCGCCAGCTAGCATACAATCACTAGATTGCGAAAATTGAAAATCTATTGTTGAAAGTATATCTAATAAAAATTGAATTTCCAATACTTGTGTAGTATTTTTACTGAAAACTTGGTGTGTCCATACTTTCTGGGGCAGTCTTCAAAGCAACTGTAAGGATGCTGTTAGAGCCACTCACGAAGTGTAATCGTGGTTTTTTATTGGGAAGACAAGGAATTTTCTAGACTGCATAGAAACCAATTTGGATTATTGGTGATGATTTGTCAGGAGATACTTAGCTGACCGGACTAAAGCTGATTTTCATTATCTTCGTTCCAAGCTGCATCTGTTCAATAAACCGTGAGTTTGAACATTTGATCTGAGATTCATGGGTCCAATGTAGTTTGGCTACTCATGTGAAACCAAAAATTGCAGATTTTTGGTGAATAAATGAAGCACCCGAGATCGCAGTATGCTTTGATCGCAAGTTGACGTGTTTGTTTTAGCTCGTGTCAATTGTTTTCACTCGTTTCTATTAAGTTTCCGATATGTAGTGCTTCAAAGTTTTGGCAAAGTAACTGACCGGAATCCATTTTCATCAATCGATCGGTTATGCTTGCATTTGGAGCCCAAGAATCCTACGGTAGTGAAGACAGCAGCAGTATCACCAAAACGGATGCCACTTTCGGGAGAGGAGCGTGAAGCGAGCGCTGCTGCTGGCCGCCAAGCACCCGCTATAGCAGCGGTTTCTTCCATCAAAGACGGAAGGCTGGGCCAGCGAGTGCATGCGTTGAAACGCATGACCAAAGGCAAACAGATTGAATCTGGCTTCGCGGACTTCTGGAATTCGCGTGAGAGGACAGGGACAGTAATAGATAGAGGACATTGAACAGATAAGTACAATCTTTTTTAAATAGCTTCCTTCTGTGGTGATCTGATGGCATTATTTGGCAAAGTAGGGAGGATGTTGGATGCAAGAAAAAAGCTGCAACGTGTCCGGCGATGTGCGGTCAGGTGGAAACCCTGCTTAAGAGTTCCGCCTTTCGAGAACCAATTCTGAGCGCGGGGTTAATGCACGAAATTCTTAAGAAACATTACAGTGCCGGCGTCGGTGGTGTAGTGGTAAGCGTGACTGCTACTTTGCACCCCAGTGGGTCTGGGTTCAATCCCAGTCGACGTCGGTTATTTTTCTGAGGCGAAAAAATCTGGTCACGTCTTCCTTCGGAAGGGAAGTAAAAAGGCGTTGGTCCCGGCTCATATTCATGAGTCGTTAGGGTAGGGTCCAGAAGGTGGAGTCGTCTTCCTGGCGTCGGTGATTGTCACTATGTGAGGAAATAGGCCGACGGAAAAAAAAGAAACATTACAGCGGTTCTTGTTTTTGTTCGGCAGTATTTGTCACGCAAAGTAAAGTATGTGTTTATTTAGTTCTAGTGGGTTTGTTGGACAGCATAGATTTATAGTTGTGTACCAAAGAGCGTAAGGATCTTTAATCGCTCATTATCTACCACGAAGGTTTTGCTTGATTTTCGTGGAGATTGGAAATATCCAAAAATTGAGTCCACTCTTTCTGGAGATTGTATAGCATTTCCGGTGGAACTTCAAATGGTGAGTTGACAGCCTGGGGAGAGGGAGGTCCTTACAGGTTCCTATCTGGTGCCTCCACGAGTCACGTGATCACAAATGACTGCCAGCTGAAATATGGCAATGATCATATTGTCGGTTTGACGGTAGTGGGGTGAGGACGTGCGACAGAAGATCGTGTTTGTACCTGGAAATCACATTATATTTTTATTAGTAGTTTCAGCACGTTTTGGGATCGTCTTTGCAGTCCGGTAACATTTATTTTGGGAGCTTGGAGCAGACAAACAAGCGTTGGAAGCTGTATTTATTTGTCAGCCTTTCTGCAGAACGTTTGCATTGAAGTAGCACTTCTGAAGTTCAACTGCTGTTTCCGTGATGGACTGGCATGCGCTTGTAGGCGGTGCGGGATTGTATTTGAGTATGATTGGTTAGTGGCATTGTGTTAGATATTCCAATTAGTTCAGAACTCATCAAACTGGACTCTTCCATCATACTATTTTTTTCTTTTATAGGTTACATTTAGGTATAAGGAGGACTTTTGAAATCGTATCTTGTAGAATGATCTGTTCCTTTTCATAAACATGTCGTATATTTTTATTGGAATCTTAGCCTTGATGATTGAAGTGATCTGCTCTGTTTTCAGTTTTTTCAGGGACTGTTGAAATGTTGATATGTACCTAATTTATGCTTTCAGTGATCAACCAGTGGCTGGCGGATATATTTTGTACAGAAATATGTTGTGTTTATTTATTTATTTATTTATTCGTCAACAGATAAAAATGTGTATCCCAATGACAACTAGATAACACTTAATTACATACAATAACTAACACATACATCTTCGGAAACAACGCTTATTAACATCACGGGATAAATTAAAATTAAACACGTTATAGCAGCTGTTGAAAACGCGACACATGCTTAGCACGGGTTCGTGTTGGCCGTAGTTGGTCCTTGAGTGCCGGTTTATAAAGAAAGATTGTAAACGTAGGTTTCGTCATCGAGTGTTGATGTTCAAGAGACCAAGTAAAGTGGAACAGTCGATGTTTCCCTGAAGGAGGTCACCAACGAAACACGCTTTGGCCACCATACGCCTCCCTTCCAACAATGGCTGATGAGCTTACACCGACTTTCATAACTTGGCAATCTGCGAGGGTCTTGCCAACATAGATGTCGCAAAGCAAAGCGGGTAAACCTTCGCTGAACGGCTTCGATCCTCTGGACTGCATTTTGGTAGAAAGGGGACCAAACGACAGCACAGTACTCCAAGAAAGGACAAACCAAAGAGCAGTATAGTGCCTTCAGAAAATAAACGTCTTTGAAGGTTTTTGCGAAGCGGAACATGAATTCTAACTGCAATGAGGCTTTGAAACAATATAGGCAATGTGGTTCTCGAAGGACAGTGTAGAGTCGAGCATTACTCCCCGATCCTTGACTGTTGTTTCACGTTTCAAGCGTGTTCCTCGAAGGATGTACTCGTGGAGATACATCGCACGTTTTCGGCCAAAGGAGATAGCCGAGCATTTGGATACATTTAAGGCCATTCTGTTGATCCGGCACCAGTCGTCGAACACTTGTAGTTCCTGCTGAAGAAAATCGGCGTCTTCTGGACATTTTATGACGTAGTACAGCTTTAGGTCGCCCGCGTAGGATAATTTCAGGCATCTGAGGACCAAGTTCACGGCGTTCATATATTACAGGAAAAGGAATGGGCCAAAGTGGCTGCCATGCGGAACGCCGGATGTTACTGAGAAGCTGGACGAGGCATAATCTGAGATCTTCACAGACATAGTTCTACCAGTCAGGTATGAGCGGAGCCAGTTCAACAATTGATCGTGAACCCCCATTTTGTCGTATTTGTAAATTGCAATCTGATGGTTCATTTTATCGAAGGCCGCAGAGAGATCTGTGTATATGGCGTCTACTTGATGACCGCGTTCCATTTCACGGATGACAAACGATGTAAATACGCTGAGGTTGGTCGCCGCCAAGCGCTTGGGCATAAAACCGTGTTGTTCAGGAGAAATAGTATGTGAATAGTCATGGACCAGCCTTTGAAGAACAATTAGTTCGAATAGCTTGGATACAGCACTTAGTGCAGCAATCCCACGATAGTTGGTGACGGATCCCTTTTTGTGTATTGGGAAAACAAACGACTCTTTCCAGCATTCAGGAAACACACCGGAAGTTAATGACAAATTGAAGACCGCAGTAAGGGGCACAGCCAGTGTGTTAAGGCAACGCTTCAGGACAATTGAAAGAATACCATCAGGACCGCATCCAGTTGAGCTTTTCATCTGCTTCCCTGCTAAAATCACCATATCAATATGGATAAGGAGTGTATCGAAAAGTAGTTATAAACATTCGATGCGTTATTACGCATAAACTACTGTATATATTTTTAGCGTGTAAGCGCCATTTGCTTTGTTTACATGTCAAAAATGATTATTCGGTTCATTCATTTCCGTTGATAAAGTTGTATTCAAAATGTCGCGAATTGAATTTGAGACTAAAAAGAAAATTCTGCACACTTGGTGCACCGAAAAGGGTGTTACTTACAACCAGATTGCGAAAAGAGTAAATGTTAACCCGGCAAGTGTAAAACGCATCATCGAAATGTTTGGTAAGGAGTGCTCCCTCAAGGATTTACCAAGAAGTGGCCGGAAACCCGGCTCCAGCAACCCCGATTTGGACCAAAAAGTTGTGGATTATATTCAACGGAACAAATCTGGCTCTACTCGCGATCTAGCCAAGAAGTTCAGGACCAGCATCGGAATGATTCAACGAATCAAGCGCAGGAATGACTTGAAGACGTACAAAAAGCAGAAAGTGCCCAAACAAACTCCGGAACAAAAGTCTCGTGCCAAAACCAGGGCTCGAAAGCTGTACAGCTGCATTTTGGACAATGTCGACCAGTGCATTTTGATGGATGACGAAACATACGTTAAAGAAGATTCAAGAACGCTACCGGGGCCGCAGTTTTATACTAAATCTGTTGGGGAACGTGTGCCAACCGCAGATACGACTGTTGCGATGGAGAAATTCGGTCAGAAGGTGCTCATTTGGCAAGCTATTTGCACATGTGGCTTGCGTTCTTCAATTTTCTATACAAAAGGAACTATAAATGCTGAGATTTATCAAAAGGAATGTTTGAAGAACAGGTTGCTACCATTGTATAGAAAGCACCAGTCCCCTCCTCTCTTCTGGCCAGATTTGGCATCGGCACATTACGCCAAATCCACTCTACAGTGGCTGACGGAGAATAACATCAAGTTCGTAGAAAAAGACATCAACCCACCAAACTGTCCCCAGTTGCGACCGATCGAACGCTATTGGGCAATAGTCAAGCGTATATTTAAGAAGGATGGTACAGTGTCCCAAAACATGACCGATTTTAAGAAAAATTGGGCAGCGGCATCCAGGAAGTGCACAAAGGTCACTGTGCAGAATTTGATGGCAGGTGTCAAATCAAAGGTACGGGCATTCTACAGAAATGAACATGATGACTAGTTTTTCCGTTTGGATCTTTTGTAAACATGTTAAGCTATAATAAACTGAAATAGTATGTTAATTTTAACCATGTTTTCATGCCTATTTTATTATTTGGAAGTTTATAACTACTTTTCGATACACTCCTTAGTGAGTGCAGATCCAAATGAGGACAAACGGAGAACATTGCTAGTAGCCGCTTCGAGGCCGTCGGAGACACTGCTGAACTGCGTACGGAACAAGTTGGCGATATCCGCGACAGAGTCAGCTTCGTGAGTGCCGTCAGTCATGGTGGAGGGTAAGCCAGTTTCCTTCCGTTCATAATTCACGAACCGCCAAAAGCTTTTCGGTTTCGTTTTGAGACAGCTCTGCAATTGAGACTGATGAGAGTTGTATAAGCTGTTATTGAGGTGTTTGTAGTCGTCGGTGCGATATTTGCTATGATTGATGCTGCATGGGTAGTTTTGTCAGTGCGGGTGAAGCTAAACCCATGAAAAATCGGCAATTTTTGTCCATTTTTTTAAATGCAAACGTTACGATTGAAAACTTCAAACGTTACGACCGCAATGCGACGGTATTTGAGTGTGAGACAGAGGTGAAGCTTGCAAAGTAGAATAAAACCCAAAGTTGGGCCTGAACTACATCAATATCTTCCGCCCTTCAATTCCACATATTGTATAGACCAGGTTGTCTGGATCGTTTATGTACATCTTAAAATATAAAGTTAAGCTGAGTGTTGCTGGATCCTGTATTCCATTTATCAGAAGCGAGCAGACAACCATTTCCATATTTAAGTGAAGTCACGCACTCACTTAGTCATCCGTCGAAGAAACACACGAATTGGTGTCGATGAGCCACAGAAAATTCCCACATGTTCAAAAATGAACCTTTTTGTTATCCGTGTATTGTTCTTGGCGACTCTTTGATAAGATTTTTCTCCAACTATTCAATCAATGCAAGCACCGCAACATTTTTCACAATTTTTAGAATGTTATTTTCACGATCCACAAAGCTCAACGACCACGACTATTTTTTTATCGATCCTAAAACGCGACTGGTTTAGAAGGGCAAATGCCAACAAACGATGTTTTCGAAAGTACTTTAGAAACAACCGCAGAGTTCTAAGTATAGTTTCATAAATTGACCACTTTTAAGACTATTTCAATTTATTCAGAAGGCTACCAGATGTCCATGAGGGTCATTTACAAGGTAACTAGTGCAAATGAATTTAAATAATGTTTTAAGAAGCATTTTAGAAAACAAAAACCAGATTTCTGAAACTAATTTCATAAATTGATCACTTTTATGGTTGTTCCGAATCATCTGGAAGGTCATCAAATGGCCTTAAAGGTCATTTTCTAGATCACTAGTGGAAGTGTATTCAATATGATATGTTTAGAAGTAGTTAAGAACTTTCACAAATTGACCACTTTACAGATGTTGCGGCCATCCCGGAAGTCCTACTGGAAATGAAATGCCACCAGAAGATGGCCAACGATCTATTGAATAACTTTCCTAAAGGACTACAGGATGCTATCTCTTCAAACAATCCCATCTTTAGAGTTTGGCCCCAATCAACTCAATTCCCACGTGCTACGAGTATTCGGTAATGACATAAATCTTGATCCTGTATAGATAAAAAATCTCACGCTATTAAATTTGAAAAAAAAAACCAGTAACTTGTTGCATTTACTACATTGACGTTGCGACGAAGCTGCTATTACGATGTGGACACCTATGCGAAATTCGCGATTATTTGCTGCCGCTGCGGTAAAAGAACCCGCCAGTCTGTGGACTCCTTTAATCATTTTTCTGAACGCAAAGGCAATCGCCCCTCTTCTTTGTCAAAAGCGCCATCTGCTTCGAGTCGTTCGATTTACCGCAGCTGATTCCGCTAAACGCAGTTAAACTTTGATGTTAAGCATCTTCCACTTTAGGAATAAATATCATTTCAAGTTCGTCCATCCTTTCATAAATTCACAAACAAACTTCTACACAGTGTTCACGGTAAAACTAATCAGTCTAGCTCCAATTCCAGAACCATGCTGCGATGAAACTTCAATTATGAAATTACAACCGAAATTAAGCTCTTCATCCCTTGCAGGCAACACAACAGCTCTCTATGTTGATCTAGCGCAAATCCAGCTAATGCAGCCGGGAGCCATGACCAAGAAAAAACGAACTTTTCCTCGTAGCGTCATTGTAATACTCTTTCCAGAGTTTTAATCAAATTGAAAGCCAAGCAGCGCATGAATGTAGAAATTACTTGAGCTTTTTGCTCCCATTTACATGTGCTTTGCCCACCCCACGGCAGTCAGTGCCTTTCGCAAGCAAGCGAACGGGTTAAAAACAACCATTTCAAAGCATCTCCATACAAAGAGACCAAACTAAATCTCCCCCAGCGCCGCACTCCCAGCCCAGTCCTGGCGTTGTTGACTGAGTGTGGTTGAAAGCACAAGATGTAAAACACCAAAATTTATTCATATAAATTTCCCTGTGACTGGTTGTGGTGGTGGGGGTGGGAGTGGGTGTAGGTACTAGGCCACCAGTCCAGGCACCGCCGAACCGAGTGTCGAAATTGTTTGGGGTGGGATGAGCTTCTAGAGTTCACTGGCGTCTTGTTGTCGTCCTCATCCTCCTTAACAACGCCGTCGGCGGCGTCGTCATCGTACTCGACGGTGGCCACTGGATTTACAACCCGAACACGCATATATGCTTGCATTCATTATACACAGAAGCAAAGTCGAAGCGGTTGCCTCCCACGAGATTTTATTTGCTAATCTGTGGAGGAAATTATCAAACATAAGTGTCGTTTGTTATGATGGGTAGCTTGTTGCGGGAGGTAGGCGGCGGGGTGAAGGATCATTCCGAGAGGACGGGGGAGGGCATTTGTTTGCTTGAGGTTTGACCGACGGCGAATGGCTTCATGAATAGAATATGAGACGATGGCGAGGGGGCGAAGTTTGAGAAAGTTGTTTGCGACGAGAACCAGATAGGGGCTGGTCGCAGGCCACTTATGTAAACAATGCTAGGAAGTATTAATGCTGATGAGATGCTAGCTAGGCAGAGGGTGTTTCCAGGGGAGCTTCCTCACTTGAGTAGCATCCAACATACATGAGTAGTTAAGTAGTTTGTGAGATTAATTGTGTGTGTTGAAAGGCTGGAAACCGTAATTCATAAACAAGCTTTTAATTGACGCCCTGCTGACCAACTTGGAAATACAAACATGTGTTAAGCTTTCAACCAAATCCTAGCAACATATAACTCTTCAATCAATGTACGATCAATATACGATAATTTTGCAAGTCACCTGCAGCAAACAAATTACACGGAAAAGGAGAAGAAATATTAGTAATTTCCATTTAATTCCAACTACCTTTATTGCTTATCCTGACATATACGCGTATTACGTCTACAATGTGCAGGCTTCTTCAGTGTCGTATACTAATACTCGATTGATAGCAATACAGTGTCGTGTACTAATCTAGTTGTCACAATTTCAGCAAATATCGTCAAAATCGCAGCGACGAAAAATCAATTGGCTTTCAATTTTCTAGCAACACCAAGTTGCCTCGCAACAAACTAGCAACAGAATCAACGTCACTGGCTCGAGCTCCATGTTTTCGATGTATTTCCCATCGCTTCGTTCGTGTCTCTATCAAGTCTCACAGTCATCATGTGGACGAACGAAAGTGTGGTTGCCATGATCATTTTCATTTTCATCTTACTGATGATAGAGCTTTCACTAATGTATTTACTTAAACAGAAATTATTTATAAATACCACTTTTTGTAATGAATTCTTCCACTGTTGAATCAGAACCTGGGCGTAGTGTTGTACTTTTGCATTGTTCATAGAGCTCCCAATCCGCTTTTTTAAAGATCCATTTAAGCCGCTGTTTCGATTCATTTCTATTTCCAGGTATGCTGATCTAGATTGGTACATGGTCGCTGCCAGAGTAATCTAAGAGCATTTCCCAACAGAACTTTGCTGCGTGTGTAGTTGAACAGATTGATACATCGAGAGCCTGTGAAGTCCCAGTGGAGGGATCAATGCGCGTGTGAGAGCCGTTGTTGAGAATCACCATGTCGTGTTCGGCTACTAACTCCAAAATAGCGTCTCCTCTTGTTTTGGGTTCAGATGCTGAATTAGTGATCCGGCTAATTTGGACAAAGACGACTTCTACGATTTCTGAAGAGTCTGTACAAACCCTAATGGACGGAGTTAAGCGCAAAGTTCGAAAATTTTATGCAAATACCGAATAACTATGTTTTGTCTTCACGAATTGTTAAAACACATCCCATGAATCTGAAATAAACAACTACGATGAAATATAATGCGAAATTTATGTTCTATTCATGTTCTGAGGTGTCCGGATTATTGCGGATCCAGACCTTCCCTAGCAGCACACTTGTTGCAATACAGTAGATTTTACCCCAATGCTACTCAATTAAGTCACAATCAAGTCGCTGTAACCAATTATGACGGTTTTGTGTTGCTTGGGTTATAGCTGCTGCAGAGTACAGTATCCCGAAGACCACGGGAATCGTTGGACGATAATCTGTGCCTTGATGGAGTGAACAGGTTGAGACAGCAATTACAGCTAGACGCAAACGTTTACGAACTCTTCGTCGATTGGAACAGAATGACCCCCGAAATGTTTTCGCACTGCAACAGTTTCAGGAAGCTCGAGCTATTTGCCACAAAACAATAAATGAAGCAAAGCAAAAATGCTGGGAGAACTTCGTTGAAAGCATCAACCCGGCCACCCCAACAAAACAAGTGTGAAACAATATCAACCGGCTCCAAGGTAAAATAAAAAGCAATTTAATAACATTGAATCTACCAACGGGACACACCAACGGCCGAGAAGCCATAGCAAATGCATTGGCTAACGAATTCCAGCAAAAAATATCCAACGAAAATTACTTCGAAGTATTCAGGAAAAAAAAACACAAAACTGCCAGTTGCGCTTCCTATAGAAGTCAACGCCCAAACTTGCAAAAAAGCTACAATGGAGACTTAACTATTGAGGAGCTTATGTGGACACTTAATCGGAGAGATGGTAGCACTACCGGTGTCGACAACAAAAGCTACCAACTACTACAACGCATTCCATTCTCTTCGAAAGTCGCCCTCTTAGTTAGAATTATTCAACAATGTATGGGACAGTGGTATTTTCCCAGCGCAATGGAAAGTCGGCACGATAATTCCCATTCCCAACAAACCAGAAGCAGATCGTAGTAAAGCTGAAGAATATAGGCCGATAATGCTTTTAAGTTGCCTAGGTAAACTATTCGAGAGAATGGTCAACCGTAGGCTTAGTTATCACCGAACTGGAAGAAACTAAAAAACTGGATTCAAGACAGCACGCATTCCGTGCCGGAAAAGGCGTCGACTCCCGCCTAGCCAAGTTAGAATCCCTCATCAGTCTAGGAAGAGATGAGCATGAAAAAGTCGGTTCTCTTGATATTTCAAAAGCCTACGATACTACATATAGACCCGCGATACTACGTACACTGTGGGAATGACGAATTACTGGTCTGATGAACATCATATCCAGTTTCCTCTGCGACCGATATTTCCAAGTAGCAGCAAATGGTTCCTTATCTACCATGAGAAGAGCAGAAAATAATGTTCCACAAGGCTCTATCCTTTCTGTGACACTTTTTCTCGTTGCCATGCAACCGATTTTCAACGCAGTTCCGGCTGGAACAGAGATTTTACTATACTCAGACGATGCACAGTGGAAAAAAAGGGCCCAACACGCGAAAGAATTCTTTATCTCAGCTCGGAGTGGAACGATTTCTGTAAATGTTACCTTAACTTGAAGGAAATTTCCAAGGAATTGAATGAACGTGGTCTCATTGGCCGAGCGGAACTGCTTGGGGAGCAAATGAGCTCATTTTACCCTGGTTCCCCTAATATTTCCTTGTTGTTCAGAAATTTCTTTGCTCGGTGTGACTCAAGATCAACAAAATGATGGTAGTCCTATGTAAAAATTTTAGGAAAATCGATTGAAGTTAGTTTTATTAACAACACGGCTCTGTAAATGAAGATATGGCTGATTTTACCCTGATTCCTCTAATATTGTTGTGTCTTTCTGAAATTTCTTTGCTCGATGTGATTAAAGAACAACAAAATATGGCTAGCCCATGTAAAAATTTCTGGGAGAATCAACGAGTTAGTTTTGTTCACCGCACGGCTCTGTAAATGAAGATATGGCTATTTTACCCTGATTCCCCTAATATTTTCATGTTTTTCACAATTTTATTTACTAAGTGTGACTCAAGATCAACAAAATAATGCTAGTTCTTCACAGAAAAAAATAATGAATATTAACAAGCGCGTAAATTTTCCCCTCGTTTAATTCTAAGCCAAAGGAGGCATAATCAACGAAATTGTTTGCAATCTTTCATGCGCCATACAACAATGTTTAAAATCTTTCATACAACAAGCTAGATTCAGGCGTTATCTGGCTTAACTTTACATGAAATATCCCATTATTTTCTGCCCAATCTAGCATTCCCTTTATGTGCATTAGATCACGCAGAAAATTCAATGTTCCTTTTTATCTGTGTTTTTTTTTTGTATTCGTTGATTTTTTTCCTTCTCCCCCCCCTCCCGGCCCCGAAATGCCGATTTTTCCCCCGTTCCCCCATGGTTTTGTTTTTATCATAAATTTCTTTGGTCGGGTTCCCACGACCACCAATTAAGAGTAGTCCTTTGTAAAATTTGCTGAGAAATTGAGTGGAATTGGTTTCGTTCACCGCACAGCTCTGCAAACGAAGATATGGTCGATTTTACACCGATTCCCCTAATATTTTTGTGTTATTCAGAGATTGCTTTGTTCGGTTTGACTCAAGAACAACAAAGTAAGGCTAATCCTATGAAAAATTGATTGGAGTTGAATGAAGTGAATGAAGATATGGCTGATTTTACCCTAATTTCCCTAGTATTTTTGTGTGATTCAGAAATTTATTTATTCGGTGTGCTTTTACAGCAACAAAATAAGGCTAGTCCTATATAAAATTTTCTGGTCAATCGATTGGAGTTGGTTTCGTTCACCGCACGGCTCTTAGCAGAAAATTTAGTGACAAAAGGAACCAAAGTAATACAAAAATGGATAAATGAGGCAAAATCAGCCATATCTTCGTTATGAGAGCTGTGCGGTAAATAAAACCAACTTCAATCGATTCTCCATAAAATTTTACAAACGACTAGCTTTATTTTGGTAATCTTGAGTCACTCAGAGCATAGATATTTCTGAATAACACAAAATATTAGGAGAATCAGTATAAAATCATCAATATCTTCGTTCACAGAGCAATGCGGTCAATGAAACAAACTCCATTTAATTTACCAGAAATTTTTTTTTCGGACTAGCCTTTTTTTTATCTTGAGTCACACCAAGCAGCGAAATATTAGGGGAACCTGGGGAAAAACAGGAATTTCTTCGTTCACAGAGCCGAAATCAACTCCAATCGATTTCACAGATTTTTTTTTCAAAGAACTAGCATTATTTTGTTGATCTTGAGTCACACCGAGCAAAGAAAATTGTGAAAAATATGAAAATATTAGGGGAATCTGGGTAAAATCAGTCATATCTTCATTCACAGAGCCGTGCGGTGAACAAAACTAACTCTAGTCGATTTTCCAAGAAATTTCACATGGGACTAGCCTTATTTTGTTGTTCCTTAATCACATCGAGCAGATAAATTTCTGAAAAACACAACAATATTAGGGGAATCAGGGTAAAATCAGCCATATCTTCATTCACAGAGCCGTCAACTAATGAAACCAACTTGAATCAATTTTTTAAGCAATTTTACATAGGAAAATCAACCATATCTTCGTTCACAGAGCTGTGCGGTGAACGACATAAATTCCAATCGATTCCTCAGCAAATTTTACAAAGGACTACTCTTAATTTGTTGACCTTGAGTAACTTCGACCAAAGAAATTTATGATAAACACAAAACTATTAGGGGAATCAGCGTAAAATTAGCCATATCTACGTTCATAGAGCCGTGCGGTGAATGAAACCAATTTCAATGGATTTTTCAGAAAATTTAACAAAGAACTAGCATTATTTTATTGATTTTGAGTTACACCGAGCAAAGAAAATTGTGAAAAACATGAAAATATGACGGGAATCAGGGTAAAAACTGCCATATCTTTATTCACAGAGCCGTGCGGTAAACGAAACCTACTTCAATCGATTTTTCTGGAAATTTTACATAGGACTAGCATCATTTTGTGGATCTTGAATCACACCGAGCAAAGAAATTTCTGAACAACAGGGAAATATTAGGGGAACCAGGGTAAAAAGAACTCATTTGCTCCCCAAGCAGTTTCATACGGCCAATAAGACCACGTTCATTCGATTTCTTAGAAATTGTCCTTCAAATAAAGGTAACATTTACAGAAATCGTTCCACTCCGAGCTGAGATATAGAATTCTTTCGCGTTTAAGGCACTTTTTTCCCACTGTGCGATGTGATAATGATAGCAAAAGGAAACACCCGTTGCTTGGTTTTAAAGATTCTGAAGAAAGCTGTAACAGCGGTTGTTGGGTGGGCGGCTAATGTAAAGCTTGTTCGCGACCAAATCTGGACACCCCTAAATACGTATATCTCTGGAAATACTTCATCAACGCGTGAAATATTTCCCAGACTGATGAACGTATGTCTGTTTATTGTGAAAAATCTATTTTTGGTGATACTACAAGCTTTTAGATCGAAGATGGCGTCGAAAGAAGAGCAAGTGTGAAAAGCAATTGTGTGCGGTGGAAATGAAAATCCGGATCTGTCAGTAAGAAAACTTGCAAAAATGCTTGGTTTTCCTGCAAGCACTGTCCATAACGTTCTTAAATCTTTCGATACATATTTGACAACAGCCAGGAAGGCTGGGAGCGGAACAAAAACGGATCTCAGGAACCACCAAAAGGACGCGAAGGTGAAGCAAATATTGCAGAAGAGACCAGATCTTTCGGTACGTACTGTGGCTAGAAAAATAAAAATGTCCCCAACTTTCGTGCATACTTCCAAGCACCGGCAAGGTATGAAGTCGTTCAAGGTGAAAACTGTACCGAACCGTAATGATAAAGACTGTATTCGATGAAATTTGGACACACGCAATTGTTCGTAGCTTTTTAGCGTGTGGGTAAACATTATTGAAATTTAAACTGAATGTATTTCATTGTGTTGTGTCAATTGCGTAATGAGTTTCGTGAAAATCGGTCGAGTGATTTCATTGATGGCTTCGAATGAAGAAATAGTGCGCCAACAAATTTTGGGCACTCACTTCGAAAACCCAAACGCTTCTCATCGATGGATCGGAAAACAGCTCGGAATCGCACATTCAACCGTATCTCATGTGATCAAATCGTTCAAGGACCGTAAGCCAACCAAGCGGAAAAATTGTAGTGGCAAAAAAACGTGGCACATCAAATCCGGAGAAGGCCAGGATGGTATTGTACCAATTTAGACGTTATCCCAACATTTCGATCAGGGATGTTGCGAAAAAGGCGAAAGTTTCAGTTTGTTTTGTGCAGAAAACAATGAAACGTTCTGAATTACATGTGTACAAGGTCCAGAAGGCACCAAACCGGAGAGATAAACAGAACTCGGTGGCCAAAATTCCACTACAGATAGCTTATCTTTTGACAGATAGATCATTTTCTAGCTCTAGATTTTCGGAGAGAGTATCGGGTTCGTTGAATGATCAATGATCCATCGCAGTCCAAGAAGGGCGGAGGAAAGTTTTCTGCATAAAATTCATTACCTGTATATAGATCAGCAGCCGTCTGAGGGGAGGTCAGTAGAAGTGAAAAGATTCCCTTTGTCCGAAAAATCCGCACACGTCATCTTTTGCTTTCCGAGAATAAAACTAACCGCTGTTCTGCGCCGAACGGAAAAAAGGGAAACGAGAAACCCGCGAGCAAACCAAAGCGGACCCTTAAACAAAGACTTTGGAAAAAGTGAGTTTGTATTTATTTTATTCAGGTGGTACAGAAATTTTAGCGAAAAAAACTTGCTTTATCAAAATAAAAATGTTGTGGTTTAAGAAAGTTGTTGTTTTTCTTGAAAAAAAAGAACAGTTTGTTTTTGTCAAACTGGTTAATTTGCTTTCTTAATTATTTTTTTTTCATTGTTTATTCCATTGAAATAAACCACCCACACTTCCCAAGTAACATTGCCAAAACCATCCAGCTTTATTAAGTTTTATTAAAGTTTTATGAAAGCCACTAGCAATCAATTCGGCTTTATTATGGCAGCAAGAGAGGCCAATAGGTTTCAAATTTTAGTCAGGTTTATAAAAACCTACACAGCTTCTTTACAACGATCTTAAAACCTTGACTTCTAAAATTCCTTTTACTCCTATCAAAGGTTTTATTTTGACTTTATTAACTCATAAAATGCTGTTTTTAAATGCCGTTTTAGGACTCATTCATATTATCTTATTATGGTCAGTTGAAAAAGCATTTTAAAACCATTTTGCCTCCAGTAAATGCATTAAACGGCTAACTGGCATTGAGGAAAGCTACCAAGCGGCCAGATAGTTTTATAGTAGCCATTGCTAAGATAAATTGGCTTTTTGGCAAAACTGTGATTTCTTGCAATCGCCATGTTGAAATATATGAAATAGTTGAAATGTGAAAAAATAAATACACCAAATTTTAAATGTAATACAATTGAACTGTAGATCTGAGACAAACTTCGGTATTCGTTTAGATAACCTTATTGAATTCTATCAATTTTCAGGAGTTTCATGATTAATTTACCGAATATATTTCTTTCAATTTTGTTTTTGTTGTTGTAAACTCGCATAATTTCCAAGGCGCATTAATTTTCAGCTCTTATCGTGCCAATATTCACCATAAAATTAAATGCGCATATGATTTGAAGCATGATACGCTATAAAAAAAAACTCAATTTGTTTTAAATATTTTGCTATCAATCATAATTTCCCGCAACAGAAGAGCTTTTTTCTGAGCCATTATTTGCTGTTGAATGAATCAGAAGAGCAACAAAGTAAAACAACAAAATCCAACCACGATATCGCCGTGAAGTTTGACAGCTGTGGCCATTCAGCCCTATGCTGGTTTTGATGGCGGCCAATAGGTTTTATGATGGTTCTCAAGTGGTCATAACATCTTTCACTAGAACATTTTCAAAATCTTTATGGTCTTAGAAAGGTTTTATTAATTTGTTTTCACAACTGTCTATAGAGTGGGCCACTTTGTACACATTTCGGCTTTAAAGATGCATAGAGGAGGTGTTGGTGGACAAAACAGTTTTGAATGTAGTGTCATCAACAAAGCCGGGAGGAGTGCTATACGGCTGGAATAGAACTGAAATTGTTACTTGGGTTGTATGTATGTAAAGGGTGTATTCGATAAAAAATGGCACACAGAAAATCTTCTGTAACTTTTGAATCGTATGAGTAAAAAACCTAGAAATTTGAGTAGATCTTATCCATAGTGTATTATTTACATCTGCCAAGTTTCATAGTTATACATTCAGTAGTTCCAGTCATGTCGTCGAAACAAGAAATTGTCCGTGAGAAAATTATGTGCACTCACAATCAAAATCCAGGGGCGTCCCACCGGTGGATTGCTAAAAGGCTTGGAATTGCAAATACAACTGTGTCTCGTGTAATAAGAACCTTCAAGGAGCGTCTGAGTGTCCAAAAAAAGGAAGGGGAGTGGTCGTAAAAGTGGTCCAATGGACAGTAAAATGGCTAGGAAAGTCGTACAACAATTCAAGAACCGTCCAAACATGTCAATTCGAGATGTCGCTAAAAAGTCTAGGTGTCAGTCGGTTTTGTGCAGAAAACCATGAAGCGTGCTGGGTTACATGTTTACAAAGTGCAAAAAGCCCCAAACCGGAATGAAAAACAAAACATCACTGCGAAAACCCGCGCCCGGAAACTTTACACGAAGCTGCTCGCCAAATCCGGTTGCATCGTGATGGATGACGAAACATACGTCAAGGCCGACTTTCGTCAACTTCCTGGGCAAGAATATTTCGTTGCCAAGTCGAAGTTCGATGTTCCGGAGGATGTTCGAAAGAAGAAACTATCGAAATTTGCAAAGAAGTTTCTAATCTGGTAGGCGATTTGCGGATGTGGTGAAATAAGTGCTCCCTTCATCACTTCCGGAACAATAAACGGTGCGATTTACACGGAAGAGTGCCTTAAGAAGCGTCTCTTAGCCATTCATTAAGAAGCACAAAGGATCAACTCTGTTTTGGCCTCGATCTAGCATCCTGCCACTACGCTCGAAACGTATTGGAGTGGTACTTTCGAGCCAACGGAGTCAATTTTGTGCCGAATGATATGAACCCACCAAATTCACCGGAACTTCGTCCAATAATAAAGACATTTAATTCGAATACGACTGAGTAATACCGAAAAATTGACTAGAATTGGTTCGCTACTGAAGGGCCTTCACCCTACTTATTTTATTGGAAAATAAATATGCCACCTTTAATTTGCCAAAGATTCATTTCAACGATGCTTCATCGCTCCCATAGGAGTCAACTCAAGTATCGTGCTCGCACTATCTTTTCACAAACCCATCCACCTGAACAACCGAGGTCCATCGAAAATTATGAAATCGTTACCCATCATATGTTTCACTGCCCTTTCAAATTCTGGAAATAAATCCACATCAGATAGTTACCTACTCTAAACATGTGGTACGTGGTACAATTCAGCTCGATTGCAGCATGGATGGATGGATGGATGGTTGGTTGGTAAACAGCTCGTGTGGCGCCAACTGCTTAATGTGGGCCCCTTCAATTTTAAGCACGAACCATGACTTGATATGGTGTACCTAACTTGTAGAGGTAGGTAGGATTGCGGTGGTTACGGTGGTCATTCATGCTAGTCATCCTGAACCATCATCAACCGCAATGGTCCGTATCATCTCTCTCTCTGTCTCTCTCCCTCTATGTTTCTCGCTTTCATAAGATCTATGACACGTAGGGATTTGTATGAAGCAGTTTTCACAAAACCCTACCAGCTTGTTTTGGGATGGGGCGAAGGATGGCTTTGTGTTATGCTTCTGTAACAGAACACTTCTGCTCTGAAAATTTCGTCCGGAGTGGTTATTTTACACGATGTTGAACTCACGAGACCGTACGTACTGGTTTGTCTGGTCCCGGAGTGTTTGTGTTTAGCCTAAATGTGTGTCCTTGCTGACGGTTGTTGGCAATGCAGCAGCAAAGAACCGGAGTGTTCATTTAATTTTTATGTGTGTTCTTGCTTTACGTGTGTCACATCTCCCCGACCACCACACCCTCACCGCACGGAGCGAGTAAGCGAGCTGGAGGGAGCGTGGTCAAATTAGCTAATGAGATACGGAGTCTGATGTGGGTTTAGGAGTCGCTCGGACGACGGTTGCATGACTGTTTTTATTTTGCGGGTCGCCGTCGGTACATGATTTAGGGTTAGTCTATTCCAGACCCGATCTTATTGTTGATGATGTTGGTCTAGTCAGAAGGACGAAGAATAATGTTTGTGTTTGAATTTGACTTTGCTTCAATTTGTTAGAAATGTTTGCCGTTCGGAGGGGATCACGTGGGGACCGACGTAGGATTGTCAAATGAATAATTTCAAAACTAGTTTAGAAAGCCTTTCAGGATCGGTGTTTAACTGAATGCCACAATTTAGTGGGCATTTTCAGTAACATTGCTTCAATCGTGTTCAACGCTGTGGGTAGTTTAATCATTCAAGCATTTGACAAAGATTTCAGAGTTTTAAAGATTGATGGACTCCGGACGTGTTGCTGGCAAGCTCTTTCCATTTAACCTTATAATTCGACTTTCCATATTGAATTATGGTCATGCGTGGGTTTGAGAGTAGGCTGTGCTTTTGAGCGACGATAACGCTTCCTTCCTCCGTCATTGTTGAAGTTCTTGGAAAAATTAAGTAATTATCGTGTTTTCGACCGTAATAGATATTGAGAGTGTATGAAAGTGCTCTAAAAGGGATTTTGCTCACTGGTGTGGCTAATCTTCTCAATTTCTGGTCGAGTCGTTTCGAAAACTAATGGCGGAGAGTGTTTTCCGCGTTGTCGTGAGTGATTTAATACAGGGTGTCTGCTAATTATCCGTCCAAACTTTGACAGCATGAGCTCATGTGCACTGCACGACCAACCTCTTCTTGAACATATACAATATTCAACGATGCGTTTATAAGTAATAGATTCTCTAAAACTAGTCTCTCGCCTGCCATTTTCAAAACCCAAATCCGCAATCAAGTACATCCATCGAAGACCAGTCATGTTTTCCAGACCAAGAATATTTTCCAACTAGAACAAACTCACCAAATTCAACATTGAATTAGTTCCCGCTTACATAGGTTTGACAGGTTTTTGACTAAAGCAGCCAAAAGCAATTTTCACAGTATTTTTTGTGCTAATCACGAATAATTGGTCAGTTTCCATGGACATTTTATTTTTCATATTCTAGCGAAAATTGTGTGTTCGTTCCCAACAATACATAAAATAAAAAAGAAAAAAATGTTCACTACTTTGGGTGAATTTGTCTCAAATTAAAGATTGTACTTGCCAGTTGGAAGTTTCAGAATCAGATGAAGAAATTAGATATTTGACATTCCAACAAGTAACTTTCCAAAAAAATTGCTACAATTTCCTCACAGTCATGACTCTTTGTATTACCGACGTTTTAGTGAAATGGTCGTCTTCAATTGCTTTCCAAACATTTGGACTGATCAAACAGGCCTTCATATGTTCTAACTACGGACATTTTAGGAGATACCATTAAAGTCTTTATTCACAATAATCCGATCACCTCAAAACATAAGTAAAACACTAATTTCGCATTATATTTCAATTGCAGGAGTTTATTTCAGATTCATGGGATATGATTCAACAATTCACGAAGTCGAAACATAGTTTTTCGGTGCTCGCAAAAAATGTTCGAACTTTGCACTTAACTCCTTCCATTAGGTTTTGTACAAACTCTTCAGATACCGTGGACACCGTCTTGGTCCAAATTTGTCAGAAGTGTTTCATTCTTTGATTCATTGTTTCTTTCCAGAAAGCTTCCGGTTCATAATTAATTGGACGTACCTTTGGACAATTTGACGGACTTGTACAATATTTACTTGATTTCCTTCGTGGCACTCCATCACAGTTTTATCATATTGGTATGATGCCAAAATGGTTTTTTTATGAATGATAGCAATCGCTTCTCTCGCAAGCACTCTTTCTGGTAAATCCCCTTGTTGATTGCGCCTGTAGTGACGATAAATTTACTCTTTCTGCCTCACGTGCATATTGTTTGTCAAACACGGTATTTTTTGGGAAATTTCGATGATTTCTTCATCCTGAAATGCCCAACTATACCATTTCTGACCACAGTAGCATAGAAAACCAGCCCTGGAAGCTGCTTGAAATCCCTGAGGACATAAGTTTTATCGTCCATAACATTCATCTTCGTCAAATATTCGCAGAACAAACGTCGAGCTCGTAATTTTGCTGCCCTGTTCTGTTTGTCGTTGCAATTTGGAACTGTTTTTACTTTATACGGCTTCAGCTTCAAACGCTGTTTTGATTTCCGGACAAAACCAAGTGATATTCCCATTTCTCGAGCCACTGTTCGAACAGAGTGATTCGGGTTTTCCTTTAATATCCTCTTCACCTTCGGTCCATGACAGGATCAGCACGTTCAATGTTTTTATTACTTCTCGGTTTCCTCTCGACCGACAAACATTTCGAAAATTATTTGAGCACACCGTAGACTGTGGATTTAGGTAAATCCAATTTGTTTGCAAGTTCCCGTATTGACCAGTCAGGATTTGCCTTACATCCGTACAAAATCCACTCGCGCACGTGCTTTTCGTTCGTCGCAATATTGAACACTAAACATGGAATGTGAACACCAATCATAGTCTTTTTCCTCAAAGACTACCAGCTATAGCTCAGCGAAATAGTTCACTCCTACGTGCAATATTTCAAAAGTTACAATGATTTGCAGTTGTCCGTACCAAATACCGAAAACGCAATTCGTTTCAATTTGAGGCCTTTAAAAAAGTTTAGGTTAACATCTTATAACAGGAAATATAACACAATTAGTTTATAACAGCAGTTGATTCTCAAACACTAATTTAACGTCTTCCATGCCAAAAGCTATCCACGTACATTTGCGTTGTACACGTGTATTTGTGATGGTTTTAAAGCGTTTATCTCAGCATGCTGTGCGTTTAACTGGCATCTTTCGTTTGTTTACTTGTTTGCACTGTTTAAATTCTTCGTTTTCGAAATATCACGCATTAAAAAAGACGTAAAAATTAGTATTTTGGACACATGGCTACGGGAAAAGTGTGTAACTATACGACAATTGGCGAAGCGCTTTGGAATTCATCACGCGGGTGTAAAATCCATCATAACCAAGTTTGAGAAGTACCACTGTTCTTTGGATGAACTGCGAGGAACTGCCCTAAACTGGATCAGAAAGTGGTAGCTCTAATACAAATCAATGTAGATAGGTGATTTGGCCAATAAAGCGAGAACCAGCGTCGGAATGATTCAACGTATCAAGAAACGGAACAACCTGAAGACCTACAAGAAGCAGAAAATCGCCAAACAAAGTGCAGAATGGAAGTAACGCACAGCAACAAGGGCCCGGAAATTGTATTCGTGAGTTTTGCAGCGACCGGATGTATGTATTTTGATGGACGACGAGACCTATGTCAAAGAGGACTCAAAACCCCTTCCAGGTCCACATTATTGCACTGCCGTCGTAGGGGAGGATGTAAGCGATGCAGGCAGGTCGATTCAAGTAGAGACGTTTTGGTCGAAAAGATGGCAAGCAATATGTTCCTGCTGTAAAAAGTCTAGCTTTTTTACACTACCGGAGCAATCAATGCGGAAATCTATGGATCAGAGTGTCACGGAAAAGGGTATAGATTTCGTTGAGAAACACATCATTCAGCCAAACTGCCCTCAGCTTCGGCCCATCGAACGCTATTGGCCGATTATAAAGAGGGTCTTCAAAAACAACTGGTTAAGCAGCTGAGAATACACGCGGGAGTTCAAAAAAAATTGGGCTAATGCATCCATAAAATTTGATGCAACACTTGTCCGGAACTTGATGAAAAGTGTTCGATCAAAAATTCGCAACTTCGTGAAAGAGTGATATAAATTTCATCTGGTCTTCACAATGTTCCAGTTAAATCCCGTACAATAAAAAATAATCCATTTGTTTGAAACAAACAGCATTTTTTTATATGATTTGAAAGAAAAATATGTAGATTACTTATTGTTGATACAGTCCTTATGTGGTCTTGGACTCACCGAGGGGGTAGTGTTACCTACTTTTCTTCTTCTGCATGCTTTGCCCAACAGAACGCCTTTATTAGAAAAAAATCTCCTAGCGCGTGTAAATTTACACATTTTCAAAAACAGCCTACAGTGACCGGCGAAAAAAAATCGAGCCGTATACTAATCAGGCATAGATATCTTTACAACTTCGTATCAATAGCAACTTTCTTACCCGTACTGTACATATTTGGGTATCATTCATGAGGCTTAGCGTAAAAGTTTGAATATACATATTCATTTCAGCCAACTGCATGTGAAAAACGAAATAAGCTTGTGTTTACGGTATGTCAATAAAAAAGATCCACTAGGGAAAAAAAATACTTTCCGTGTACATCCACTTGGCTTACCCCTTGTTGATCATGCTTTTGACATTCCTTTATTTACATCCATCGCAGATAATTGCTACAGTTGTGAGAAATAAGTGAGTTTAGCCCAAGTGACGAGTTTTTTAAGAATCGATCATGGGAGGAAAGAAAATAACAGTCCAAGTTCGAAATCTTATCGTGCGCGATTGCTCAAAAAACGAATCTCAGCGCAAAGTCGCCGAAAAGTATGATGTAAGCCGTGGTGCAGTGCAGAAAATAGTTTTAAAACACCAAAAGCTTGGAAGTGTCGCAGATCGAAGAGGACGTGGACGCAATCGCAAGTCTGATCACCGCGAAGACACTGGAATCATCCGAGAAATTAAAAAGGATCCGTTTGTTACCATCCGTGCGCTCAGAGAAAAGCTAAGCCTTTCGATATCCAATCGTACAGTTCGGCGACGCATTGCTGAGCACGGTTTGAAAAGTCATTTTGCTCGGAAACGGCCGTTCGTAAGTAAGGTGAATAAGGCGAAGCGATTGCGGTTTGCAAAAAACCATATAAAAAAGCCACTGCAGTATTGGAAACGGGTTATTTGATCAGACGAAACAAAGTTTGAGCTGAAAACGACGACTGCGAGTTTGGCGGAAAAGCGATGAAGGGCTGAAGGATAAACATCTACAAGGGACCATGAAGCACGGCGGTGGAAATATCATGGTCTGGGGCTGTTTCTCATGGTTTGGAGTGGGGAATCTGGTTCTAATCAGTGGTATTATGACGGCAGATGGGTATATAGATATTCTGAACGAGAATATGGAAGAATCTTTGCTGAAAATGGGTCTGGAAGATAATTACATTTTTCAGCAAGACAACGACCCAAAGCATACGGCCAAGAAAACACAAGCTTTTTTCCGTGCCTGTCGGATTAAACCCTTGGAATGGCCTCCCCAGAGCTCGGATTTAAACCAAAGCACAAAAACCCCCCAACAACCAACAGATTTCCGCCGGCCGATTGCACCCCGAACCCCCAAACCCCACCACCCTAACAAGCTAGAATTCCTCTCTTTTTTTTTTTTATAAAAGGTTTTTTTTTTTTATGCTTTTTTACTAACTCCAATAATTTTGTTTTTTATTTTATGCAAGGAATAAAAGTGATCGTTATTTTTGTACTGAAATGGTTCGTCTATGTTTATTTTTCCAGAAACATGTATTGGAATTTTATTTAAGACCAAACCCCCAAACAGGCCACCAATGACACCCATTTACATTTAATCCAACTCCCATTTTTTTTTTACCATATTTTTCAATTTTTTTTAATATTTTTTTTTTATTTTATTTATTTATTTATTTATTTCGTCAAACAATCAATCGTAGACTACATTAATGTTCTTATATCCTATAATAACTTAATGTATTGAAATATTTTTCCAATTTTGTACGAGGCATACTAAGGTCAATCATTTCACTATGTTGATTATAAGCATTCATCATCTGATTTAATGGTCCGAATTTAGTATAATTTGTACGATGGTGATCTAAAGCAAACAAATTTCGATTACGTAGTTGTCGGGTAGGCACATAAAAGTTTAATTTTGACAATAATTCAGTTGATTCTATTCGTTGCGATACGAGGTCGTTAACAAATGAGACCATAGCATAATCTCGACGCTCTTTCAATGATTGAATGTTGATCAACAAGCAACGTGCTTCATAAGAAGGGAGAGGAAATTGTGTCCATCCTAACCTACGTAGTGCGTATAATAAAAACTGCCTTTGATTTGACTCTATACGCTCATCGTGCTTTTTTATATGAGGTGACCAAACAACACTGCAGTATTCTAATATTGACCTCACAAATGAAATATATAATGATTTGATTGTATAAGGGTCTTGAAAGTTGTGGCCAAAACGTTTTATGAAATTAAGCATGTTGCTTGCTCTATGAATTAATGTGTTATAATGATCCACAAATGTCAATTTGGTATCTAAAATTATTCCTAAATCTCTTATTTTATCACATTTTTTAATATTTTGATTTCCTAAAGATGCTGCAATACTTGGTGTGCTTCGTTTTCGACTATAAGTTATAAGATTACATTTTTTTACATTTAGTTCTAACAAGCTTTTACAACACCATACATAAAAGACCTGGATTTCATTCTGAAATACATTTATATCATCATCATTTCTTATTTCATAAAACAGTTTCATATCGTCAGAATATATAAGAACTCTTAGATTTTTTGAAATAAAAGATATATCGTTAACATATCAGACAAAAAGAAGTAGACCTAAGTGTGAACCTCGAGTAACACCAGACGTGACTTTAATAGGATTTGATTTTTTATCTTTGAATCCAACTATTTGCTGGCGATCAGTTAAATACGACTTAATCCAATTGAGGAGCCTTAACTCAATTCCTATTTTTTCAAGCTTGAATATCAACATAGAAATGTCAAGTTTATCAAACGCTTTGCTGAAGTCTGTATAAAGAGCTTCTATGTAATTACCTTTACCCATTGCTTTCAATGAGTAATCAACAAATTCGAGCAGGTTTGTAGTGGTGGAACGTCCCTTGAAAAAGCCGTGCTGTGCATTCGTTATTTTATGCTTGACTTGATTAAACATATTTTTGTTTATAATTGATTCGAAAAGTTTTGGGATGCACGATATTATTGCAATTCCACGATAATTTCGAATATAGGATTTTTTGCCAGTTTTGTTTATTGGGATTAAGAAAGATTTTTTTCATTCTGCTGGGAATTTACCGGAAGCTAGTGACTTATTGAACAACCAAAATAAAGAGGATGTAAGCTCAACTGCCAAATTTTTCATAAATATTGGCGGAATTCCATCTGGCCCGGGACCTTTAGAGGCATCCAAGTCTTGGAGACCTGACAAAATATCATGGTCATGTATTTGACTAACAACTACATTATTTGAACAATCAGGAAAGTATGAAAAGTAAGTTTCTTGAAAAAATGTCGCGAAAAGATTACAAATATCTTCTGCATTATCGCCTTCGCTTTCATCCAAAGTCATTTTTGATGGGAAGCTACCAGATTTTAGTTTAGTTTTTACATAGTTGATAAATTTTTTTGGGCATGACTTGATTTCATTTTCTGTTTTCGTGTTGAACGCATTAAGTGCAGTAGAAATAGCGCAAATAGCACAAATGTTCATATATGTATCTGAATTAGCTTGATTATTGTATTTTCTATACGTTTTATGAGCCTTCTGTTTCATATTTTTTAGATTGATGATTTGTTTATTGAACCAGACTGGATTTTTTGAGTTATAATTTCGTCACTTTCTCGTGCGTGGAACATCCTCCTGAATGATCTCTAACAAGATTTTATAGAAAATCTCCACTGCGTATTCAACATTTTCTTCATTGTTAAGAACTGTTTGCCAATTACCATTATTCAATTTTTGTCTAATATTATCATAGTTGGCCTTGTTAAAGTCGAAGGTATTCTCGTAATAGCAATCGTTGGGATTAACGTTATTATGTACGATAACTGAAAACTCTATAGCAGTGTGAAAAGCTTCATTTTTCCATAAAGGAGAAAGAGATTCACTAACACAGAAGTCTTCATGTATGTTCGTTAATAAAAAATCTAAGTAACAATTTTGTTGATTTTTTACGTGGTTTATTTGGTTGAACCCTAAAACCGCAATTTTCTCAAAAATAAATTGCAGTGTTTCGTTATCACCAACGACGGGAAGTAAAATACTCTTATTATCAGAATCAGGAATAAAATCTACATGGCGCTGATTGAAATCACCATATATATAAACTTTGAATTCAGGAGGGAAACGAGATACGATTGCTTCAGCGGTTTGAAAAAATTGGAATACCCTACTTTTTCAAAAATACGTGTTTTTTTCTCAACAATAATACATTGATCAAAGGTGGATCTTTATTTTTGCCGGTCACTGTATCTATCCAATTAATGAACAGCTTGGACCTGAACTGTCAAGGCGTTACTGTAGTGTGGTGCAGTTGTTCTGGCTACATACGATAAAATGAAGCCAACATGTGGCAATGTTGTACACGAGCCTCACAATTTCGTCAGAATTTTCCCTTTGACGAGTAAAAATGATCGAACTTTGGCGAATAAGAAAAATCTAAGTAAGAAGTGCACAGACAGTTTTGTAACCCACAAGATGTCACTGTCATACATCAACCAAATTCATCGAGAATTTCCATTTCGATATCCATTTACTGTCCCTACACACTTAGAAGTTTAGAATACTACACGTGGTCTGTGACATAAATCTCGCAAAGTTCACATGCATAAACATTTTAAATTGCTTCGATTTTGTTTGCAGGTGTTACCTTCTCATGCAATGGTCAAAGTACAGTTTTTAACATTTTGAGTATTTACACCAAAAATTGTGAATTTTTTGAAAAACTGCCATATGATTACTTTTTGCCCAGAACGAAAAATCCGATTCGAATTAGACGCGGCTGGGTAGCTCAGTGGTTACCCGTTCTGCTTACTGAGCAGATTGTCGGGAGTTCAATCCCAGGCCCGTCCACTTCCTTGCCATTTTTCACTTGCCTCTTTCTATCACCACTAGATTTAAAATAAAAAGCAGTCTACTGCGCTTTCTTTCATTGATCGCATCACTTACCACAGTGCATCCATTATCTAAAAATAACCTGCCTCACTAACACAACTATCCTTCCCTTGGCAATTGTAGAGATGCAGTGGTGTTCACGGTCTCTAATAACAACGATTGTCAAACTAAATCATCCTTCCCCCTTCCCCAAAAGACCGTGAGGACGTGGCCGGCGCCGGTACTGATCTATAAATAGAATTAGTGAACTTGTACATTGAAGATGTAAAGCTTACTCCCAAGCTCCATCTATGTGGTTCTCTGTGCAATTCCACTAGTTCTGTCAGTAAGGGAGTAGCAACTACGAATTTGCACGGTCTTTTTTATAAAAAAAAAAAAGAAAAAAGAACGAAAAATCCGATTCGAATTAGGTCGAAAAGTTGTTCCGTTCTGGAGTTATCGCCGAAAACAAACCGCGTAAAAAAAACCGTGTAAAAAAGACCTTAGTGTATTTCTGTGCGTGGTTTTATAAATGGTTGCCGCGTCTGTTAAAATTCATTATTTTGTTCTGTGCATTTCTTGTGATACCCGTGCTTTTTCATTCTCAAAGTTGGAGGGTATGTTTCGGATCATTTTCAACGTTGCCGCAACTCTCTTTGGTGTTACATCGATACAAAGATCCTTATTTCAAACTGCAAATATTAAGGTAATTCCGCATTATCTAGAAGGCCACTTGGTTGCCTTGAGGGTCCATTTTCAGATCAGAAGTGAAAATGCATTCAAATGATGTTTTTAGAGGCATGCTTGAGCATAAATAATCGCAAAGTTGTTAGTTTAGTTCTGGGTCGAGTAGAAGGCTACCCGTCAGGCTTCAATTTTCAGATTATAAGTGTAAATGTATTCAAATGCTGCTTTTAGATGTACTTTCACTATGGAGTTCTCAGACTAATTTCAAATTGACGACATTTACGGTTGTTAGAGTTCTTCCGGCAGGACCTCAGTTGGCCCTTGGGGTTATGTTCCAGTTGAAAATTGCAAATGTATTCAAATGATGCCTTCAAACCGTATACTTGTGTATCTTTGATAATGCGGATTAATTATAAAGTGACGAAGGTCCCTTTGATGATTGAATGCACTCTTTATGTTATTTTCGAATCAGAAATATGTGTGCAATTTAGTAGCTAAAGATTGACCTTCACAGGGTGTCAACGAAAGAATTTCCTTTAGTGTATGGTTTCGATGTCAGTGGATCCTTTCACCTTCGCGTCGACGTGCATATTATTTACTTTAAAATTGAAGTTTTGAAAATGGCGTCTCGACAACGGGTGCTGCGAAATCTTATTTAGAACAAGTGGTTAGAAAATCCTAATTGTTCACAGAAAACAATCACGAATTCAGTCGATGTGACATAACAAACTATGTCATCAGCAAGTTCTACAAACCAAAACGGTTCAGAGGAAGCCAACCAAGCAGTCGAAAAGAGGTACACGCAACAAACAAGATGACAAACAAGTGGTGAAAGTATACAAGAGGATGCCCAACATGTCGATCAGAGATGTTGCCAAAAAAGTGGATGGAGAAAACAATTCTGCACAACATAAAAAGGGGTGGGGGCCGGGGGCATTCAAAACCCCCACAACCCCCCCCCCCGAAAAAAAAAAAACTTGAAAAAGCGAAAAGTTGGGCCCGAAAGCCTTGTGATTCGTTGTTAACCAAACATACAGGTTGCATCGCACAGCACGATGTAACATAAAGGATGTCCACAGTTAAATTGCATCACTTTCAATAAGCTGTAACATTTCGCCCTTTGGGTTGATTTCAACGAAATTTTGGGTGAAATGACCTAGGCGTGTATTGTTTACACTGCGTGAGTTTCATTGCGAAATGTGTCGTAGTTTCTAAAATGGAGTCGAAGGAACAGCAAGTGCACGAGAACATTTTGCACACGCACCTCGACAACCCACTTCTTTCGCACCGAGCCATCGGAAAGATGTTGAAAATTCACCAGTCTACAGTGTCTCATGTCATAAAACGTTTCGGGGAACGTTTAACTGTCGATCGGAAGAAGGTGAGTGGTAGAAAAAGTGTTCCGTACTGTGCTGCCTTTAAACGCAAACCCAACTGGTCTATTCGAGATGTCGCGAAAAAGCTGCACTTGACCAAAAGTTTCGCGCAGAAACCCAAGAGATGATCCGGGCTCCCTTCATTCAAAGTTCAGAAAGTTCCAAACCTCAATGAACAGAATAGGACAGCTAAAACACGTGCGTGTAAGCTGTACACACAAATGTTGACGAAACCACACTGCTGCATCATGGACGATGAAACACACTTAAAAGCGGACTTTAAACAAATTCCCGGCAACCAGTATGTGACTGCGAAAAACAAGTTCGATGTTCCAGAGTCTCTCAGGAAACAGCAAGTGTCAAAGTTCCCCAAGAAATACATGATTTGGCAGGGCATTTATTCGTGTGGTAAACGGAGCAAGCCTTTCGTGACAACTTCAACTGTAAATGGTCAAGTATACATGAATGAATGCCTGAAAAAACGACTGCTTCCGTTTCTCAAAACACACAACGTTCCTACAATTTTTTGGCCGGACCTAGCCTCTTGTCACTACTCCAAGGATGTTCTGGAGTGGTACAAGACGAATGGTGTCAATTTCGTGCCGAAGGATCTTAATCCCCCAAACTCTCCAGAGTTGCGTCCAATTGAAAAATATTCGCCTATAATGAAGCACGAACTTTGTAAGCATCCTAAAGTTTTCACTACAGAACAGGAAATGTTGAAGTCATGGTTGAAAGCGAAAAAAAAATGTCGGTTCAAACGTTGTACACAATCTTATGCGTGGTATTAAGAAGAAAGTTCGGGATTTTGGATTTGGTAAAGAAATACAGTGAAATAAAAATACTTAAACCAAGATTATGCATTGCAATTGTTGTTTTCGAGGACGAGTTTAAAGTGATGCAATTTAACTGTGGACACCCTTTACAAGAAGGCTGACTTTTCACATATCCCTGCTAATAAATTCTACACTACGAAGGACAGAGGAAGCCTAGAGTCTAGGTTTTAAGAACAGAATATCTCGTTTGACATCTTACCGTACGTGCGGTAAAATCAACCAACCATTAATCTCAACCTGGAATATTAACAGTGAAATCTACATCAAACAGTGCCTTCAAAAACGCCTATTGCCACGTCTAAAGCAACATTCGCAAACCACCCTGTTTTGGCCCGATTTGGCACTTAACCACTGCTCAATAGTGACGAAGAAATGGTACGAGGAAAATAATATCACAATGATGTTAATGACATTAATCCTCAAAAGTATCCAGAGCTCCGACCGATCGAGAAATTTTGGGCAATAATGAAGGCTGACTATCAAAAAATGGGAGGGGAGTCAAAATTGGTTCAAAACTTTAAGCAGAAGTGGACAAAAGCTTACTAAACCGGAGGAGAGAAGCTTGTTCAAACTTTGATGGCTGGAATCTAGTCAAAGTTCCGAAAGTTTGGGCGTGAGGGCGAAATTTAAATCTATTATTAAGGTGTAAGGGAACAAACTTGTGAAAAATAATATTAGGTGCGCAACTAAGTTCTCGCTGTTTTTTTGGTGAAAAAGGAACTTTATTTTGAAAACAAAAGTTACAAACGAATTATTCAAAGTATTGCCCATCACTAGCTACGACTTTTTCCCATCTTTCTGGTAGAACGTGAATACCATTTCGATAGAACTGTTCGTCTTTTGATGCTATCCAAGAATCAAGCCATTTTGAGATGTCATCATATGAGTGGAATTGCTGACCAATGAGACCATGTGCCATCGAACGGAACAAGTAATAATCGGACGGTGCAATATCAGGAGAATATGGCGGGTGGGGTAGGACTTCCCATTTGAGCGTTTCCAAGTAGGTTTTCACGGGTTTCGCAACGTGAGGTCGAGCGTTGTCATGCTGAAGAATCACTTTTTCGTGTCTGTGCTCGTATTGTGGCCGTTTTTCGTGCAGTGCTCGGCTCAATCGCATCAATTGAGTTCGATACCGTTCCCCGGTAATGGTTTCGTTTGGTTTCAACAGCTCATAATAAATAACACCAACTTGGTCCCACCAAATACACAGCATAACCTTCGCAGCGTGAATATTCGGCCTAGGCGACGATGTTGAAGCATGCCCGGGCAGTCCCCATGAATGTTTCCGTTTTGGGTTACTGTAATGAATCCATTTTTCGTCACCCGTCACAATGCGATGTAGAAAACTCTTCCTTTTTTGCCGCTGGAGCAGTTGTTCACAGACGAAAAAACGACGCTCAACATCTCTTGGCTTCAAATCGTAAGGAACCCAAGTTCCTTGCTTTTGAATCATTCCCAACGCATGCAATCGCTTAGAAACGGCTTGGCGGGAAACTCCTAATCCTGAACCAAGCTCTTCTTGCGTTTGACACGGATCCTCATCGAGCAATGCCTCCAATTCAGAGTCTTCGAAGTTTTTTGGCCTTCCTTCACGCGGACGATCATCAACACTGAAATCACCGTTTTTGAAGCGACGAAACCAATCACGACACGTTGTTTCACTCAGAGCAGCATCACCGTAAACTTTTTCGAGCTCTCGATGTGCTTCAGCCGCCATTTTCTTCGAATGAAAGAAGAAAATCAACACTTCCCGCAAATTACGATTATTTGGCACGAAATCAGACATCTTCAAACAACCAAAATATATAACACTGAACCAAAATCACTGATTAGGCAAAGCAGTTTGCTTACCATATTTCTGAGCTTGGTTTAGGACGCTTGAGATGTACAACATTCGACCAGCACTTACTACTGGCGCCATCTATTGCTAAACAGCGGGAACTTAGTTGCGCACCTAATACTCTGCCAGATCCTGCCAGTGCTGCCGGTTGTCCATTGTTCCTTCGTAGAGCGGTCGTATCCATGGAAATGCATCCGACAGGACTTTATACAGTGGCAGACAAATGACATCGATGAATCCAACTTGCATCTTGGGCAGCTCGTCTTTGCGTTCGCTGAAATGGGAAAAGAGCAGGAAAGCATGAACGAATTAGAATGAATTGTTCGGTTTGAATAATATGAATAATATTTCATTAGAGCGGAATTGCTTTTGTTAACATATCCCTCTTGTGAATAACTCATGCCTGCTAGCAGTGAAAACCTTCTCCTTCAGGATAGTGATGTTGCTTTGTTTGTGTTAGAGAGCCTAGAATACAAAGCGGAGATACCTGATCCGTGACATAAATAAATAAACTAGCAACCTTAAAACTTGAAAACTACACGCTTAGAAAAAAAATACCCAACGGAGCAGTTAAATGTGAGAAGCCAACGTTGGGTATAGTTATGTTTACCTACCGTTGAGTACAAATTACTTACTTTTGCGTAGAATTTTACATAAAAATAAGTGTTTTGTACTCAACGGTGGTTTAACATGATTATACCCAACGTCGGCTTTCCACACTTAACTGCTGCGTTGGCTACTTTTTTCTAAGCGTGTAGCAACATTGACTCGCTTCACGACAGTCTTGCGATAACAATTTTGACAGATCTTCTGCTCAATTAGAACATTGACAGAACATCGTTTGTTCCAAGTTTGACGTTTCTCCTCTTTGATGTTCTAGGCTCCACCTTTGTTTGTGTGAGTTTTGATTTGAAGATCAACCACAATTTCACCCGTTTGAAATATTATTGACAGCCGTAGAGTCTCTGATGAGGCTTTGATTGACGGCATCTCCGATTTTCCATCAACAATGTTCGCTTGACCAATGCACGTCCCACCGGATAATAATATCATGTCGGTCTCGTTATGCCGCTGGCTGGTCGTAAAATAGCACCAGCATCGGATGATAAATTTTGATATCTTAATTAAACTTCATGTCCCTGGAGGCAATATCCGACCAGATAACGAACACATCTTAAGACGTTTTGAGCGATCCAAGCACAGATGAGTGATGGCTCTTGTTTTCTATCTCTCACTCTTTGCCAATTAACTGCCGGCATAATGACACTGACTCTCCTGACCAGGTTGATTAATGAAACGACAACGTTATCTCATTGGTCGTCGTGATCTTAATTGCTGTCGTTTTTAATTATGATTGAAACAAATGTTGTTGGCACATTTCCCTGTCAAATATTTCGAAAACCTTGTGACCGCGTAGTTAATCGACCCAATCTCGGTTGACGTCAATCGACTGTGGATTGCAATAAAAATTAGTTACAAATTACCGATCCATCATCGCAACGGGTTGCTGATTGAGTTGCAGCTTTTCCAGATCGCCTTGGTCGAAAAATTCGTCCGCCACCAGTTTGGCCACCCGATGTTGGACCTCCCATGGTTTCGCAATCGCACTCACGTCGCATGCCGTCATCATCATGCCGCAAAGTACTGCAAAGAAAAAGAAGAAAAAAAAGGAAAGAAACATCCCCACCGAGGGTGAGGGTAAATAGAATTGTGTAACGCAAACTATTTCCGGCGATTCCAGCATGAGCATTACCTTCCTTCTTCTCCTCGCTCTGCCAGTCAAACTCGCCTCCTTCGACAAGTTCCAAGAATTGATTGCGCTTTTTGAAGTACATAGCCAGATCGGTGGACAGGATTGCCGATTCAACGACTTTCATGACCTTGCGGAAGTCGTCCGGAGAAAGGGCCTGCAAAAAGGATAGATGACATGTTTAGCTTTATTAGTAATGATGTTTTTCAGAAAGAATAATTGAACCGTTTTGTTTTTTGAGATCATTCATTGGCTGCAGGGTAGAGCGGGGCTTGTTGGTCAGTTTTCAGAACAAAATTCAATAACTTTTTCTCTGTGATAGGGGAAACGTTGGCTTCGGCAATGTTGACTATTCTTAAAGGGTGTCCACGATGAAATTGCCACACTATGAAATTGATCTAACTTTTTAACCGTTGGGTAGAATTTAATGAAAATTTGGGTGGATTTAGTTCATAGTGCATTATTTACATTCTGAAAGTTTTAAAGTCCTGTGATCAAAACTCGCGGAAATGGAGTCAGAAGAACAGCTCGTGCGTGATAAAATCTTGCGCATTCATCACGAGAACAAGGATCTCCTCGCATCGTTCCATCGCTAAAACGTTGGGAATCGCGAATTCCACGGTGTCGCGAGTGATTAAGCGGTTCGAGGAACGGTTGACCACCGATCGGAAGCCCAGAAGTGAAGGAAAAAGTATTCCGTACAACACCAAAAATCACAACCGCGTAGTTGGGGCCTTCAACCGAAATCCGAACGCCTCCGTTCGGGATGTGGCTAAGAAGCTGCACCTAAGCCGAAGTTTTGTCCAGAAGGCCAAAACTAAGGCTGGGCTTCGAACGTTCAAGGTACAAAAGGCCCCTAATCGCGACGAGGAGCAGAACAAGTCCGCCAAAACCCGTGCCAGGAAGTTGTACCTCAACATGCTGACGAAAGTTGAATGCTGCATCATGGACGACGAAACATATGTGAAGGCCGACTTCAAACAGATCCCCGGCAACCTGTTTTTCACGGCCAAGGATAAGTTCAGCGTTCCGGAGCATGTCCGCACTCAGAAGATGTCCAAATTTGCGAAGAAATTCCTGGTTTGGCAAGCCATCTGCACGTGCGGGAAGCGGGTGCACCTTTCGTGACCCAGGACACGATGAACGGACAGGTGTACATAAAAGAGTGCCTCCAGAAGCGGCTGCTTCCTCTCCTGAAGGCCCACAACGTCCCAACAATCTTCTGGCCGGATTTGGCCTCATGCCACTACTCCAAGGACGTGCTGAAGTGGTATGCGGACAATAAGGTCAATTTCGTGCCGAAAATGTTCAACCCTCCCAACACTCCGGAGCTCCGCCCCATCGAGAAGTACTGGGCGATTATGAAGCAGCACCTTCTTAAACGACCTAAGGTAGTGAAGACAGTCGAGGAACTGAAGAAAGTATGGGTTTACATGCAAAAAACGGTTGATTCACAGGTTGTGCAGAATCTTATGGCCGGGGTTAAGGCCAAGGTGCGGGCATTTGCGTATGGACTGTAAATAAAATACGAGTAAAATGGTAAAATGAAGTTTAATAGTTATTTCTCAATCCCTGAAAATTTGATGGCAATCGGATGAAAACTCGAATTTTGCGAATCAATTTTGTGTGTGGCAATTTCATCGTGGACACCCTTTAATATTGATTGTACAATGCAATATTCTCAGAATTCATATAGTTTTTATTTATATAACATTTATGAATTTTTCAATATTATGTGCCTCAAAATCAACAATGTTTTCTATTGAAATCAACGTTTCTACGCGATATTATTTCTAATTTATTGGTTTAAAATTTTTTTTAATTTTTGGGAGAAAAGACTGAGATAATAACGCTCAAAATCTGACAAATTTTCATCAGTTTTAGCAAAATAACTTTTTTCACAAACGTCGGATCGCTTTGCGGTATTCTTGGAAAATTTTCCAGGGAGAAATTGCATTGAATTATGTTTAGAGGACCATGGGTCACCTCGCCACATTTTTCTTTTCAAAAGTAAGTTTCTTCATGAAAAATACTATGGGAAATTAAAACCGTGGGCGCTGAAACATTGTTATACCATTGACTAACTCTAAGACCAGTAGGTCCCGAACAAATACGATTTTTTTCTTGGCTCAGTCAGTACTAGCACATCGGTCCCAAGCTCGGTGCCAAGCTTAATAATACCAACAATCAATATGCAACTAGCGATTTGAAATTGGTTCACTGTTGTAGAACCCCTTGGTCCGAAGTGCACCTTGAAGCCAGCATCTAACTACACATATTTGCGCCTTTGTTTTGATTTGCTGTGTTATTTTGACAGAATATTTGAGAGTGTGGTCGTGTGAGTTCATTATTAGGGGCGTATTATTAAGCTGTTAGAGCGAGATAAAGATTGTTTGTCGACGAATCAACTATGCATAGGCATCCCTACACTCCACCAGCTGCAAGAGAGATTCTCTCTCTTGCTTGTTTTTGCTACCTATTGCACACAGCTACTGTTTGTCCGATCGCTAACGATCGAATCAGCTGTGTGTACCGCATAGGATAGGAATAGGAATAGAGAACTAGAATTAGTCTAAATAAACCGTCGCGGAGTAAACACCGTGTTTTTAATAAATAAGTGTTTCAGTGTTCGCGAAATAAAGGTGTTTCATTCGAAATCCGTTTTTTTGTAAGGTGTCCGAAAATACCTTCCGCGACGGCGCGAACATTTTGGTCCTTCGAACCGGATTTAAAGTTGGACATTCGGACACTAACCGGACATTTGCGGGACACACTGCGAGTACAAGCAGAACGTCCTTTGTGTGGAGTTTGTGGAAAAACGGACTATCAGTGCGCGAAAGCCGTCGGCAATGTAATTGCACGGCTCGGAACATTTGTGGGAGTGAACTTTTTCCCGAGAACAGTGCTTAAATCGGTTGAAAAAAGTCTGACGTGACGGTTAGTGCAGATTGCGTTGCGCCATTGTGAAAACCGTTCAGCGGTTATTGTGAGCAGACCGCGGCGCCATCGTGTAGCTCATCGCGATTGTGAACGGACAGACATTTTGTGCGAGGAGCAACAAGGCGATTGCGAAGCGCCGAAACGACGAGGACGAAACATCCTAGGAGCGGACATCTTTAGCCAGCGCAAGGAGGAAAGTAGTGCATGTTCTGCTTGTAAATTTGTGGAAATAAATTGATTGAAAGTGCATGCTAGTGTTGTCCTTTCTTGATGCGTAGCCCTGTGGTGTTCTTTTGCTAGGTCTGCTTTGGTCTCGGAAGTTCTGCTGGATTGATTGGCTTGTTTATTTCTCTTGGGTTGTTTTCCCCCTGCAGTCTGTCATTACGCAGTCAATCTGTCTTGTCGAGGTCGCGATTTGTGGAACATCGAGTCGATCGGGAGTGTAGTGCAAGGTTGTGCGGTGAATGAAATTCGATTAATTACGTTGCCCGTAGTTAATCATAGTGCAGTGAAAGGTGTTTGATTGCATTATGCCGGAGATACGAGAACTGCATAAGCGTGAACGACGATTACTGAGTACTCTGGGTGGTGTGGAGAAATTCGTCAGCAATTATGAGCCAACACGGGACGAATATCAAATCGGTGTTCGAATACAAATGCTGGAAACTACTTGCAAGGAGTTCTACGAGGTGCGTGAACAAATTGAGCTAATTTTGGAGACTACTGGAGAGAAAGCTGACGAGGGCGTGAAACAAAAGCTCATAGAAGAGAACGATCTTGTGCTGAGTAATTTCGAAGATCGGTATTGTGTGGCAAAGGCAAGTTTGCTTGCGATGCAGCCTCCACCCCCATCTGCTTCGACCACTGCTAGAACAGGTCAACCTGGTGACCGTTCCGAAACAATGTTTATGAAGGTGAAATTGCCTGAAATTCGCCTTCCTTCTTACATGGATCACATTTCGTGATAGTTTTCGCAGCCTCATTCACGACAATAAACTGCTAACCGACATCGACCGCTTCAGTTATCTGAAGTCCGCCCTTTCTGGAGAAGCCCTGCAAGAAATCGAGGCCGTGGAACTCTCGTCGGCGAACTATGCCGTAGCGTGGAAAGCACTGCAATCGCGCTACGAAAATCGAAAGTTGATAGTGAAGGCCCACTTGGATTCACTTTTTGCTGTAGAGGGTTTGAAGCGGGAAAGCTACGAATGGTTAAGCAGCGTGATTGGTGGATTCGAGAAGAATCTTCAGATGCTTCAGAAGATAGGCGAAGAAACTGGTGGATGGAGTACGATCCTGGCGTACATGGTCTATTCCCGGCTGGATCCTGCCACCCTACGGCAGTGGGAAACCCACCACAATTCGAACGATGTGCCAACCTACGAGAATATTATCACGTTTTTGCGAAGCCACTGTTCGGTTCTCCAATCCGTTGCACCTGTAAGGTCCAGCTATTCTGAACGTCCGTTGAAGTCATCTGTGTGCCACACCGTCACGAAATCGCCTAGTAAGTGTCACTTCTGCAACGAACCGTGGCATTCTGCGTTTGTTTGTGGCAATTTTCAACGTCTGCAGGTTCCACAACGACACGATGCTGTCTTCAAGGCGAAATTGTGCTGGAATTGTTTGAACCCGGGCCATTTTGCACGGAACTGCGAGAAGGGTGCCTGTCGTCACTGTCAACAGAAACATCACACTTTGCTACATGGTTCGCCTGCTAGATCCTCTGTTCCACAGTCGCATTCAAATCCTCCGTCACCAAACCGACGACAGCCACAACCCAAGCCACCAAACCCGAACCAACAGACACAGAACACTAATACCGCTACACTCGCCACATCATCAGGACAAAGCACTTCATCACAAGCCACAAATTCGTCCACAGTCACAAGTCAGACACACGTCGCACTCCCAATCACACCTACACAGAACATACTACTTTCGACCGCCCTTGTCAACATCAAGGATCGTCACGGAAATTACATGCTGGCACGAGCGCTGCTGGACTCGTGTTCCCAGCATTGTCTGATGACGAAGGAATTTTCGAGCAGATTGGATTTTTATCAAATGGCGTCCCGCCTATCCGTTCAAGGAATTGGTCCTTCAACAAGCACTTCGACACGTTTGGTCAGTGCTGTAGTCAGTCCAAGATTGGATCGTATTTCTTCGTTCGAGCGAGAGATGGAGTTCTATATACTTCCACGTTTGACTGCATCTCTTCCCACTGCTCCGTGCGATACGAGTGGATGGAAACTCCCAGAATCTTTGCTATTGGCAGATCCTCGTTTCTATGAACCAGGTCCGGTAGATATCATTATCGGGGCAGAATTCTACATGGATCTCATGAGAAGTGGTGAACAACAGAAGGCAACTGAAAATGGTCCAACGCTACAGAACACCGAGTTAGGATGGATCGTTTCCGGAAAGGTTCCTTCGAACAGTCCAACCGGTTCACGGTCACTTACCTTCGTATGTTCCACTTCCGAACTTCAAGATCAACTTGTGAAGTTTTGGGAGCTGGAAACGTGCCGTAGCAAGAGCACGTGCTCTCTTGAGGAATCGGCGTGCGAAAAACATTTCGATCAGACAACGATCCGAGACGAGACTGGCAGATTCATTGTAACGCTGCCGAAAAAGGAATCGATAATCAACCGATTAGGCCAGTCAGAGTTTACAGCAATCAAACGACTAATGGGCATGGAACGACGCTTTGCTGTAAATCCGGAACTGAAAGTAATGTATGCAGAGTTCATCCGTGAATACCTCCAACTTGGACACATGAGAGAAGTCACTGAAGAAGGTGAAAGCGAAGGAGTCACTCGGTACTATCTACCACATCACGCTGTTTTCAAACCTGACAGCACAACCACGAAGCTACGAGTGGTTTTCGATGCTTCCTGTAAGACATCGACAGGAGTTTCGTTGAATGATGCCCTGATGGTGGGTCCGGTCGTGCAGGACGATCTGATAACCATTTCTCTTCGTTTTCGCACGCATCGCATCGCTGTCAATGCCGACGTCTCGAAGATGTACCGAATGATCAGAGTCCAAGATCAGGATTATCCGTTGCAGAGCATAAAGTGGAGACACGAGACATCCGAACCATTTCGTACGTACGAGTTGACTACTGTAACGTACGGTACCTCGTCAGCGCCATACCTAGCAACAAAATGTCTACAACGCCTTGCAGAAGATGGAGAAGTTACGCATCCTGTAGCGTCCAAGGTCGTCAAGAAGGACTTTTACGTCGATGATTTGCTCTCTGGTGTGGATACCCTAGAGGATGGTCGAAAGTTGGTACGTGATATCATCGAACTCACGGAGTCAGTGGGTTTCACTCTCCGAAAATGGAATTCGAGCAGCAAGGAGCTTCTGGAAGTCATTCCGGAGGAATTGAGAGATGGTCGATCCGTGTTGGAGATTGATTCGTCCGTTACCGCCGTGAAGACGTTAGGATTAGTCTGGGAGCCTTGTCTGGATGTATTCCGATTCACCTTCCCTTCGTTCGACTCGTCTACAACGATTACAAAGCGAGTGGTCGTCTCCGATGTTTCCCGGCTGTTTGATCCACTCGGGTTAGTTGGCCCAGTTATCATTAAGGCCAAGATTTTCATTCAAGACCTGTGGAAACAAAACTGTGACTGGGATGATCCTCTCTCTCCTGAAAATCAAGCACAATGGCAGGAGTATCGACGGAATCTAGCAGGGCTAGATAATCTTACCATTCCTCGGTGGGTGGGAACCGGCAGTCACACCATCACTACGCAGCTGCATGGTTTCTGTGATGCATCTACAAAGGCATACGGAGCCTGTTTCTACGTCCGAACGATCTCCGAAACGGGGGAGGTGTGTGTGAAGCTGTTGACGGCGAAGTCTCGAGTGGCACCTCTAGACAATTTGAAGAAAGGAAACAAACGGCTCTCCATTCCACGGTTAGAATTGTCTGCGGCTGTGTTGCTAGCCCACCTTTATGAAAAAATCACGATCAGCCTAGGAATCGAAGCAAATTGTTTCTTCTGGACGGACTCTACAATCGTCAAATGTTGGCTGGCCTCATCGCCGTCAAGATGGAAACAGTTTGTTGCTAATAGAGTTTCGGAGATCCAGCACATTACTAGGCACGGCACTTGGAATCACGTGGCAGGTCTAGAGAATCCAGCAGACGTCATTTCCCGTGGAATGATCCCAGCGCAACTCCAGTACGAGCCAATCTGGTTCAATGGTCCATATTGGCTTTGGTCAGATGAACACAACTGGCCGTCGTCTCCTCAAGTTTGTGAGGATGACTTTGATCTCGTGGATCTAGAAGTCAAGAGTGTATGTGCAGTTCTACCATCGAGTTGTCCTAACGATATCTTTGAACTGAAATCATCGTATGTGGATCTCCTACGCCTCACCGCCTGGATGAACAGATTCTGTCACAACTCAAAGTCATCGAACCGTAACTGTCGTCGATATGGTCAGCTCACTACGATTGAATTAGAGGAAGCATTAAAGGTGTTGATTTGTATCTCTCAGCGCGAGAGTTTCCCGCAAGAAATAGCGCATTTGTCGAGTGGTCGGGAAATTCGAGAATCATCGAAGATCTCTTCGTTGCACCCAGAGCTACAGGATGGGATACTCTGCGTTGGCGGCCGGCTTCGTCACGCTTGCATTGCGACTCGTCAAAAGCACCCATACATTCTCGATCACCGGCATCCGTTTACGCACATGGTCATTACACACTACCATCGGAAGTTGCTGCACGGTGGTCAGCAGCTCATGATTTCATCCATTAGAGAGCGCTTCTGGCCCACCAACGTCCGGAACATCGTCAGGAAAATCATTCGCGAGTGCGTACGTTGCTTCAGGGTAAAACCTAAAATTCAAGACCAGCTGATGGCGGATCTGCCTCCCGAGAGAGTCACTCCATGTTCTCCATTCCGACGTGTAGGAGTTGACTATTGCGGTCCATTCCAAATCGCTTATCCGTATCGCCGTAATCGCCCGGTGAAAATTTTCGTCGCTGTCTACGTCTGTCTAGTGACCAAGGCTGTCCATTTGGAGCTAGCGTCAGACCTTTCTGCTCAAGGGTTCATCGCTACCTTGAAGCGATTCTCGTCTCGGCGTGGCAAACCGGAGATCATCATGTGCGATAATGGACGAAACTTCGTCGGCGCGAGACGAAAACTGGAAGAGTTGAATCGACTGTTCAATGATCGACAGTTCCAGGAGTCTATCGTTAGGAGTTCTGCGGAAGACCAGATCCAGTTTCGCTTCATTCCGGCACGTTCGCCAAACTTTGGTGGACTTTGGGAGTCAGCAGTTAAGTCGTTCAAACTGCTTTTCAAGAGAACGATTGGCAACCAGACGCTCTTGTACGACGAGATGCAGACAATTGTGACACAGATGGAAGCAATTTTAAATTCGAGACCGCTTACGCCGCTTAGCAACGATCCGGACGATTATGAGGCGTTGACTCCAGGTCATTTCTTGATTCAGCGTCCCTTAGTAGCTATACCAGAACCCGATCTGGATGGCATTCCCGAGAATCGTTTGGCAGCTTACCAGAAGTCCCAGCGATTCACCCAGCAGATGTGGAAGAAATGGTCCCAGCTCTACCTGTCGGACCTCCACAACCGGACGAAATGGACTGTGATACGGAATAACATTACTGTCGGAACAATGGTGATTCTGAAGGAAGAAAATCAGCCTCCTCTGTCATGGCAACTAGGGCGCGTAACTGAGGTAAACGTGGGCGAGGACGGAAACGTACGAGTCGTGACCGTCAAAACAAAGAGTGGTAGTTACCGTAGAGCGATCTCAAAGATCTGCGTACTACCGATTCGAGACAATCTTATTTTATCCAACGGGGAGAACTAGGACTCCTCCAACGGCGGAGGTCGAAAGGCCTCCGCACTCCAGTTAAGTTATTTGTATTTTGTATTTTTCGTAAAAAGTAACCCGCTCATTTTTTCCCAGCCACGATTTGCCCTTGGTTCCAATCCACACAGAACCGTCTCGTTAATTAGCATCCTACGCTAGCTTCCCTGTCAGTTGAGGTCGGTATTGTTTCGGTGGTGGTCCATGGTTGCATGATATGTCAATTTGTTACGCATGAAAAGTATTCAGCGGCGTTCAACGCCAGCGCTTCGGCGCCCCGTCGGTATAATTTTTTCATTGGGAACTACGTTTGATCGTTTGAGGTAATCTGCATCAATATCATCAAGAGAAAGAAGTACGAAATTCATCCTCGATAAACTGCGAGTGTGCGTCAGGAAGCATGGCCAGTTTATCTAGCGTCTACAGCAGCATCGTCTAAGCATCCGTAATCCTCAAAGTCATCGTAGCATCGCCATTCCGAATCCACGTGATAGTCATCGGTGCCACCCGGCACCCGCGGAGGCCACGGAGGCCTCCGCTCCAGGCAAGTTATCTGTTAGTGTGATTAAAAAGATAAAAAAGCACCCTCTCATCTCTTCCAGCGACATGCCTGCAATGCACCACCATCGAGAACTATCGGGACCTGCAAGTATCCAACAGCTAGACATGAAACCATACATCCTTCAGTTACACTCACCAACAATAAATCATCGATACCAACCGGCATGTACGGCATGACGTTCCAGCAATTGAAGTTGCAACTGCAACACTTGGAGCCGCACCTGATCTTTCGGCAAATCAACATTACTCCCGGCACCTACAACAGCCACATACGAATAACAACAGCATCGAATAACAACAGCATCGAGCGTAAACCCAACGATCTACACATTAGACACAGCAGCAGAACACAACAGCAGAGCACAACAGCTGATCCAAATGTAGGCCAAGGTCATTGCGTCGCCATCCCAGCAGCGAAACAGAATTTGGGTCAGTAAACAGAACCGAAGAACAATCGCAGCAGCAGCAAAAAAAAAACATTTTTGTGTCTGTAGTAAAGTTAAACGTGAGAGTAGGATAGGCTAGATGAAATAATTATTTCATGGCGGCCGGCTTATGTTAGAGCGAGATAAAGATTGTTTGTCGACGAATTAACTATGCATAGGCATCCCTACACTCCACCAGCTGCAAGAGAGATTCTCTCTCTTGCTTGTTTTTGCTACCTATTGCACACAGCTACTGTTTGTCCGATCGCTAACGATCGAATCAGCTGTGTGTACCGCATAGGATAGGAATAGGAATAGAGAACTAGAATTAGTCTAAATAAACCGTCGCGGAGTAAACACCGTGTTTTTAATAAATAAGTGTTTCAGTGTTCGCGAAATAAAGGTGTTTCATTCGAAATCCGTTTTTTTGTAAGGTGTCCGAAAATACCTTCCGCGACGGCGCGAACAGTGTTTTATTCTTTTTTTTCCCCACCCCCCCCAACCTGGCCTCCGGTTGGGTTTTTGTTATTTCACATTCCTTTTCTCCCCCCCCCACAAATAACAGAGCCCAATTCAACACGCGCCCGCCTTTTTTGTCATTTTTTTGTTTTTGTTGTTTTTTTTTTTTTTTTTGTACGGCTTCAGCCCCAAACTCTGTTTTGATGTTTGGACAAAACCAGGTGGCATTCCTATTTTACGAGCCATCATTCGAACAGAGAAAATCGGGTTTTCCTTCAATATGCTCTTCACCTTTCGGTCCATGAGAGGGTCAACATGTCAATTGTGTTTATTACTTCTCGGTTTCCTCTCAGTCGTCAAACGTTCCGAACATGATTTAAGCTCACCGTGAACAGTGGTTTTTTTTTGTTGGTGCGTAGAACCACTGCGTCCACTGAATTGAACTTTTGTGGTATACCCCTGTTTACTATTACTATTCGCATCTTAAAATCTTAAAGCTTGATCACCATTTGTCAAATGAACAGCCTAAGACGCGTCTCCCAGTCAGGCAAAATCGAGTTTATAATACCCAACACTTTTCCAGGATTTTTATTATGCTGCTTAAATTTTTCATAGAAGTACGTATTTTGGAAATTGGTATGTACAAAAACGACTTTTTTTAGATATGTTATCAAAACTTCAAATTTATAAATCATACGAACAAGAAATTTTGGTCACATGAGGTCAATACATTAGTCATTAGTTATAGTCAAAAATTCAGTCAAAAATGTTGATAATTGACAAAGTTTCAGGAGTTTGAACATGACATTTTTTGGAAGCAAAATTTTGTTCGACTTTTTTTGCTACTGAGTGTACAACTTTTTATTTTATTTAACATAATCTTTTGATAGGTAAATAAAATTTCTAGTTATTACAATAGTTCTCATATAAATAACAATATATTTGTATATCTTTTTGTTACAATTCAACCGCTTTGGTCGAATCAATGCAAAGGTGCATTGCTTCCAAAAATCTTATTTTTTTATTCAACAATAAGTGCTTTTTGTTGTCGATAGAAGCCTCTTTTGCCGCGCTTTTAGAAACAACACAATATATTGTTGGTTCAAAAATAAAGTCGGTATTGTTTGAAAAAATTAACATTACGGGTAAGCCGCGAGTCAATAATAAAATTTGTTGAAGCTATACAAAACAATATATTTCTCAGCGTGTAGATGTACAATTTATGGAAAATTGCGCCAATTGGTGGTGCAAAT
>JAHHFK020002440.1:0-84480 GCA_024533555.2 Aedes koreicus | reverse complement strand
ATCACGAAAATTATTTTCAATGGCCTGTTCTTCACCGCTTTCAAAGAAATTCTGATACTGTTTAATAATCGTGTTGAACTCCTTCAAAGGGCGCAGCTGCGCCATTATATATTCCCGACTTCTTACGAAGATGTTTCTCGAAATCTGAAACTCCTGAATCCGTCACACATTTCCAGGAATTCCATAGCTTTTTGACTGGAAGATTCCAGATTCCGATTCGCTTTGATGATAAGAGACAATACGTAGCTTAAGAAGAAGAGAAATGGCTGCGTCATCGGGTCATTAAAATGACAACAATAGAACTGTTGTCCCAGTTTGATTAGAACGAGAAAAACAACACGAGCTCCGAAAATCGTTCCATATTCCATTTGACAACTGACTCCAACGATAGCCATCTAGTGGCAGACGGGTGCAGAATTAAGGGGATGTAATGTTAGGCTAGCTCCTTCATTCGGCCTATGTACCAAATATGTCATTAATTCAACGATAATCAACAAAATTATGTTGTAATCAAGATGACCAATGTAATGCGAAGCATTTCAAACATTAATAATCAATTTACTGTTGTTAACTTCCGTGTAATTTTCGATTTTCTTAACTTTTTAGACATCATGAGTTCACTGGTTAAGCTAAACAGATTATCTCTTCTGATCTTCGAATGATCTAAATTTGGCTTAATTGAAACGATAAACCAAATAATGCAGACTATATGTACAGAAAATAGTCATACGTTAAAACTAACTGTTCACATAGATAAAATAACAAAGCTCTAGCAAAACGAAAAAACAACCGTTGACCCAATGTTAGGTACACATTGGCCTGGCGATAACTTAGTAAAAATGTCGTTATTGGTAAAAATTTCAATAGAAATGTATGAGTTTCGGTTGTGTATTTTGCAACTTGCTCATCTAAACACAAACCAATCAACAAAACCTGTAGAGTGAGTAATAATGTTCCCATTACTCGTATGTGAGAATCTCTTAAATGTTTCAAAGCAGTTTTATTTTAGTTTGGTTAGGGAAATTTTATGTAGTGTAAAACGAATTCAGCTGGCAATGCATTGAATCAAAAACTCAGGAAAAAACCGTACGAAGACTGCATTTTATAAAAAATCGATCGAATGGGACGAAGTTGTATCCATGAATACACCCAATTTTATGCTTATAGACCGACATTACATCCATATCCCTCGAAAGTTTCTGACTGATTTGTACAGCTTTTTGTGAACGTCTTATTAAACGTATCTAACCAAATGTATAACTAGTTGAATATCGCTTACACCTAAAATACTTGATGAGTTAAAATAAAAAATTTAATCGATCATTGCATAATAGGCTGAGTCAAGGGACAAATACCCTACATTTGATAATTATCAAATGAAAACAGTCGCGTTTCAGCAGCTTCTTGATGGATCGGTCAGAACCCATAATTACCGAAGCTCCATCTGATCCAAAGTCCACAAACCTTTTTTTGTAATCGGTGCAATCGATCAGCAACTGTTTATCAATTGCGCAAAATATTTATAGGTTTTCGCACTGCAAGATTATATTAAAGATAACAAAAAATCACGTACGAACTAAATATGCTTCATATAGCAAAAATTACTATCGAGAACATCATTTGAACTTCCCAAAATTCTTCTATATGAATGGATAAAAATACCTCTACATTAGAAGAATAGTATTTTTGTAGAAATCACAGCAAGAAATTCTGCCGAAATTTTTGGAACAATCTCTTGCGGAACTTTGAAACAAACATTTCTCCAACGGAATACCTGAAAAAAAAAATTGTAGTAATATCTGGAGAACTATAAGTAAGAATCCTAGCAGGCATCCTAGACAAAATTTGAAAAATAATTCTAAAAAAACCCATTGCGAAGTTTTTAAAGTTAAGAACTCAATATATAAGATTACGGAGCTCATGCAAAAAAATCTTCTTAGATCTCTCCAACAAATCAGGATTTTTTTCCAAGAATTACTGCAGGAAAAATGTTTAGTTTTTGCATAGTTGTTTCAGGTGTCCTCCAGTGATTCCTTCAAATTCACAAAACTTCACAAGATCAGGGATTCCTCCAAACATTTCATCACAAGAAAGTTTCGAAAAAACTGCCGATGCAATGTCAGAAGAAACTCATGAAAGAATCCCTGGAGGAATGCTTACAAACGTCTGAATAATACCTATAGAAACGCAATAAGGAATATCTAAAGGAATGTCCGAGAATCCTGTGAACTTCTATGAAATTTTAATCAAAAATTATCGAACATCAAATAATCAAAAAATTGATGGAGAAATCATTTAGGGCACACACACCAACTGACTTTCATAATGTCATCTGTCACTGTAGTGTCAGTGTCAATTGTGTTATTTTGCTTCATGGGCCTAAACAGCACACTGAAAGTAGTATTGATAAAAAGTTCGATTTTAAACTGTACTCATATATTTTGAATTTGAGGTTTTTGAGTGGAAAAACAATTGCCAAAAATCTTAAAAATCTTGGTTTTTCTCAAAAATCTGTAATCTTCACATACAGATATCTGTATGAAAAAAATGAAAAAAATCTGTGTCAATCTAGATAAATCTGTGCATGTGGCAACCCTGCCTCCATGGTACTTGCTACCGCCAAATGCGTTCCTACAGCAGACCTTGCTCTGCACAGCTCCATGGCTGCCTAGGAGACGTTCCTTACTTCAATATGAAGTCTGTGCTAGGATTCTACTGTGCATTTGGTAAATTTACTCTGGAAATCGACATTATAAGACATAACCTTGTATTTACGTTATTTTCAATAGCTTAATGTTCAACATTAAAACTGATGCGTAGAAATATTCCAGATAGATTGGTGCAAAGATTTTGAAAATCGGTCATGTAATGAATTAGTTATTAACGGTCAAAACCTAGGGGCAAGACACTGAGCAATCCTGAGTAATTCTGAGCAATTATGATCATCTCTTATTCACTGGATTCATATTGTGATAATGAACATTCCTACCTTTTGTAAAGCTTGGTTTTGACAGTGAAATTGCATTATCAAAACAAGAAAGTTTTATCGTGAAGGGTTACCGTATCAATGTTATGGTTATCCTCACCCGCTAGTCATTAAAATTAATATGTAGTTAATAATAATGTGGGTTAGCTTGGATGGAACTGTTGGCCCCCCAGCCCACAGCTCATTTTCAACCCCATCCGCTATTCGCCTGAAACCGACCACCCCGTATGAAAATCAATTAGTCGTACCTTCATCAAAACCCTGAGCGCAGATATTAAATTCCCCACTGGCAATTCGGGTGTGGAATTTATATGTATATTTGAGCTTAGGTTTTGTTAGTTTTTTATTAGTACGTTGTAGTGTACGGTCCTGCGCTACAGTTTAGTAATAAGAAGAATAAATGTTGTCGTAGAGTGTCCATTGTTTTTTGCTAAGAAGTGTGTTTGATTGTGCCATTCACTTGAAGAAGCCCCATCCAGCCTTCAACCATTCCTGAACTATTGGCCGCTGCGAGGAACCAGAGAACGGTCCAGATATCCAACATATTCCATCTGTTTTTCGTCTTCCTACAAGAAAAACAATGAAACAATAACAAACAATCTACTTACAAAAATCGGGGCCCAATTCCTCTTTCAAATACTACGACCTATCTTGCCTCAAATGAGAGCTTCTTTCGATACGATAATAAATCATTTTCCCAGAATGTAAACATACTGTTTTATTGGTTGCTATGGTTGCCACCGTCGCCACCGTCACATTCAAGCCAGTGCTGTCAGAATACTTCAAATCGTGTTATAAATTATACAAGTTGATGGAAGCTGATGCATTCTGAGCAAACGTGAGTTTTATTACACTTCATAAATAATATTTTTTTTTTTTTTTTTTGTGTTCCCCCTATTTCAAATCTTACACATACACTGACCCTTACCACACCCCCTTCCAGATTTGGAACTTTTAAATTTCCAAACCAGGCACGTATTTAGTATTATTTGAAAATAAGATTATTGTTATATAGTTATAATCAGATAGATCTCACCCATGGCCACCTGCTCAATCACACTATCTTGTTCATTCGTAAAAATAAAAAATGTCTACGTTGATTCGTAATTAATTTCATGCACTCGTGATTATATAAGCGCAAAAATTAACGTTGCTAAACCGCCCGATAGATTGCAACCTGCATAACAAAACTCTGTTCACCACGTGGTGAATGCACCTAAAATTATGTGCAAGCTTTTCACCCGCGCATGCGTGTTGTTTTCGTTTGCTGCTTCTGACCAGCAAATGGCCGTTCTCTACATTGCACTAGTCTTCTTTTTTTTCACTTCACACTCTGCCAATAATGCAAATCCCCGCTATGAGGTGACTCTATAGTCTATATTCAACTTCAAAACTGCTAATAATCATCGATTCACTCGCGATAAAGCGATAATTTATGTCCGGGTGTCACAATACTACCACTAATAAACAAAAGCTGATGCAACTCTTCTTCCGGGTGCGGGGGCGAAGCACAAAAAACAAAAAAAAAACGGGGAAATACTACCGACGCCCAAATTTCGAGAGGGAATCGATTGAACTCACTACGGCTTACACAATGCACGCGGAGATTTTATGATTTCACTGTTAGTTCAAGTTAAATTACGAATTATGGTTTATTTTTTTTTTCGCGAAAACGACGCAGCAAAAACCTAAAGCTTTCTGATGTAAAGGAATTGACATTAAATTGATTATATCAAAATTTCACCTGATCCCGTCAAAGCAACGTTTCAGCTTGCATATGCAATGAAAATTTAATATACATTTATTAAGTAAGCAACATCAATATCAAGACTACCTTACCCTATACAACAACACACTTGTTGCATCATTAAGTGCAAAGTGTCTAATCACCACCATTAACACCAATCAACTTGAAAGAAGCATACATTGTCTCCTATTCCTATGGCAATCAAAACCAATAACCGGGAAGGCAGTGTAGGGTATAAATCAACAGCATACCTCAGCAGGCTGTGAAAACACATTCCCCTATATGCCTATATCAACCTTTTGATTCCTGGCCAGTGTAGAACATCGATTTTCGCACATTCTCACTCACTTGATTGAACCTTTCCTCTGTCACTCAACAAGCAGTAGTCCACAAACTTTCTATCGGAAGGATAGGGTAAACATAAAAATGAATAATAACAGCTTCGGCCGTGTCGAAGGCGAAAATTGAAAGGTTATTTAGTTAAGGATGCTTGTTATGAAGCAACGCCGCTGAGTGGATTACTGGGCCGTAACCTCTACGAAAGTGGTGTGGTATAAGATCAAGTGGTGGAAGATAACTAGTTCATTCATTCTAAAGTAAAATGAAGTTTGACGATGGATAAGGAGAACTCAACATTACCGAGTCTACATTTGAATGCTTTATGCCTTAATTATAAAGACATTATTACGTTTATTCTAAACTCGCAATGATTCCGCCGTACTAAATTCTTATTTTTGAAATCCATCTCCAATCATCCCGCCAGGTTCGCGAGCACTACGGCATTCAACGATCGGAGGTCACGTTCAAAACGATAGATGAAATCAACCAGAATCCCACGCTGCTGCCAAACATCACCCTGGGGGTGGAAATCAGAGATTCTTGCTGGTACGCTCCAGTCGCTCTTCAGCAAAGCATCGAGCTGATACGGGACTCCATTTCACCTCCATCTGCTGGCGGCAGCATCGCGTCCCCCCGTAATCTCAGCGCCGGGCAGAAGCAATCGGATGGTATGTCGAGTCTTACCCGTCAGGACGTGTGTTTGGTGAGTAGTCACAAGAAACACGAATTCCATTCAATATAATAATACCTCAATCAGTCAATGAATCAAAACATATCGCTCGACTACAACGGGCCCATCCTCAAGCATCCCAGTAAGTTCCGCCAAACATTGATTGGTGTTATCGGACCTGGATCCAGTTCGGTTGCGCTACAGGTATGTATGTTAAATCTAATATATACCAACCGATGTAGCTACAACCTTTCATTCTCAGGTTCAAAATTTGCTTCAACTTTTTTCGATTCCTCAAATCGGCTATTCGACCACATCGAAGGATCTTTCCGATAAAGCGCGCTATAGCACCTTCATGCGTGTCGTCCCGTCCGACTACTACCAGGCCCAGGTGATGGTCGACGTGGTCCGACAGTTTAACTGGACCTATGTGTCGGCCATCAACACCGACGGTAAGTTTACTATAATCCTGGTTTACTATAATCATATCGTCAGGTATCCAAGTAGATCCGATTGGAATAGCAAGCCTTGAAACCGAAAAACCGAAAATTTTTGTTTTTTCTTTTGTCAACAGAAAACTACGGCCAGTCTGGAATTCAAGCATTCCGGGAATTGGCAGAGAAGTATGGCGTGTGCATTGCCCGAGAGGATTCGGTGAGTTGATAATTGTTTAGCATACAATAACATATCTTACCATTCCAATTTCATCAGATCCTGAGCAACGCCGAGGACGAATCGTTTTCCGACGTTCTTCGGAACATCGAACAGGACAAGAATGCCAACGTGGTGGTTTGCTTCTGTGAGGGAATGACCGTCCGGGGTTTGCTGAAAGCGATGGAAAAACTCAACATGACCGACCGGTTCCTGCTGATCGGAAGCGATGGATGGGCTGACCGGCCGGATGTCGTCCAGAACTACGAACGCCAGGCGCTTGGCTCGATATCGATCCGAATCCACAGTCCGTACGTGAAATCATTCGACGATTACTATTTCTCGCTGAATCCGTTCACCAACAAACGGAACCCGTGGTTCCGGGAATTTTGGGAGGTAAGTTGACAGTTGACCGGAAGAGGGTGTCCTCTTTGGTAGAGCGGCTTATTGTGTTTCGTTAATTGAATATCTGTTTCTTGCTCTTTCCCATAATCGATGTGTTTAGGAGTCTGAGTGGGGCGGTGGGGATGATGGAGAAAATAATAGGGAAAAATCTTTTGTTTTCTGACATCCCGACCGTTTGGGCGCTCTATTGTCGGAGCGGTGTTTTATGAGTGAATGGATGGAAGCGATTATTTTAATCGTCGGGAGATGATACCTTAATCTGGTCCCGGGTCGAGTCGGGAGTTTTCCATCGGGGAAGATTGGCTAATATCACTTTTCCGATTTCTACGTTTGGTGGCTTATGGGAGGAGTAGGAGTGAGTTTTCGTTTTATAGCTGGATGGAAGTTGATGGACTTTAAAGCGAAATACTAATGGTTCTAATGGATCAACGATAGTGGCACAAATTAATGTGGGCGGATGAATTGTTTTGAACCAAGCGCATGCAATGAAATTTTAAAACCCAGAGAAACAAATGTGACGTACAGAGTGTTATGAACCAAAACATAATCATTTCCAAATTCACAGACCTATTTTTATTATTTGTTTTATTGACAATCATCAACTTATAACAGCGTCAAAATTAAGTTGCAAACGAATTTCTTAACCTTGCATTGGAAAATGTCATAAACGTTCACTATGGCTCACGAACATTTTGCTCGGTGAACTTCGCGAAGTATCGCAAACTTTTCCAGTGCTGCTATTAACTGAATCATAATTCTCATTATAATATTATACAGGAAAAAATGCGAAAAATTATGGTGTCTCTTTCAAATCCTAATATCGCTAATATCGCAATAATATCAACATGTTCGAGTTCAGTTATCCTATTAGGTCCTTTTCAACAATGGCATGCAGGCTTGTTGTTCAACATACGCCCAAACCGAATGATTTGTGTTAGGGGGCCACAAATCTTTCGGCCAAAACTTCATGTTTTCCATCAGCCGTTGGAATTTGACGTGTGACATGGTGCTCCATCTTGTTGCAGGAAACCGTATTGATCCTCAAAGAAATTAGCTTCACCCAGGGAAGCACTTGCTCCTTCAAAATACAGACTTACACTTCGGTATTGATTTTAACACCAGCATTAGTGAAAACAGGTGCCTTCAAGAAGCAGAAGATGCTAAAACGGAGTGAAAAGCAGGCTGCAACCGTTAAACGGCTGACTCCGAAACTGTGTGACGGTCTACTGTGTAGAAAATTGGCGTGTATTGTCATGGATGATGAAACATTTGTCTAATTTGAATATGAAACGCTTCCGGGAAATCATTATAACCCCATATGTGAAGACTATGGCGACTATGGTGCCGAAAAGTCAATGTTTACCGAGAAATTCGATAAAAATACAATGGTTTGTAAAGCTATTTGCGAATGCGGAATGTGGTCAGAGTCGTTTGTGGCATCAGAGACAATGAAAACTGATGTGTACATCCGGGAGTGCTTGAATCGGCGTTTTCTACCAATGATCAGGCAGCATAATGGTCCAGTATTGTTTGGCACAATTTGGCATCTGTGCATTATGCAAAAGACACCATAGCCTGGTACAACGCCAATAAAGTTCAATACTCTCTGAAACTTATGAATCCTCCAGACTGCCCTCAAGTTCGACCAAACGAGACATTTTGGGCTCTGAAAAAGGCATATCTAAGGAAACATGTTAAAGTAGCAGATCCCATAGCAAAATTTACGATGGACTGGTAAAAACTGTCTAAAATAATTGTGATGGAGACTGTGCAGACACTAATGAGCAGCGTAATGGCAAAAGTGCGTTCCTTTGCTAACGATAATAAGATTTTATATATGCTACTGAGAGAGAAGATTATAGAGAAATGATTCATAAAATTTTCTCAAACAAAAATGCGTCTATCTTAAATTATAATCATTCTTATACTTTCTGGGACTTCCTGTAATGCGCCGAAAACAAAATACATAAAAGGAAGATGTACATGAGAAGAGAATGTTAGCTTTCCACCACGATGAAATTGAGGGGGTAGACGAATTCGTGAATCTTCTATCTATCAGCTCATTGGTGATCACTGACAACGACAACAGCAGAGAGACGCATTATGGCCGGAAAGTGTAATATCTACAAAACTTTCATTCGACCGATAGTACTCTACGGCTATGGAACATGAACTATGCTCCAGTAGGTGTTTTTGAATGGAAGGTGTTGCGTAAGATCAACGGTGGAGTGTACATGGTGTATGGAACGTGGAGAAGGCGATTGAATCACGAATTGCACGATTTGTCTCCTGTCGTCCACAAATTGGTCGACCTCGATGGGCTGGGCACGTTGTGAAGATGTTGATAGCAGCCCTGTGAAACTGGTTCTCGAGAACAAACAACAAGAGAAGGCGCGGACAATGTGGATCGCTCAAGTGCAAAGAGAACTACGGACCCTCCGTAGACTGTGCATCCGTAACCCGTGTAAATTGAAGAAGACTTCTGTGTACAGCAATGGTCACACAGGTAAGGTAAGGCAAGATAAGTCTTATGGCCTACAAGCGTAACCGTACTCTAGATTTTTAGAGATCTTTGTGTTGATAGAACTATCTTCATCATCTAGAAAATGTCTGATGTTGAAGTCCAAAGATCTAGAAGCTCAACCAGAGATATGTTGGTAGTTTGAGGACTCGGTGCATATTCCTGAGGTTCGGAGATCCTAAGATCCCAAACAAGATGAAATATTGAATTGAGTTAATGTTTTTTGTTATCCAAGAATTCCCTGCAGCTCAAGTTTCAAGATGTACACACGTAACTATGAATTTGTTGCTTATTTCTAGAGGTAAAGAAGTCTAAGAAAAATGTATGTATATGTAAGTTTTGCCGTATTACAGCTACAAAAATTAATTTTTTGGCCTACGTTGGGCAACTCTTTCGGCCGCTACACCAGGTGCAGCGTGGCACCTCCGACGGCAACCTGCTGATCGGTGGACATCATAGAGGCCGCAACAAAATCGATGTTTTTCCCTTAATCGCCGATAAATTTCCTGTCATCGTACGTTGGATTTTTTTTTATTAGGGGAGAACAGTACAAAATGCACTGGTGGGGTAGAAAGACCCCCTCAATAAATGTGCTCAATTCTTCAAAACTATAGCTTTAATGGATTGATACTTTATCTATTTTTACATAAAACAGCATAACACATACACACTACCAAAATGTCATGTAAATTTCTGTCCCCTGAGACCGACACATGCAAGCGTCCTCTAGCACACAAGAATGAGTTGAAAGAGATGAGAAAATAAATTCAATCAAACACATCTTTCGCCGAATTGCGTATGTGTCAGTTTTAGGAGACATAATTTTACACGAAATCTTTCTTTACGTGCCCCGACTTTTTACAAACATGAATCACGTCTCGTGTAAAATTCAAATTTTTTAAGTGTGTAGTTTTGTAGTACAATAAGGCACTAAATACACCAAAGTATGATCAAAATTGAATAAATTTTCATGACTGCACCTCACATGTAAATAATAGTGTCCTTAAAATAAGCTTTTGCCATGCGTTATCATCCATGGTTTATAATAAATTCACTTCACATGTATCGCTGACAACAATACTTCAAGAAAGTATCAAAACTTCACTATAATTCCACGTATTTTCAGAATATTTAGACAAAACTATGCAAGGCTAAAAGTGGAGCAGAACGCACCTGGCGTTATATACGTCTACACGCTTAGAAAAAAGTACCCAGTGGAGCGGTTAAGTGTAGGAAACCAACGTTGGGTATAAACATGTTAACCTACCGCTGAGTAGAACTAATTTACTTCTGGTAAAATTCTACCCAAACGGATGTAGTTTGAACCCAATGATAGGCAAACATAATTATACCCAACGTTAAATGCTCCGTTGGATACTTTTTTCTAAGCGTGTATATAATGAGGAGTTGGCAACATAACGCAACGTTTTGCTATCTTTATTCCATACCCATTGGCTGCTTGAGCTAAAAAGATGGGGCGAGATGTTGCAACCTCCTCACTTTACAATTCTGAGTAACTTATTATAGCCGTGTTTTTAGCTTTTACAAGCGGTGCATGCTATCCCAATATTGTGGTGCATCATATCCCAGTTTTGTGGTGCGTCTTATCCCAATTTTGGGGAGCATATTGAGCAATGAAACAAGCGTTTTACCCCGGTGTCGTCTTGGCATCAAATTGAAAAGGTTTGAAAAATCATGAAAAATCATCATTTTGAATTTAAATTACATTTGATCTACAACGAAAACATAGTAATGCACCATATCCAATAACTTCTTCTTAAATTTCAGCTTCCATTCACTAGTAGTTCACGATTTTGCTTAAACGGTGCGTTTTGTACCATCCTCCCCTATATAGAAAAATGGTAAATTTACAACGCCTTGAAAAAAAAATCAGGTTTTCGGACGCAAAAATTGACATTAAATCTCGCACCGAAGAGTCATTTTTTAAGATAGAGAAAAACGGGTACCTTCGATGACAGAAAAAAAAAAAGCGTAGAATTCAAAAATTTAAACCGCGTTCAAATCGCATGACCCGTTTTTGACTTATGATGTCCGCCAACTTTGAGAACATCTTCTTCTTCATTGGCGTTTCAAGCTTATTGCTTTAGCAATTAGCTTATTGCTTGCTCTTAACTTAGTGTTCTAAATGCACTTCCACAGTTATTAATTAAGAGCCACCACACTTCGCCGTGAAGCTGGTTTACTTTGTCACGGCTTTGATTCGCTCGGAAACAGCGTGTTTGGTTAGCTCTCGTGTTTGGTTAGCAGCGGTCGAACAACGGTTTGAATTTCCCGCAATGTCACGGTCATTCGCCAATTGATTTATGCCAGTCGGGAAGCTTCGCCTTCAATCTGCTCGAAAATGTCGTTGACAAAGCTGTTGATAGCACGCTTAGTTCAGTTTACCCAAAAATGGGTGAAGAACACCCATAATCGCGATAAGTGCACATACCCATATATGGGTAAATTACTACTTAACCCATATTTGAGTATTTTTTCCCATACAAATTTTCTCAAATTTGGGTAAAGTCAACTTTACCCATAAATGAGTATGTGCACTTTTTTGCGATTATGGGTAATGTTTCGGGATGAACCTGCTTCAGCACCCGCTAGATGTGCTACTGTACGTTTTCTTCTTCTGAACCTAGCCAGCCGCTTGCTAGCAACAGCTATCTGAGTCACCCTTCAGCTGTAGCTGCCGACGCCAACTGCCAACGCCAATACCTGCTTATTGCTCCAAACATATTCAAGACCGCCGAAAGAATGAAGCATTACGCGAAGGTTTACCTGTTATATACATCGTTCACCACTGCATATGAAACCTCCCTTACTTACATTTGAAATCTGTGATAGGAAAATACTAAAAATACTAAGACATCACCTTGTGTTTGTGTTATTTTTAACATTAGGTGCGCAACTAAGTTCCCGCTGTTTAGCAATAGATGGCGCCAGTAGTAAGTGGTGGTCGAATGTTGTACATCTCAAGCGTCATAAACCAAGTTCAAACATATGGTAAACAAACCGCTTTGACAAATCAGTGATTTTGGTTCATTGTTATATATTTTAGTAGTTTGAAGATGTCTGGTTTCGTGCCAAATAATCGTCATTTGCGGGAAGTGTTGATTTTCTTCTTTCATTCGAAGAAAACGGCGGCTGGAGCACATCGAGAGCTCCAAAAAGTTTACGGTGATGCTGCTCTGAGTGAAACAACGTGTCGTGATTGGTTTCGTCGCTTCAAAAACGGTGATTTCAGTGTTGATGATCGTCCGCGTGAAGGAAGGCCAAAAAACTTCGAAGACTCTGAATTGGAGGCATTGCTCGATGAGGATCCGTGTCAAACGCAAGAAGAGCTTGGTTCAGGATTAGGAGTTTCCCGCCAAGCCGTTTCTAAGCGATTGCATGCGTTGGGAATGATTCAAAAGCAAGGAACTTGGGTTCCTTACGATTTGAAGCCAAGAGATGTTGAGCGTCGTTTTTTCGTCTGTGAACAACTGCTCCAGCGGCAAAAGGAACAGTTTTCTACATCGCATTGTGACGGGTGACGAAAAATGGATTCATTACAGTAACCCAAAACGGAAACATTCATGGGGTCTGCCCGGGCATGCTTCAACATCGTCGCCTAGGCCGAATATTCACGCTGCGAAGGTTATGCTGTGTATTTGGTGGGACCAAGTTGGTGTTATTTATTATGAGCTGTTGAAACCAAACGAAACCATTACCGGGGAACGGTATCGAACTCAATTGTTGCGATTGAGCCGAGCACTGCACGAAAAGCGGCCACAATACGAGCACAGACACAAAAAAAGTGATTCTTCAGCATGACAACGCTCGACCTCACGTTGCGAAACCCGTGAAAACCTACTTGGAAACGCTCAAATGGGAAGTCCCACCCCACCCGCCATATTCTCCTGATATTGCACCGTCCGATTATTACTTGTTCCGTTCGATGGCACATGGTCTCACTGGTCAGCAATTCCACTCATATGATGACATCTCAAAATGGCTTGATTCTTGGATAGCATCAAAAGACGAATAGTTCTATCGAGATGGTATTCACGTTCTACCAGAAAGATGGGAAAAAGTCGTAACTAGTGATGGGCAATACTTTGAATAATTCGTTTGTAACCTTTGTTTTCAAAATAAAGTTCCTTTTTCACCAAAAAACAGCGAGAACTTAGTTGCGCACCTAATAGTTTAATATTTTAATATTAGAACCGACTCGCAGTAAATGCCTCAATCGATCGATGCAAAAATTTTGGAAATTGATCGTGAAATGACTGAGTTACAAACGCTCAAAATCTAAACATATTTCGTGACGCGTCAACTTTTTGCACTCGCAACGTTTACCCCAGTATTGAAACACAGCCCTAGTCCTATGTCAAAAAATCGTTAATATATCCATTAACTCTATACGTGATCAAAGTTTCATAAAAACTCTTCGCCCAAACCTGTACGGTATTAAAAAAAAAAAACCAGAAGCAAAAGTGCTCTGCAAATAAATCCAGCGAGAATCAATGTACCACTTCTACCATCTATTCAATGTCGACAGGTACTTCCGCCTACAACCCAGTAAGGCTTGTTTGCTGTTAGTTCAATCAAAGATGCAATTTTTTATTCATTTAACTGTGCATTATTAGTCATCTTAAAACTAATTAAAGTTACCTAATTAGGCTGCATGAAGAAACTACGAACTTTTGAGTTTTCTCCAGCCATTAGGGTCTGTGCAGACTTCTCTGCAACCGATTTAGCTAATTTTGTCCAAGATTTTCGAAATTTTGCAATAGTTGTTTCTTGTTGTTTATATTGAGAGAGTTCTCTCTTCACGAGAGCCCAATTCCGCTAGATAGGTCACAACTCCGGGCAGTTAGGTGGTTTCGCCTCTTACGGTACAACATGGACTCCATTCGCTGTACACCATTTCAAAACATCTTTGGCGTAGTGACAAGATGCCCAATCAGGCCAGAATAGCGAGGGAGCGTCATGGCTGCGTAGGAATGGTAACAATCGCTTCTTTAGGCATTCTTCACGGTATATTTCCTTGTTTACCGTTGCGGTAGTGATGAGTGCTTCTCTACGCCGTTCCGTTGCATGGCAGTATAATAAGACATTCCGAGAAACTGCTTAAAGTCTTTCAGCACATAAGTTTCATCGACCATTATCACGCAGCCAACTTTCGTCAGCCTTCACATTTTGTTTATCATTACGGTTCGGTACAGTTTTCACCTTGAACGACTTCATGCCTTGCCGGTGCTTGAAAGTAGGCACGAAAGTTAGGGACATTTTTATTATTCTGGCTACAGTATGTACCGAAAGATCTGGTCTCTTCTGCAATGTTTGCTTCACCTTCGCGTCCTTCTGGTGGTCCCTGAGATCCGTTTTTGTTCCGCTCCCAGCCTTCCTGGCTGTTGTCAAACGTGTATCGAAAGATTTAAGAACGTTATGGACAGTGCTTGCAGGAAAACCAAGCTTTTTTGCAAGTTTTCTTACTGACAGATCCGGGCACACACTTGCTTTTCGCACTTGCTCTTCTTTCAACGCCATCTTGGATCTAAAAGCTTGTAGTATCACCAAAAATTGATTTTACACAATAAACAGACATACGTTCATCAGTCTGCGAAATATTTCACGCGTTGATGAAGAATTTCCAGAGATGTCAGCTTCCAACCATCATCTCCCATGTGCCTCCCATGTGTGGCGCAGATGGTGGATTGGAAGTCCAACAGGTCCTTGCTTCAGTAAATGTGTCGGCACACGCGGCGTTGATCTCCTTCATTAGGTCTCGACTGACACCGATGAAATTCTTGCCGTCGTCCGAGATGATCTTAATCGAGCTCAGGTCGTCAGGTTGTACACTACCTCCAAAGTAGGTCGTCTAGCAGGTGAAAAGTGCTACCCATTGCTTGTCTTTCTTTCACCCAATGATCACTTCTAGCGTTACTAAGTAGTCAATATCAACGTACGTAAATGGATCCAGCTTCACCGCCGTTTGCGCTAGTTTCGGGACAGTAGTTTTCGTCTTCCGCATTTTGCACCGCCCTCATGCCCGCGTACAACCACTGCCAAACTTGGCTGAAGCCAGTTTCTCTGCTACTCTGCCCATACTGCCGATGGTAATGTTCCAGCAACCTTGCCTTCACGATTTGGTACTTCGGCAGAACGGTTCTTAACGAGCGTTTTCACTTCACCTACAAACTGCCTTCTCCACAGTAAAGTGTCAGCTGATCGATATACCTTTTGTCGCATTCGACAGGTCAACAATTGGCAGACTTGTTCACCAAGAAGATGGCTCGTGAATCTCTCAAGATGGTAACAACAAAACTAAGATCGGTTGAGCAGAGGTGTTAAATAGCATTCGACGTATTTTATAGCAACTGAAATGTGAATAATGACGATTGAAACTGAACCCATAAAGCTGACTTTGAAAATATTCCATAATCGACGGATTGACGTAGCGTGAAGTCGCCATGAAGAGATGTTGGTAGAAATGCAACTTAGAATGCGTTACTCCTGTCATTTAATGATGAACTCCATTGGCAACGTTGACGCTTAAGCAGCTTTCAGCTTATTGGAGTCATCGTATATTACTTGGTAGAAACAAATACACAGGGTGATAAACTATGCCTGAAATACAGCGTTTTTTTTATTTTAAGCCATTAATTGTTTTTATGGACATTTATTTTACTGACAAGCAACCATTGCCACCCTGTAAATCGTGAACGATCGGGGACATTGCGAAATCAATTCTTTTGGTTTTGCACTCGTAAAATAGAGAATCATATCCATTCAACCTTATTTCTACATTCATTCCAGGTGAAATTCGATTGTCGCTTCCCGTCCAATGACGCGGACCCGGTTGCGACGAAGAATTCCGACGAGGTAAAACCATTTTGCACAGGTAAGCAATCAAAAGACAAATATTCGGTATAATTAACGCGAAGCGATCCGATTGTGCCTCTCGTTTATCATTTCGAGGCTTTTCGTTCGTCAAATGAGCAAAACTAATGGGTCGGCCCTAAATTTCAATGATGGTACTGGCCATTGCAGAAGTGAGATCAACCATCATCGTCGTGTAGCTTACACCAACCAGGATATAATTGTATGGCGAAAACTGTGTGACCCACATAAAAGAAAGGTACCAACACGGGCCAACACACATCTGTACAAAGGATCGAGTGACTGGTAGTAAACAGCCGCAAGGGAGCATTGGAATCCGCTTTGGAATGTCGCTTAACCCATTTCCATATCCATCCAGCCCGTGGTGAGCAGTTCGTTGTGTTCTTGGTGATGATTATGACATATATCTATGTCTCAGTAGTCGGTATCACTCATTTGAAATTTAAGGCAGTAGTAACGTCCCTTTGGGTTAAAAGTCGTCACAGAAAAGTCACTGCAAAAAAAAAGGTAAAACCTATGCAGAATGGCTTCCGGTCGCACGAACTCGTTGAAAGGTAACAACCCATGACTACCAAATAACTGCTTACTTCTAGGTTAGGAAGCAACTGTAAGTGTAGGGATTCCTAAAAATGAAATTGTCAGTTGCAGCTCCGCACAAAGTTTGAAGGTTCAGTTTCGAATCAAAACTGAGATCTACTCCTGCGGCAAAATGAATCCTGTGCATGAACTGATACCACCATGGCACCATTAAGGGAAGCGTCGTTCTCTGTGTCAAACGAGATGAAAAGATGTCAAACAACTCTTTTGAATATCCCATGCACGCTTCCGAAACCGCATGGAAAGTGAATGCGGAAAGCCTCTCCGCACGCAAGCAAAACCACGATGCTGATGATGGTGGAACCACATCCTGCACCGGGCTATGAATTATTTCAATCTTATAACGCCGACGGCCATTTAATTGATATTTATGTTGATAAAAAGATGAGAACTTTCGTGAACTGACGGCGGCCGCTGCGAAGGATTCGCTCTCTTTGTGTTGCTGCTTGCTGTTGGTTTTAAAGAGGAACGGCTTAAAAGAGATGGTACGAAAGATTACAAGGCATGAGTACGTCGCCCATCAGGACGATGCTTGTAGCAAATTTCGCTTCTTTTGTGTAACGAATTGTGGACATAATTTTCACAAGTTCAATAACGAGTATCATTTGGGATTCTTTCTCAGCTAGCTATAAGATGAGAAACTAGCGAAGTTTACTGTCCATCAGACCAATGGATCTATTCCAAGTTTATTTTATCAATGACGTTTCGGTATCCAAACCAAATAATTGGTCAATTGTTCTGATTCAGTACCAGCATCATTTCTTATCGAGTTCATGCCCACATAAGTTTCTCCCATTCTCTTTCGGGTTTGCACTCATACTGCTCTTGCGTCCACATTCACAGCCATCAGAAAGGAATCATCGGATCGTTTCACCTTTTACCAATTAAAACTTTCGATTAGAATCCCATCCCGATATCCCCAACCATACACTCGAACAACATTCAATTCACACAAGTTTCGTTCTGCTTTCTGCCCCCTCGAAAACAAACAACACCCCTGACCAATCCAGGCAAGGAGAAACTATCGGACCGGTACAAGCAGGAGCCGAAAATGAGCTTCGTAATCAAGGCAATCTACACGATGGCATATGCACTTCAGGCCTTGCAGCAGGACACGTGCGGCCGGAGCATCAGTGGCATCTGTTCGGGAATGTTTCCCTTCAATGGGACGCAGTTTTTCGTAAGAGCCTGAATCGGCATCCAGCGACCATGTCCTTTCATAAGTATTAATTTTCCTCTCTATTTTCACCCAATGTGCAGAACTACCTCATGAATGTTTCCTTCTCGCATGACGGCGACCTCGTGGAGTTTGACAATAGGGGCGATCCGCCCGGAAGGTAAGGATATAGATTTTATTATGGTTGGTGGCTTGAGGGGGGAAAAATCTCATTGTGAAATACTGAGGTTTTGTATCGTGGTTCTAAAGGGGCGATAAAGTTTTCCATAAAATACAATTTCAAGCAAGGGAAGAACAATGGAGCATGTCCCGGTCGAATGGCATGGTTTTTTTTTGTTTCACTTCGAGTTGAGACAATTTGAGAGAAATTTCGGTTGCTATGTTGCTAAGACTGATATTCTAAAGGAAATAGATGAATAATATATGAAAAAAGTTTAAACTTAACGATTAGTTTCTATCAAAATTACACACAGTGGTATGGTAGTATAAACGAAAACAGTTATTGGATCCTCCAAGCCATTGGCTGTTTGTTTGTAACTAGACAGATTTGTTTTTTTATGAACGTAGACGACACCCTCTAATTATATTTCCTCCCAATTTTATTTCGAATTGACACCGAACTCTCCATAAAGTAAATACAAATCGTCTGTGTGCAAGAACTAAAAACGACAAAATATTCGTAAATTTTAAAACGAAAATGTGCGCATTATACTAATGTCAGAATTGGCCATCTAAGGTTGAAAATACCAGTCAAACTTGCTTCTAGTCATTTTTGTTTTAAAGTTGGAAAATCGATAAAGATTCGCTCTTATTTTATTGAAAAATGAATCCTGTATATTTTTGCTCCTATGGTACCTTTGAGAACGAGTAAGTAAACAGTTAACGTCTGCATTTTAAAAAAATAGACATTTTTCATCGCTATTTTATGCGCTGCCACCTGGTTAGGGAACAAATAACAAAAAAAAGAAAACAAAAAAAAAAATCACCACCCCACCACCCCCCGCCCCAGAACAAGAACCACATCTTCCTTTCCTCCTTTTCCCTCTGTATCACCACCCCGCCAATTTTTATTAATTTCCCCCCCACCCCCACAACAACACCCCCCCCCAAAAACTCATTTTTATTTCTCCCACAAACATCCACAAAAAAAAATACGTAGGAAGAGAAAATTAAAAAATTTTTGTATAAAAAACTCCTATTAAAAAAAAAAAATTTCACAACGAAGAGAACCCACACCCAACGGGGACAACCGGGTCGCCGTCGCTATCAACCATATAGATGCACCATAGTTCACATGATTTTGACAATCTTGGACATCTGACAATTTTGGACATCTGACAATTTTGGACATCTGACAACTGAAATCGACAGAGATTTTTCATTAGGGCCTAACTGACAAACGTACACAATTGCTTCTTCCTTGAATTTGTCGACCTTGAAAACATGCCTCATTAATCTACCACAGCCATTCCTAAAAACAAGAGCCCTTCTATTCGATAGTTTTAAAGCTAACATGGGTAGATTTAGTATTACGAGAAATTTACGGAAGAAGCCATTATTCACGTTTGTCAGTTAGGCCCTAATGAAAAATCTTATGGCCCATCAAAACAAATCGATCAATGCCAAGGCATGACAGAACAAATCAACTATCTCTTTCACACTCGCTTCGTATTCTATAATGACGTGACGATGCGCACATATGAAAGTGTTGAATGTTAGAAAGAACAGGTTGATGCATTCATCCTGAACATATATTCATCACATTGATACTGAAATCCATATGAGCTACAGCGAAATCCTCAATGATTCCAAAACCTTTCCCCCCCACCCCCTCCCCCCCACACCCCCCCAATTCCAAGGGTTCCACCCCCCAACTTTTACAAAGCTTTTAGTGAAACATTAAGATATTAGTACCGATTTTCGATTTGATACGATTTATACCAACGGCAAGGATGCTGTTGGGGCCACTCCCAAAGTGTGATGGTGGTTTTTCATTAGGAAAACAAGGAAATTAGTACCAACGTTTGAGATTTTGTATCTATTTATACCACCAATGGTTTACTTGTTCCAAGACAAGGTGGCCCGGCGAGTATGGCGAGCAAATAATATGGATCACAATTGATTATGACTACCACCGCCGGCCTACCACACCCGACGGAACCCCACATCTCACCGGGAAGCAGCTTTATTGTTTTCTTTTTTCTGTACTCACTCGATCACTCGCGCCACCGAACAATATATAACCGAAACAAAAAAAAAACGCACCCACCCCCCCCCCCCCCCCCCCCCCCAACACACATTATTTTTCCCAAAAAACTTCAAATTTGAACAACAACATCCAAAAACTATTACTAGTGGAACTAATATTTGCAATAAGCAAGTTGAACGCCCTAAAGAGCAATCTATATCATAAATTACGATTGAAGAATTCACCGAAATTTGCGTCCCTAGAAGCATTTCGTGCCTTCTGGAAACTTTATGGTTCTGTTGATTTCTATGCTCATCTTTTTGGCACCACCCAATGATTTCATAATCTCCAATCCACTCAACCAATCGCAACGTTTCAGTGTACAATCAGTGTGTAACCACCTGGTTACAAGATGCTTAGAGGCGGACCGGAAGATTCGATGAGCTGCCTCCCCTCCGTACCTCTTCTAGAGAACTTGATGTGCGAGATATACTTGACCGTGTTGCTCACCTCCTTGGTGCTGGGCGTGAAATATCCGGTTCCCTACTAGGCGTTGCCGTCCAGGTTCAGATATGTCTCATCGACCATTGTCAGGATCAGAAGGCAACCAGGGATATTGCACTCGGCTTGACGGTCGTACCTACCGGGAGTGAAGGACCAAAATGTCAAAAGGCGACCACGAAATGCCGCACTAGTCTTCACTGGCGATTCCTATTTCTTCTTGCGTCTGGAGAAAAGGGCTACAAAAGATACAGGGTGGTTTTCCATCGAAGAGAAGAATATTTCCAGGGTTTCATAAAAGTATCACAGGTTGGCTTTAAAAGTTTGATATGACCCGTCTTAATTCGATGGAAGTTGTACATGGAATGAATCTTCAAATTGTTTTCTTCACCACGGCCACCTATGTTCGCTCGTTCGTTTCGTTGCTATACTGAGCAAACAAATCGAGAGGAATTCATAGGAATATCGAATGGAAATTTGCCAGAAGATATTATTGCAAATTTCATACGATTCTCTAATGGAAAGAAGTGCAAAAGACGATCGTATGAAAATTTTCCTCACAGACAAAAAAAGTTGCAATCGGGATTCAAACCATGAACCTCGGGATCCAGAGACGAGGCACAATCCCACGAGACTATACACGCTTGATAAGTGATGTCAATTGAATGTGTATAAAAGGCATGTTTTTCTCGACCAATGTCACAATAATCATTTCATACGATTTCGTATGAAATGAGTCCTGGACCCTTGCTTTGTGGTTCATAGTTCCGATGGTATGAAAATCTAACGGATAATTTCCAGAGTGTAGGGATAACAACCATCACCACCACCACATCGTGCATCGCCGAGAAAATCTCGTTGATCATTATTTTCAGCCGCTGCTTCTGGGTGGAGGTCTAGTGGTCCGAGACTGCGGGCTTGGACCTGCGCTTCAGGATGACGATGCTTAAAAAATAAGAGGAACTTTTGGACGGTTTATCCGATTGCACCGACCTCTTGGCACGGAAGAACTTCGCCATCTTCTCCACGGTTTTGCGCTTCAGCTTTTGTTGGACTTTCTGGTCGAGCAGGACCGGCAGACGGCCAGACCAGACTTCTTCTCGGTGCCGTTTCTTTCGTTCAGAAAGGCGATGATGCCGGATCTGCTGATCCCATCGACCCAAAGTGCCCCACGATGGCGGATTTCTTCGTGGTACAGGCAGAGTAGTAAGAACATACTAACCATCGAACGGAGGTTTTTCACTGCTTTATCCAGGGTTTCTGCAAAACAACTGATATCGCTGTCAAAGTCTTACCACAGAGAACAGACGTTCATCTTCGGTCTGCTACTTGTGTAAATTTAAACCGAATTTTCATATGTATGTCGTTATACTCCTGGTAGGCGGGGCTGCAGTTGTGCGCTTACTGTCATGTAAATGTTTATCAATAAAAATCGTAGCACATAACCTGAAAAGTTTTTTTTTGTTTTTCTCTGCACTTGCTTTTTATGTTCTTATACCGGCTGCCCATATTAACTTTAACACACGTTTTTCAAGAAAAGGTATATGGACATCAATGTCTGTTCTCTGTGGTCTTACTGTAAACAATAGGGGTACTATGATTGGCGATGCATAGGTAGATTCACCACCAGGTGTAGGGGTAGTGGAAACTCGCGGATTTTTTTTTTCAAAACTTCGCGGTCAGCCTATTCAGGAAACCCGAAGTTTCGCAGCAAATTGGCGGTGGCTTATTTTTTTAAATAGAAAATAAAAAAAGATAATGTAGATTTTAGTTTTGAATCAAATTCAACAGTTTATTAAAACAAATACAGTTATTTTATTGTAAATTTTGTGATTTATTGGCATTACTGATCTAAAGCACGTGATTTTCCCAAATTTTGTTCCGTCAACTTTTGGATCAAATTGTATTGTACAACAAGTTTCCAGGAATAGACAGGTATTACACCGCTACTTCGAAGAGGAAATTTGAGGTTTCCAAATCAAAACGTAAATGGATCGACATTGTCCGGTATTTTCGTAACGGCAAGTTTGTAGGCTCATAGTCCATCCAGTATCGTTGATTTGTTGGCTGCACATTCCGGAATCCCATCGAACAGGTCATCAACAGCCAAAAACTTCGCTTACTGGGGATCCAGTAATTGGACCCACAGGAGAAACTTCAAACCCGGTTGGCAGAATCGCGAGGTAGGTTTAGAGTAACGAGTGGTTGGTTTTTCACTCTTTGTTCGTGCATTGAAAATTAAATTTAGTTTATATTATGCAGTCGAAACTAGAACTCACGAATCTATTCGTTATTTTCTGCCACGAACTCGATTTGTAGTATTTACTGAGCAAGCTTCGTATTCAATGCCACACGTGAACATGACAAAAGTACGAAGCTTTTGTTTACACAGAAATATAATTCGTGTATTGTCTGAAAACAATACAAAGGGCCACGAATATTTTGTTATACATAAAAAAGAAACGTTTTTCTGGTGTTTGCATGAATAATTGACAGATCTGCTACCATAACGCGTTAAAGTGTTTGCACCATCGTACAAAATAGGTTCCCGTTGTACCTGTGAATACAATTCCTTGGTTTTCTTTGCATGCACGTAACATTTAATTCGTATTATAGTAAGCTGCGAGTAAAAGAAACCGATTTCCTTAGTTTGACAGTTACACAATGAGGAAGTGGCAGCGTATTCGTGATTTATTCCACCTGAATAATGCCAAAAACGGAAACTCCATCAATCTACACAAAAGAAGACTTCGAATTTTCCGCTACGGTTGTTTCCTACTGGATCCGTAAATGATTATTTATGTCTCAAAAATAAGGAATGAATGATTATAAACAATGTTAGTATTTTTTTATATATTTTTTTGAGTAGAATTTGTCATACAGGGTGCCGCAGAAACTAATGCGAAAATGTGTTCTATTTCATTCAAATCCCATTTTCAACTAATTCAAGCAATAATATCAACATTTTCGAGTGCAGTTATCTATATAAAGTCCTTTTAAACAAATTTATTCAATGTGTCCTCCATTTTTATTAATAACATCCTCGAGCCGACGCCGGAACAAATTTATTCAATGTGTCCTCCATTTTTATTAATAACATCCTCGAGCCGACGCCGGAAGCCAGAGCATGCCTTTCGGACGTAGTCCTCCGAAATTGACTGCCATGTGCGTGTTATGGTTGACTTCCGGGTTTTCACACTATGGTGATGTTTTGCAGGCTCGTGCTTCAACATATGCCCAAATCGAATAATCCAACGGATTAAGATCTGAACTGCTAGGGGGCCACAAATCCTTCGGCCAAAACTTCATGTTATCGTTCAACCATTGTTGGGTTCGATTGGACGTGTGACACGGCGCTCCATCCTGCTGTAGGACAACGTTTTGGTCCTCGGAGAAGTTGGCCTTCACCCAGGGAAGCACTTGGTCCTTTAAAATACCGATATACACTTCGGTATTGATTTTAACTCCAGCATCAATGAAAACAGGCGGCATTTTCAAACCGTTGGACGCCACCAAGCCAAACATCATGACACCAGCCGGATGTTTGGTTTGAAATTTGAATTTCACTTTTTCCGGAACGTTCTCCATTTTCTGCGGTGAAATGAACCGGTCCGTGCGGCTGTTGGCCACAGCATCGATGCTGAAAAGCTTTTCGTCGGAGAACAGGATTATCATTTTTTCCTTCTTCAACAAGGAAAGCAATCTCTTGGAACGAGTCACTCGTAGTTCCTTGACCCGGTCCGTAATCAAGTGGCGTTTCACTCTGGCTCTGGAAGATGCATGCAGGTCTTCTTTGATGATTCTCCGCATGGATTTCTCCGAAATATTGGCTTCCTTTGCAAGTTTTCTTATGGAACGCACCGGGTTGCGAGCAATTTTTGCACGGACCGATTTGATCACGTTCGGCGTGCGTGCAAAGCGAGGACGTCCGCTTCCCGGCTTCCGCTGCTTAGGACCATCCTGCAGGGACTTTTTTATACGGTAAACTGTTGCCAAATGGCAATCTCTTTCGGCTTCTTCTGGGCGAGTAACTAACTGGTGATCACTTCTTTCCCGAACATTTTGACGAATTTGCAATAAAACAAATAGAATGTTTGGAGGCAGCACTTGAAAGTGAACATAAACAAAAACACTTCCGACAGAAACTAGTCACTAGCTACACGAATTAACCCAATACTCAAGTTTGAAAATTTTCGCATTATTTTCTGCCGCACCCTGTATGTGATCCTATCACCAAAAAACGTAATAAACCTTCCTATCTTTTCATACACATAACGTGGGTGGACTAAAACTTACAAATGCATAAATGCGACGCTGAAAATGTCATATAAAATATAAATACTATATTATAAAATAATGATAATTCTATTTGTAATCAAATGTCTGCAGATTGTGGTCCTGCTGCAATTGTAGACTTGTGATATAACCACAATGGAACTGACTCTTAGCTTCGGGTTTTGACAAAGAATCCCTACTGAGCCCTTGCGGCACGTCAAGCCGACCAGTTCAGCGCAATGGCGTGATTTGTCCCATCCGCGAAGGTGGCCAGAGATCGTCCGAGGTCAGCTCGGATTTCGAGGGTTATCGCTGCCATCAAAAGGAAGATTCAGTCCAAACCAGTGCGTTTTTCCTGTTCTAAACACCACCCGAGTACAGCAAGTCTCAGACAAACATTGATCCGTACCTGGATTGAAAAGGATCCAAGCTACATTATAAGGACCTGCCGTGCGTTCCGGAAGCGTATGGAGGCCGTAATTGTAGCAAGTGGAAACTCGATCACTGATTAATATAGTTTAAGACTTTCAGAAACATCCCCCGTTTGAATAAGTAAACAAAATTGAAACTGAAATTTTTGAGATTTTGTTAAATTTTGACTTTGTTCAATGGTGCAAACATTATCGCGCATACGGTAGGATTGTGCTTACGAGAAATATTTTCTTTGACAACTTTATCGACGACCACTTTCCGATTGAGCGTCAAGTTAATTAATAATTGAATGATTTCTACGGTAATAACATTTTGGTATTAGGGAAGGTCCATTAATTATGTCACGCAGTAAGGGGGGGTTGGGAAAACGTGACAATCCATACAAAAAATTTTGAAGATCCATACAAAAAAAAGTTACAAGGGGGGGGGGGTTATAAAAAGTCACTTTTGCGTGACATAATTAATGGACGTTCCCTTATATGTTGTTGTGTCTGGTTGTTGCTGGTTCGTCACGCCAGCAGAACTTGGTTACAATACATCGAATCCACCAACACATGGGCCGGGACCAACGGCTGTACTTCTTATCCGAAGGAAGACGTGATCGGAAAATTTTCGTTTTAAAAACTTCCAACGGCGCCGGCTGGAATTGATGCCAGACCGACTAGGATGAGAGCCAACCACACTTACCACTACACCACCGGCGCCGTTATTTTGATATTGATAATGCACAAGTTTCTAGGCAACACTGCTTGCATACAACATGACATGGTAGCCTTGGTTTTGGGCAATGATTCGCACCATGCACACCAATGTTGCCTGCTAAATAGATAACGGAGCATTGCTCGGGTACATCATCTCGCTAATTAATTAATACCTGATAATTCCGATGTGCAATCGGAAAATGATCTTCGGCAAAGTAGATAGCAAACATTTTCGTTTTCCGAATATGTAGTATTATAATTCCCATGGTATTATTATTCCTATAGAAAGTTCAAAGGGTCAATGCAGTTCGAGTTCGAAACCAATTGAGCTCAAATTTTCGGAGAAGTGTCCGGATCATTTGGCTTCGATTGAGTGGGTTGAAGCTGAATCGATACTTTGAACCACCCTAGTGCATCTTGTATCAACAAAAGCAGGGCAAACAAACGATCGAATAGAACCGGATTCCTGTGTGTGGCATAAGAGCCTATCCGTACGAACCTACGTTCGAGCACACACAATTCAGCGTCGTTTGGGAGGCATGCCATAACTTTAGTATTCATAAATGCTCCCCCTCCTGCTGCACAGGAAAAATCTCTTCTGTTTCAACGAGTTTAAAGCGAGCACACTTTCAGGACGCAAAAATGGTTCCTCATCTTGTTGGGGCTGCTGCTAACTGCAATCGTTCAGTCGTTATGGTTGTTGTTTCTGTTGCTTCTTCGTTCAAGCTTATGCAGGGATATGTTGTGAAAAATTTATGCCTCTCTTCGCTTCAATCGTTTCAATCGACTGACGATGGCTTTCGAGCGCAATCACTCACTCACTTTCCAACTTTACGGTCCATGTGGCGAGACGCAGGAACATTCAAATCAATTCTGACTGGTTATGAAAGACTCCCTTCGGCTCCCTGTGCTTTGCCAAAGTCTTCCCAACAGCATTTACAAACAGAACCAAAGTGATTGATTTACTATGATTGCATCACAAGCCTTCGTCACATTGTTCTCGTCGAGGACCATCTCTGGAATTGTCGATGCGTTATTCTGTTTGAGTGTGGTTTGATTGAAGTACTTAGTTGCATTTTTTTCCTTCTCTTACACAGATACGACATCATGAACTTCCAACTGATCAATGGCAGCTACGATTACGTCCCCGTCGGAGAGTGGAACAACGGATCACTGACCTTTACACAAAACCTACAGGCTTCGCCCGAGGGACCGGTGGAGTCCGTTTGTTCAAAACCGTGTCCCCCCGGTTCTTACAAAGTACGTATTCAACCCTCTCGTTTGTAAGTGAATATAATCGCGCAAATGAATCCTTGTCGTCGTCCCATCTCATTATGCACGTTTCCCATTAAATGAGTCAGTCGCATGCGGTTTCCCATTTGTTCATTAAGGCAGGTAAAAAATGTAACATTCATTCATTCATGGGTATCTTTTGCGAAGCCACCCGGTTTTCAAACGGGAGATAAGCGAATTAAAAGAAATTGCTAACGGTGGCTTAATTACTCGACACACAGGCGCCACCGCAATAATGGGAGAATCTTCCCGGAATTGTCACACTTGCAAAGGACATAATGTGATTAATGTGTGGGAGAAATTAAGATACCTGATAGCATAAGGCAGCTGAAATAGGTTTGGTAGTTAATAAGACAATTTCAAGAAATCGCGACTTAGTTAATTTTTGGTTGATGAGTTCTTCTCAACTGTGAGGAATCATATTGGAATTGCAATCGTTCAACTTCCTCGTCGTGAGTTTCTTATTTTAGATTGTGCAAACGGAAATGGAACAATTTATCGAGAAACGGTTCAGACGACCGTTAAAGTTGTTTAAATAAAATACAAGCATCGTTACAGCAGCGCATTAGTAGAGTTTCTCCGTGTTTTCTCTGAGGAAGGCGTTGACAGAGAATGAAAGGAAATTAGGTTTCGCTATTTATATAAGAAACACGTTCTTGTTCTTTGATTTACTCCGGCAAGAACAGTTGCAATTTACAGTATTTCAACATGAAATGATAAAACGGATTTTCTGGCGTCAGTGTAAATTGCGATGCGTCATAATCGATTCGCACGAAACGCCGGAATGAGAATACGGCGTTAACAAGACAATTTGAGAGTTGTTCGCGACAAAACTGAACACATAAATTTCGGAATGAAAAACAAAAATCAAGGGGCTTGTGTCCAAGACACGACCGCAGGGTTGACGTAGACTATGTTAAACCGTTCGTTGCACTCAAGAGCCGTATTAACTTTCTTTGCTAAATATCGGTGAATCAGCGAGTTGAATGTACATGCAATTTTCTGAGAAACAGACAATTTACCTCTCTCGACTGAATGCCTCAAACAATCAAGAATGTGCAATGGTAACTCAGGTTCGATCATAAAAATGATACTTAAACATACTCCTTAGTTGAAAAATTTAACTGGTCTTCCTGAACAGGATGGTGGCCATGGTCTGCAAGGACATCATAATGTGCTATATTTATCATAGCTATTTCATCACTGCAGCTAACGCGCTCATCCTAGTTGGCCCACGGGAGAAGGCGGTCAATGTGGCCACCACGACACTGCAATTGTTTGACGGGACTTTGCCTACCCTTAGGCGTCACCTTTTTAAAACCATCAGTGAATGTCTGAAACAAAAATAACTTTGTTTTATCTTCCGCATTTTGTACTAGCGTTCAATAGCATAGTCTGTATGGTAGGAGATCGCGTGAATAAATTAAAATCCAAAATTGATTAAAGGGGACGGTCGTCGGTTGTCATAAAGATTGTACTTGAAAAAAATGCAACAGACAAAAATGATCACCAAAAATTCATTTTAAGTCAGATATTTTCGAAACTCTCAGGGAATAAATAAACACATAAAAGCTATGTTTTTGCAAAGTTGGGTTATTTAACCTCCTCTCCTAGGTTAAAGTCCCGCACCTTGGACATAACGCTTCCCATCAAATCCGGTGCAACGTTTGTGTCATCTTTCTTACACACTTTCATCCATTCTTGTCGTTCTTGAAGACCTTCCCGGTTTTCCGGAGCATGCCACTTCGTTAGCTTCGTACCACTCCATCATCGGTTTCGCGTAATGGCACGATGCCAGATCCGGCCAAAACAGAGTGCCACCTTTGAGAGACCGGAAGAAGGGCATTCTTCTTTATATATTTGACCGTTTATGGTGCCGGTTGTTATGTACGGCTTGCTGAAATTGCCACTCCCGCAGATCACCTGCTACACCAAGTACTTCTTGGCAAATTTGTCGACCTTCTTCTTCCGGAACTTTTCCGGAACATCCAGTCGAAACCAGGCGAAAATCTTCAGGCCGGGGATCTGCTTGGCGTCCGGTTTAATGTACGTCTCGTCGTCCATTATGATGCATTTCGGCTGCACAAACCACTCGCGGTACAGCTTCCTGGCGTGGAATTTGGCCACCGTTTTCTGTTTATCGGTTCGGTTAGGCACCTTCCTTACCTTGAAGACATGAAGTCCGGCCCGCTTCATTGTTTGCTGGACGAACCAGACGGAACAATTGACTTTCTTGACCACGTCCCGAATCGAATGGTTCGAATTGCGCTTGAAGTAATCCCTCACCATCCTTGCGTTCAGGGAGTCGGTCATCTGCGCTTTCTTCCACTGCCAGCTCGCCGCTGAGTCGTCTGGGTCTCTTTGGACGATTTTACCACACGATACACGGTCGAATTGTTGATTTCTAACTATTTTGCAATCCACCTGTAGAACTGGCCTGGGTTTTCCCCGACCGCACCCATATTTTTTTGTCGAAGCACTTCTAGCTTGGAAGCCATCTTAATAACCAGTCGGCAAATTGTGACGAAATTTTGCACATGTAAACATTACACTCTAAACTAGTTTCACCAATGAGCACGAGCATGAGCATGATTGACCGCCCGAGGCTGCTACTCCGTTGTTGCCAGATCAGCTGTTATTACACAGAGAACCAACAGATGATGCTTGGGACTAACATACATCTTCAATGTGTAAAAACTGGTGATCCCAAACTAAGGCAATATCGGCGCCGGCCTCGCCCGAATGCAGGTCAAGTAGGGAATGGGTAGGAATATGTTGACGTGATACTCGATTTATTGGAAACCACGGAATCCACTGCACTTCCACGAGAAATCTCTGGGATTTTGGATAGCAGGATTGGGTGGCAGCATGGTTCGTTTTGGTAAACGATAAGCTGTCCAGTATAATTAGTCCCGATTTCCGATTTGGACCGATTTAAACCAACAGTAAGGATGCTATTGGGGCCACTCAAAGATTGTGATAGTGGGTTTTCATTGGGAAAACAAAGTGATTTTAAATAATGCTGAAAAGCCGATTTTGACCGGTTTAAACCAACAGTAAGGACTCACAAAATGTGATAGTGGTTTTTTCATTGGGAAACTAGGAGATGTTTTATAATGTTGGAAAGCCGATTTGGACCGATTTATACCAACAATAAAGATGCTATTAGGGCCACTCAAAGAGTGTGATTGTGGTATTTCATTAGGAAAACAAGGTAATTCATCTCAAGGCTTGAGTACCAACTTGGACAGATCTACACCAACAGTCCGGATGCCGGCACAGTCGTTTATTTATGATAGTGTCCGTCTAATTTCCGATACATTCATTCATCTTTATGCCTAACTTTAAAAGTTTTAAGAAATAGAGAAGTATTAGATATTGTCTTCAAAACTTGGTAGAAACAAACTATTTGCTGCCTGAAAAGAAACAAAACTAAGAACAAAGATATAAGTAAAATCCTTGTAGTCCCCCGAATGTTTGAAGAGCTCAGCCACCTCTATGAAAAGACATTAAGAGTTATTGTAGCGGGCTGTCGATGGATGGTGATAACTATGTGTGTTGAACACTATTGGCTGAAATGAGCATTGAATGGGAATAGTAAGAACATTTAATTGAATAAATGACTATAACACTAAGTTGTTTACCAAGCTGAAGCCCACTCGAGCTACATCTGATGAACTCAGTCGGCTGTTCTACTAACGAAAGACATTCCCACCGCCTAACATGCCAGTGAAACTTGGAAAAATAAAAAGACGCACATTTTGAAGATACAAGATGGTTGCAAGTTATTGTATAATATAAAAAAAAGTTATAGACGTTGAAGTGTAAAAAAATACGTTTTTTTCAAGATATCTTACTCTTTTATTTGCAAATATTTGCAAACACGGATTACGTGAACTGAAAGTAAAAACTTCCATCCACTAGACCTATGCCAAATCGTTTGTCCTTTTTTACCCCTTATGGAGCAAAACTCATTTTAAAATTGATCGTTTTACATTATTTCTGCATAATTTTTGATCTGCAGCATCAAAAAATATCATATGAGATTTTTTATGAAAATGTTAATATTTTTATGTTAACCCATCTTCATTTATTTATTAACATTTATATCACAGACAAACAGACATAACACATTGAAAATTTTGCACTACAAATCATCGTCACTAACACACCTGCGCCATATGTTGAACACACTGTGATGGGTGATAAAGCTGAACAGATGGGGGTAGTGTGCTAACGTCAAATACTTCCAACTAAGAAACATTTGAATTGATCGTTTAAGGTGTAACCTTTTACGAAACTGCAAGTGTTATGTCTGTTCGTCTGTATTGACATATTTACATGTGTTTACTAGCCTTTATTTATTTATATAAAATATACAAATGTAAATGTAAATGTATCAAGATAAATAAAGAAATGTAAATAAATAAATGTAAGTAAACAAATGTAAATATGTCAACACAAACAGACATTACTCGCAAGGGTCACCCACAATAGATACGTTTGCGTTCTGTTGACGTAAATTTGTCAGAAAACCTATGGGAAAACTGTCAGATTCATGCAAACGCATCGGCTACGTATAAACTGTGAGCGAGCAAGCCATTACAGTTTCTTCAACGATTACACCTTAAACGGTCAATTTAAATGTTTCTTAGTTGGAAGTATCGTCACAGATGGCGCACATAGTGGATTTACTTATGTTTGACGTTAGCACACTACCCCCATCTGTTCAGCTTTATCACCCATCACAGTGTGTTCAACAGATGGCGCAGGTGTGTTAGTGACGATGATTTGTAGTGCAAAATTTTCAATGGCTGTTTGTCTGTGACATAAATGTTAATAAATATATGGAGATGGGTAAACATAAATATATTAACATTTTCATAAAAAATCTCAAAAACTAGCAACCATCTTAAATCTTCAAAATGTGCGTCTTTTTATGTCCTAAAAGTGATCTGAACAAAGTTTTTAAATTCAAATTGAAATAAAAAAATTAGAGCAAAAAAACTGTTTTTTTAAGTCCCACCCTAAGGACAGTTAGAAAAAATGTTATAAAACGAAACGTAGATGAGATAGAAGTTAGGTTTTTTCAGCAAAGTTTAATTAAATTAAATTATCTACAATTCTTTAGGAGCATCAATTCCTCTAAATCATAAGAATAAAAAGAATTTGAATTTTTATTATGAACATAAAAGGACCACTCTAGTCACCACCCAAACCAAAAGATAGATCTTTTTTTTTTTAAATTAAATCTTCCAAAGACATCATGTGTCTAAAGTTAATGTTTTTCGAGTTATTGATTTTTGTCGTGAAATTTGGCTATACGAACCATAGTGCAAACACGCAGCACGGCATCCGAAATCTGGACTCGGAAACCTGTGTCGCTTAACAAATCCTCAAACAAATGTGCAAAAGCACGTTGGCCAATATGTAGTGTCAACCAGTGGGTACGTGTGCTCTAATCCAAGTTCCCCTTCTTTCAAACTCACCTTCAGTTCAATTTACCCAATGAGTAGTAAACATCACAATAGAAAATATTCTGATGGAGCACGGACGTTAGGTTACTAGATGTATGAAAAATATTCTATAACCCATTTAGGATTGTATCTGAAAAATTCAAATTTGGCCAACACCCACCCACTCTAAACTAGGTTTACCAATGTAGTAAAAAATTATTTTCAAAAGAAGGTGTTGCATTTTTTGAATCTTCTTCTTCTTCTTCTTCTTCTATAGACGGTTAGCGTACCTCCAGAAAAAGTTTCATATCGTCTACGAATATTGAAACATTGATGAAATTCAAAATGTTCTACATCGTTGACAAATAAAATAAACAGTAGTGGGCCGAGAAGTGGAAGAAATAAATGGAAGAAGATAAACGGAAGGAGAAAAGTTAAAGGAGAATCACAGAAGAGGAGAGGAGGAAGAAGGGTAACGGAAGCAGAAAAGTGGAAGGAGAGAAGCAGAAAAAGAGAAACGGAAGAAGACGATCGAACAAGAATAGCGGAAGCAAGAAAGCTCACATAGATAAGCTAAAGAATGATAGGTGCAAAAGAGAAGCTGAAGAAGAGAAACTGAACCAGTCAAGTGGTAGAAAAATAACAAGCTGAGAGACAAAAAACTGCAATTGAAGAAAATGAGAAAATGTGAAAAATTGAGAATTAGTGGAGCAAAGTTTCGTAAACTAAAAAAAAAAAAAACATTCAAACCGTATTGAGTCAGTTTAAAAACAGTGTTTTTGCTTAATGTTTACACTTGGAGAACTCTCTCTTCCCGAGAGCTCAATATCGCTTGATGAAACGTAACTCCGGGCAGTTAGGTGTATTCACATCCTTCGGTGCAACATGGACCCCGTTCAATTCATACGATTTTAAAAACATCTTGGCGAAAGAGAGACAGGATGCCAAATCAGGTCAGAACAGCGAGGGTGCATCATGGCCCTGTAGGAATGGTAACAATCGTTTCTGCATGAATTCTCCACCGTCGGTATCATTATTTACCGCACCGGTTGTTATGAAACTCAAATTATTTTTTTTGGGAAACTTGACCTTTTTTCTTCACCCTGAATTACTTCCTGAATATCATTCCTTTGAATGACATTGTGTACAGGCCTACCCGGAAGCTGTATGAAGTATTCAAAGACATAAGTTTCATCGTCCTCCTTAGCTAAGTCGGCAAAGGTGCAGCTACAAAGCTCTCCCTCCACTATCATGGTGGAGGTGACAGGGTTCGATTCCCGGTCTAGTCTATGAATTTTTCATTAAGGAAAATTTCTCGACTCCCTGGGCATAGGGTATGATTGTACTTGCCACACAATCAGACTAATGCAAAAATGGTACCTGGCATCCAAAGCTCTCAATTAATAATTGTGGAAGTGCATTTAGAACACTAAGTTGAGAGCAAGCAATAAGCTAATCGTGAAAGCAATAAACATGAAACGCTAAGAAAGAAAAAAGAAGTTTCATCGTCCATTACACAGCAGGAAAAAATCCTTTGGATCTTCGCGATACAACTTACGAACACGTGATTTGGCCGTCACATTCTGTTTATCATTGCTGAACGGCATAGTTTTCACCTTGAATGGCTTCATTCCTTGCCGTTGCTTCAAAGTATGCACAAAAGTTGACGACATTTTAATTTTGCTAGCAACAGTACGTACCGAAAGATCTGACCTCTAACCAGTTTTTTTTTTTTTCCATTTCCCATCTTCCTAGCTGTTGTCAAACCACAGATCGACAGATTTTTAAACGCCGTGAACAGTGCTTGCAATTTTAGGATAATTTTAGATAACTCCAACTGATGAATGTAAACATCTTGAAAATCTATCCAGGAATAATTGAGTTATCCGCGTTAAAATTGTTTCAGTCCACTTCTCTAGGAAATATTTCACCCATTGATAAGACCACGAGATATGTATTTGGTGGTTTTCAGTTTTTATCGCGAGCAAGCCGCCTTAATTACAACCCCCATCAAAAGCTACAATCCTTTATTCGAGACAACCATCCAGTGGGATCCCAAATGGCAGAAATTAATAGTTTTCCACCGTACAATTCTTTGTTCCCTTCCGGAAGTCATAATTAGACCGGCTCTGTGATTACGCACAGAAGAAAAAAGGTCCATGTCGACACATCAAGCACACACCCCGCAGTAGATAGTTACATGGAGCGAAAAATGAAGATAATTAAATCATTTGCATACATATTTAAAGCTGGCTCACACCACCCTGCCCACCCAGGAAGGTTGGCTGATCCTAATCTTGTCGGTGTTTTCCGTTTGGGCGGCAGTTCGTGTCTCACCGTCGCCTCCGGTTTATGGTTTGTGATCAAGCTCATCACTTTTTTTCACACCCGGTGCACCTGGAATGTGATGTGACGTACAATTACAACGTTTTCATATATTTATTTTTTCATACATGACATGAGGAATCTGTCACACCGCAACTACGAACAGATGGTGGAAAGCATGTCCTCAAAAACTGTTTTAGGATTACCTTCATAGCTGTTGAGCAGAAACGATCAGATGAAGAGTTAAGTTAGTTTAGTTATCCCAGTATTATGGGCCAGCTAAGCATGTTGGTGCTGCTAAATTATTGATAAAAACGCCAAACAAAATGATTGAACCATGTTTTTTGGTTGAATCGAAGAAAAATATTAAATTATTTGATTTTCTGTGTGTATTATTCTGCAGGAAAAACGTGTTATTTTTTAAAATAATTTAATGACAGGTGTGTTCATTACCAATATGATGGGCCACTTTTGGACTAAGTTAGAATTATGGGCCAATGTTCCCAGCATTAAGGGTCAATCAAACAAAAAGGAGTTTTTTTTTGATAAAAAATAACACAGATTGAAGACTGTTTTTGTTGTTTTTTGACAAATTTTATTCTTTTTTGCTCTTTATGTTAAAAACAATTACTTCTTACCAATTTATTGAAATTTTATAAGGAAATGGTTTTGAAAAAAAAAAAAACGATTGAAGGTAATAGTCAATATGTGTACGAATTAATCGTGGACATTTCATATTTTTCTTCTCGGTTTTTAATTTGATTTCTTCTTTCATCCTCTACTTCGACTTCTTGCCTGCATTTGGCTTTGCTTTTACTTTTTTCTTGTCTTCTCTTGCTAACTTCCTCTTAAGATTTCCTTCATCGTTCTTTTATTGCTGCAACTTTTTTTGCGCGATTCTGTCTTGAATGGCTTTTTCCTGATCTTTCTTCGCCTGATCCTTCTTGTTGTACCATTCTAGCCATTTGGTACTAAAGGGTGTTCCGATCAAAATTTGGTCAAACAGTAAGTCGATGTGAGTCGAATCAAAGTTTTTATCAATAAGTCAAATTCTTTTTCTTTTTCAAGTTCAGTTTATACAGAATACAGGAAACATATTCATCTAAGCTTCCTTTTTACCGAATGCGAATTGCCGGGTCTTTCGTTCAACACCTGCCATAAGATTTTGTACAGTCTTCTTGTCCACTTTATTCGCCGCAGAACGCCAGTTTGCCTTGAACCGTTTCTCGCTCACAACAGCTTTTTGAGTCTTCTTAAGGTTCCGCTTGACGATGGCCCAATATTGTTCGATTGGGCGGAGCTCTGGCGTGTTGAGAGGGTTCTTGTCCTTGGGCACCACTTGAACGTTGTTGGCAGCATACCACTCCATGGCCTTTTTCCGTAATGGCAAGATGCCAAATCCGGCCAAAATAGAACGGAGCAATTGTGTCGCTTCAGGAAAGGCAGTAGACGTTTTTGTAGGCACTCGCTCAGCTAAATTTCCTGGTTGACGGTTCCGGTCGCAATGTAAACGTTGTTCTTTAAGCCGCAGGTACAGATGACCTGCCACATCAGATATTTCTTCGCGAACTTTGACAGTTTAATGTACAAACTATACAGTTATATATTGCGATTTCAATTAATTTCAATGAGTATAGTTGTGCAATGCCTCTCACTAGACGGAACAATATCGGTCGTTGCAGCCGCACGGCTGCTAGCTCAGCAAATTCTCGAAAAGTGACGATCAGCGTGCAACTCAAACTGAATTGTATCGACAACGAATGGCACGGGCTCGAATGATGTTGAGTGAAGCAGAAAGTTAGAAAGAAGCGTAATCGGCAAGTATCAGAAAGATCTGGTGACAATCGTGTCCAAAATAACTTTATTAATTGACTACGAAGGCAAGCCTACATTCCACAAAATCTTCAACGTGCTGCATTTCAATACGACCCTTTGGTTCATAACAATGTGGATATATCAGTCGCCATTGAATCAATGAGTGTAGTTTGTTCTCATTGTAATGCATTGAAGTTCCCAAATAAAACACCAGAGCCTTTGCGCTCAATGGTGTCTGGAACAGGAAGTGGATAAATACATTTTCTGCAGAACATCTAGAGTTATAATGATTATTTTCAAATAACTTCGTTTGGCGCAACGCACAAAATAATATTTAAAAGTTTTCTTGGACATTGAACCTTACAGAGTTGAAAAATTAGTAAATTGTACATTGTACAACAATTGCAAGCGATGCTTCATGAGCACAATGATTTGATACAAATGTTCAAGACTGCTCTTGATCGAATGCCATCTAACAACCATAAGATTGCGATTCGAGCTAATTCCTTCTTCAATTTTCCTTATTAGTAGTTTAATTGTGAACAGAACAACGTCTGCCGGGTCAGCTAGTAACACATCGGTCAATAAGTCCCAGGCCTAACTACCAGATGGCGCCACTAATAAAATATCCATATGATTTTCGAAGGTACCAACCTTCAAAAGATTACTGTCAAAATTTCATGACGTCATCAACTTTACAGAGCCAAATTTTCATATTTATATACATCAGTGATCTTAAAACTACAGGGTGCGGCAGAAAATAATGCGAAAATGTTCAAACTTGAGTATTGGGTTAATTCGTGTAGCTAGTGACTAATTTCTGTGGAAAGTGTATTTGTTTATGTTTACTTTCAAGTGCTGCATCCAAACATTCTATTTGTTTTATTGCAAATTCGTCAAAATGTTCGCAAAAGAAGTGATCACCAGTTTGTTGCTCGCCCAGAAGAAGCCGAAAGAGATTGCCAAGGTGGTAGGGTGCCATTTGGCAACAGTTTACCGCATAAAAAAGTCCCTACAGGATGGTCCTAAGCAGCGGAAGCCGGGAAGCGGACGTCCGCGCTTTGCACGCACGCCGAACGTGATCAAATCGGTCCGTGCAAAAATTGCTCGCAACCCGGTGCGTTCCATAAGAAAACTTGCAAAGGAAGCCAATATTTCGGAGAAATCCATGCGGAGAATCATCAAAGAAGACCTGCATGCATCTTCCAGAGCCAGAGTGAAACGCCACTTGATTACGGACCGGCTCAAGGAACTACGAGTGACTCGTTCCAAGAGATTGCTTTCCTTGTTGAAGAAGGAAAAAATGATAATCCTGTTCTCCGACGAAAAGCTTTTCAGCATCGATGCTGTGGCCAACAGCCGCACAGACCGGTTCATTTCACCGCAGAAAATGGAGAACGTTCCGGAAAAAGTGAAATTCAAATTTCAAACCAAACATCCGGCTGGTGTCATGATGTTTGGCTTGGTGGCGTCCAACGGTTTGAAAATGCCGCCTGTTTTCATTGATGCTGGAGTTAAAATCAATACCGAAGTGTATATCGGTATTTTAAAGGACCAAGTGCTTCCCTGGGTGAAGGCCAAATTCTCCGAGGACCAAAACGTCGTCCTACAGCAGGATGGAGCGCCGTGTCACACGTCCAATCGAACCCAACAATGGTTGAACGATAACATGAAGTTTTGGCCGAAGGATTTGTGCCCCCCTAGCAAGCCAGATATTAATCCGTTGGATTATTCGATTTGGGCATATGTTGAAGCACGAGCCTGCAAAACATCTTACCCCAGTGTGAAAACCGTGAAGTCAACCATAACACGCACATGGCAGTCAATGTCGGAGGACTACGTCCGAAAGGCATGCTCTGACTTCCGGCGTCGGCTCGAGGATGTTATTAATAAAAATGGAGGACACATTGAATATATTTGTTCAAAAGGACTTTATAAAGATAACTGCACTCGAAAATGTTGATAATATGGCTTAAATTAGTTACAAATGGGATTTGAAAGAAATAGAACAAATTTTCGCATTATTTTCTGCCGCACCCTGTAATGTTAGGGGGACGCTTGCAACTAAATGAATAAAAATTCAATGGAACTGGTGCTCGGATCGTTAATTTCTACCATGGTTTTTCTTTATGTGTAGAAGCATTTCATAGACAAAACATTTATCTTCAAACTACGCCGTATCCTGTCAGTTTGAACGTAATTTTCTCTTGACTAAGCTTAGTCTAACTTCTGGTGCATAATATAGCACGGAGAGTAATTCAAGCATCCCGCATTCTTGATTAAGAAGGGGTTCAAACTTTTAACACAACGTACTGTTTACCCAAGAAAAAACACATTTTGTGTTTTAGTTGCCTGGATAATTCTCATGTTTGGTTGAAATTTGTGTTCCATTTGTATGAGAGCCCTCACCACTTCCAGAGGTTCGAAACCACCATTGAAAAAAATCCTCCCTCCAAAAAACGTCACATACCAAATATGGTTCCGTTTGCTTGATTATTTCTCGAGTTATGCAGAAATGTGTGTTTGATTTGTACGGGAGCTCTTATTTCAGAGAAGGGAGACATCTCTAACTATCATAAGAACTTTCCCCGGCCTCGGTTCAGACAGACAGACAGACATACAGACAGAAATCCATTTTTATATACATAGAAGATGTAGGTAAATGGTTTGCTGAAAAAGCCTTGAAGGTTCGTAATACCAAGGGAATTTTGAAACTGCCAGATGCAAGTAGTGTGGTATCGGAATCCGAAAAACAAGTTCACGCAGAAGCAAAACAATATTTTTTCGATTGCAGTACAACGACGGTTGGTTGCAAACATATGTAGTAAAAAATAAGTTTTTCTGGTAAAATTTAAAATTTGAATTGGATTTAAATCCAATATGCCGGTCACATTTTTTTTCGTGCCAAATTAAAGCCCTACTTTTTTTCTTTCTAGAAACATGCTGTTTAAAGGGCGATACGGTCAAAATTTGGTCAATATCAACTTGACGTATTTCTTTCAATTTTGCATTTAAAAAACCTGAACACCCCTCATTTTGAAGGTGTGTGTGTGTAGAATGTTGTTCCTATTTTGATTTTGGAATTCACTCTTCAGTTGTCAAAATGCCGTCCAAGCAAGAAGAGCAGCGTATCAAAATTTTGCTCGCGCATCGCGAAAATCCGAGCTACTCGCACGCAAAGTTGGCAAAATCGCTAAAAGTTGCCAAATCAACCGTTACAAATGTAATTAAAGTGTTTGGGGAACGTTTGTCGACAGCCAGGAAGTCTGGATCGGAAGGAAATCGAAAACCGGAAGCCGCTGAGACGACAAAGAGAGTTGCCGGTAGTTTCAAGCGAAACCCTAACCTATCTCTCCGAGATGCCGCAAATAAGCTGGGTGTATCGTCTACAACCGTGCATCGAGCCAAAAAACGAGCCGGACTATCGACTTACAAGAAGGTAGTGACTCCAAATCGCGATGATAAACAAAATACGACGGCCAAAGCGCGATCCCGGAGGCTGTACACGACGATGCTGACGAAGTTTGACTGCGTGGTAATGGACGACGAAACCTACGTCAAAGCCGACTACAAGCAGCTTCCGGGACAGGAGTTTTATACGGCAAAAGGAAGGGGAAAGGTAGCAGATATTTTCAAGCACACGAAACTGTCAAAGTTCGCAAAGAAATATCTGGTTTGGCAAGCCATCTGTACCTGTGGCTTGAAAAGCAGCATTTTCATAGCTTCCGGGACTGTCAACCAAGAAATTTACGTGAAAGAGTGTTTGAATAAACGTCTGCTGCCTTTCCTGAAGAAACACGGTTGTTCCGTACTGTTTTGGCCGGATTTGGCATCTTGCCATTACGGTAAAAAGGCCATGGAGTGGTATGCCGCCAACAACGTGCAGGTGGTTCCCAAGGACAAGAACCCTCCCAACACGCCAGAGCTCCGCCCAATTGAGAAATACTGGGCTATTGTCAAGCGGAACCTAAAGAAGACCAAAAAAACTGCTAAGGACGAGCAGCAGTTCAAGGCAAACTGGCTTTCTGCGGCGAAGAAGGTGGACAAGGTGGCTGTACAAAATCTGATGGCAGGGGTCAAGCGTAAAGCCCGGCAATTCGGATTTGGAAAAGCGGAAGCCTAACTGAATATTTTTCCTGAATTTTATACTAATTGAACTTGAAAAAGAAATTTAATTTGATTTTTTAAATAAACGATTTCACCGATTTACACGCGTTTTCCCTTGACCAAATTTTGACCGTATCACCCTTTATGCCAGGAGACAGTTATCGAGTAAAGAGATCTGGAGAAAAAAACAAAGGAAGAAGAGATTAAAACTGCTCCGAGAATCAATTCTGGGATGTGCCGATGACGATTTGATTGTAGAAGGTGTAAGACGGCAGCGACAGTGAATAAACTACTGGCAACAGGAAATGTTGTTAGAAGGTCAGGGTGCAAAGGTTTCAGCCACCAGGCTAGGAATAGCAAAGAAGACTAGAAACCATGCCTCGTGAAGGATAAGAGTTCCTCTATCATCGTGTGTTTAATTCTATTGCTGCAAATTGTATGATCTCTCCACAAAAAAAAACTGGGTCTGTCCTAAAACGACCTGAATTAGAACACAACTGAATTCACATTTCTACGAGACATATAGAAACAGCATGTCCGATAGTTAACGATTGGTTTTCTATAGAACATGATACTACTAAATAAAATGGCACAAGCTCACCAAGAAGGTTGACTGCAGATTGAAACTTCAGGTCAATATGGGTCAGGTCAGGTGAATATTGAATCTTAGCCGTTTGTTTGACACACATTTGACACCTGACTGATTCCACGCCAAATCGGTCGGTCACCAAACTCAACTATCTTCGATTTTGATGAAACTTGGTACACGTCTTCGGTATGTTGAAAAAAAAAATCCACTGGTGTTAAGATTATTTGGATTCAAGAGTAATTTTTGAGATGGGTGTATGTTTTTTTTCCAACATTTTACTTGAAAAATCGTAGTTCAAAAACCATTACATTTAGAGAAAAACTTTATATGGGGGAGTTGTAGAGAACTAAAAAGGCTTTGTAAAAAAAATGTAAACTGAAAAAAAAATTTTTTTTTCATAAAGAAAAATCGAAAATAAATACTAAAAATCAAATATAAAAAAAAACATATTTTTAATATTTTTCAAATTTGTTTTGTGGAAATTTGAGGAAAAAAGACACGTTTTAAAAAAAACTCTAGGATGGACGCTCTTATAATAAAAAAGTTTTCCGAAGAGCGAACTTTGGTGCATATTTCAAATTTTGGTTATTCATTATTATAAATGAAAATTAATTATACAATATGATTTTGGAGATCATTAAAAACAATAATGATAATAATGATAAATCACCTGAACGCAACCGTTTTCGAGATTTTTCGGATTTTATTTCAATAGAATGAAAAAACATAAGAAAATTCGCTCTTTTCTTAAGTTAATCGAGATTTCCACCAGAAATGATAAATTTTCCAAGATCTTCATATTATAACGTTCACATTACTCTAATGTCCTCTTTTCTTTTGATATCAGGATGATAAGAAGACTCATTTGAAAAGAACAAGATAAATAGCACTATTGTTTTAATATTGCAATCAATATATTTATAATTGTTTTATGGCTGTATCGTTCGGGCCGCTCAGAGAATGAAGGGAGCGAATTTGCTAAAGCGATGAAAGTAACAGCGAGATAGATGTCGCAGGGGCGACAAGTGTGAAATGGACAGATGATGAAATTATGCGGAGGGTCATATAGAAGAAGCATATTAATCGAACTGCTGACTATTTTGCCAAGCTCCAACGATGTTAGAGGTCGGGTGTAGTGTGTGAAAACTACACTCCGAACAGTTCGGTGATGTAGCGATGAAAGTAACACATATTGTTTAAGGTAGGTAGACAAATAGCAGCTATAACGTATGTCAGGTATATCTTCTCATAAAAAAAAACAGCTAATGTATGCTGCCTGTTATACCTGCATTTCCAAAGGTGCCACAGCCAATATATATGCTCATACATAGTCGCATTCATCAGTAAAATCTATCTGAGTGAACTGAAAATGGAGTTTAACATGAAGAAGTGTTGTATGCCGTTTCCCACTAAACGGTGCTCAAAAAACTTTCGTAAATTAACCGAACAAAATGTCAAAAAACTCAAGTTTATGGGCAAAACACATTTGGACACTTCTTTGATGATTTGTGATAATTGTCGTTTGCATTTAAATAGAACGGAACAATCCCATGCTGCAATTTCGGAGCCTAGTGAGAAACCATCAATTACTAACATTATGGATCCACAACCATCTACATCACGGCAAGTAGACTTGTATGGTCTCGAGGAAACGCCATCGGCAATATCATTAATGTCAGTGCCATCTGATAGCAGTGTGCAAGATTATTCAAGGCGCCATAATATTGAGCTATTTAACAAGGGCGTAGCTGGAATCAACGTTTCGCCAATATCGGCTAAAAAGTTCCTGAACGTAAATTATGCCCGCAAAAAGTTCAAAGATGTTTCAAACGGCATTCGGACACACATATTTGGGGATCAAGCGGAGGAGGATGACCTGGAACAATTGAAAGTGAAAGCAGCCGAATATGACGAAATAATCGCGCAGCTAAAGGACCGGTATGCTGATCCAGAAACTTCGAGGGACGATCAAGTAAGGATACTTTCGGTTTTACCACAATCTTGGACAAATCAAAGAGTAATGGCAGAATTTGGAATAACAAACAAGTACATCGTATCACAAGCTAAATTCCTTGCAAAGCACGAAGGTGTTTTAGCTGCCCCTAACGAAAAGCTGGGACACGGTCTGAACCCGGAAATAAAAAACCAAATTTTGCAATTTTACGACAGTGATGAGATTACACGAGCAACCCCTGGTATGAACGACTACGTTTCAGTGAGGAGTGAAGGTAAGAGGGTTCATATTCAAAAGCGCCTTTTAGTTTGTTCATTAAGAGAAGCTTTCATTAAATTTCAAGAGATGCATCAAAATGCTGTTGGGTTTAGCTCTTTTGCAGCACTAAGACCAAAGCATTGCAAATTACTTGGCAGCACAGGTTCTCATAACATTTGTGTTTGCACCATTCATGAGAACATTAACTTGATGCTTCATGGTCTTAGAAAATATTCATTCGAGAATGATTATAAATTGTGTTTTGAAGAAATATTATGTAGCTCATCAACTAGAACTAAAAAATGTTACCTCCGTGAATGCGAACGATGTCCAGGCTTTTCAGATTTTGAGAGTAGTTTAACAGACAAATTAGAAAAACGTGGTTTAGTTGAAATATCTTTTGAGCAATGGATTTCAACTGATAGATGTAGTTTAGAGACACTTGTTAAACCAATTGATGAATTTATTGCTTATTTTTGTGAAAAGTTGGAACAATTAGTATCCCACGATTTTGTCAAATCTCAGCAGTCTAGTTTCTTGAGAGATTATAAAAGTTGTCTTAAAGACGGCGCAGTAATAATAATTTGTGATTTTTCTGAAAATTATTCATTTGTTTTTCAAGATGCTGTTCAAAGTAGTTATTGGAGTAATGAGCAAGCCACTATTCACCCTTTTGTCATTTATTACACGGAATCTGGAATACTTAAAAAATATCAGTTTCATTGTTATCTCAGAAGTGTTGAAACATGATACGATTGCGGTGCAGGTGTTTATTTCAAAACTAATAAGCTTTTTGCAAACAAAAATTAAAGTAAAGAAAGCTACGTTTATGTCTGACGGGGCAGCATCCCAATATAAAAATAGGAAGAACTTTGCAAGCCTTTGTAAGTTTAAAAAGAAATACAATATTGATGCTGAATGGCATTTTTTCGCAACATCCCACGGTAAGGGACCTTGCGATGCAATTGGTGGTACATTAAAACGAATGGCAAGATATGCAAGCCTTGCTGTACAACATGAACACCCTATAAAAAGTGCATTAGAGTTATTCGAATGGGCGAACCAAAAAAAGTGATGATTGTTTAACAAAAATGTCGTTTTGTTATGTATCACATGAAGAGTATGAACAGGGGGTAGCAGAATGGAATGAAATTTACCGACAGACTAAAACGATTGCAGGTACACAAAAGTACCACTCATTCGTTCCAATTTCAGAAAACGAAGTTTTTGTATAACTGTTTTCGAATGACGAAGAAGGCAGGATTCATAATATATATAAAAGCAATCAATAGTTTATATAATGTTTATGTAATATTATCAATGACCGAGACTAATAAATGGTATATATAAATATAAATCCAACCATAATTCATTATTTTTGTCTTATAACTTTAAGTGAAGCTTTTTCAATCGAACGAAAAACTGTTTTTTTAAGTCTCACCCTAAGGAAAGTTAGAAAAACTGTTATAAAACGATATGTAGATGAGATAGAAGTTAAGTTTTGTGAGCAAAGTTTCATTAAATTGGATTATCTACAATTTTGTAGCAGCAAAAATTTCTCTAAATCATAAGAATAAAAGGTTGAAATTTTTATTATGAACATAAAAGGACCACCCTAGTCACCATCCAAAAGATAGATCTTATTTTTGAGATAAAATCTTCCAAAGACATCATAGAGCATTTAGAAAATTTGGTTTTATGTTTCACGACCTTCTTTTACGTTATGGCATGCAAGTTACTATTTATAGTTTTTACTGTCATGTAATTTTGAAAACAGACGTAAAGGGCGAACACGAAATTATTGCGACACATTCAACAGGGCATAACTTTTTTACCATTGGGTAAAAATCAACCAAATTTTGCACACTTTCTCATTGATGTGTATTGTTTACATGCTGTCAAACTTGAAGTCGTATTTTTCGATTCAATGAAAATGGAGGTGGACCAACGCGAGTCGAGAGAACAAATTCTTTCCAAACACCTGGAATTTCCTGACCTGTCGCACCGGCAGTTGGGAAAAATGTTGAACATTCACCATTCAACCGTCTCCAGAGTGTTGAAGCGGTTCCAGGAGCGGTTGACGTTGGACCACGGCAAAGGAGCTGGAAGAAAACCGGGACCGGAGAACAAAAAGACGGAGGGAAAGGTGAAGCGGATGACTAAAGCAAATCCCAACGTCTCAAGCCGTGATTTGGCTAAAAAGATCGGCATGTCGCAGAGCTACGTCCAGAATGCAAAGAAGAGAGCTGGACTACATACATACAAGGTACAGAACTTCCCAAACCGCGATGAGCGGCAACAATCGACGGCTACCCGACCAAAAGGAAACAACAAAATTGTTTCAAGTTTTGTTATTTAGTTACGCTGTTTTTATAACAGAAGCTGTTAGAATTTAGATCGTAGATGTAGTTAAAATAACAGAAAATGTAACAAAAAGTCCTCAAGAGGTAAACAAAATTATAGCAAACTATGATATAGATATAGCATAAACAAAACAAACTTTGTAACAGTTTGTTACGATGTAGCAAAATCATATCAGCTAGTGTTAGAATTAATTTACTTCTTTACGCAGATTGTGCCTCACCGGGCATTATATCTTAATATGTTATAAGTATATTATACAATTATCCAGATGGAATCGACTTTAACAAATTTATATCATAACCAGTTAGTCGTAACAAAGTTTGTAAAAATTTTGTTAATTGTATGTTATGCCCTTTTGATCGGGTAACACACGCGAGAGAAGTTCCACAAGAAGATGATGACAAAAAAGGATGGCTGTTGTGTGAAGGACAAAAAAAAAAAAAAACCAGTTTAAAACAAAATCCCGGGTTGGAGTTTTTCACCGGCAAGAGCAAGTTCTATGTGGACGACAAATTTAAGAAGAAGAAAATGTCGAAGTCCGCCTCCAAATATCTCATTTGGCAGAGTGAGCCTTTCGTGACAAAGGGCACAGTAAATGGCGAGATCTACAAATCTGAGTGCCTCGAGAAGCGCCTTTTGCCGTTCTTGCAGCAGCACGACGAAGCTCCGCTATTTTGGCCAGATTTGGCATCATGTCACTATTCTAAAAGTGTCCTGGAGTGGTATGAGGCCAGTTCTGTCCATTTTGTTCCAAAGGACATGAACTGTCCGGAGCTCCACCCGGTGGAGCAGTACTGGGCAATGATGAAGCGGGAACTTCATTCAGCGGGAAAAGCAAGAAGACAGTCAAAGACGAGAAGGACATGTTAAGACAATGGAAAAAAAAACTGAGAAACTGGTACCGGATGACACTGTAAAGACTTTGATGGAGGGCATCAAGCGAAAATGCGTTAAATTTTACACTCAAGGCTCCATCGATTAACTTTTCTTTTGATATTTGAAATAAATATATGTATAAAACTACCCTAAAATTTTGGTTTGATTCTAAACATTATAAGAAAATTGGCATGACATTTTCGGTGTCGCAATAATTTCGTGATCGCCCTTTATATTTATGGTCAACGGGTCGCTCCCTTTGTGTGCAGCTAACCAGTTCTCAATTTACATAATTTTTTCTAAGTGTGTATTCTTGCCTTACGTGGTGTGCCTCTATGACAACATGCACATTATTCTGCCACTCGCTGCACTTGGTCTCTTGATCCCCAATGCTTCCACCGTCGTCCCCAGAACAACCGTCGTCGTGCCGTGCCAATTTCATAATCGTTGGGGGCAATTTTAAAACTAATTAAATGTAAACCCTCTATCACCATGCCACCCCCCACCCCCTGCTAATCTACCCCTTCCAGCATCTTCGACCCAGGCAGGAAAAACCTCTGCGAAAGCCCACGATAGCGCTACATATTGCGGACCCTTCCGAACGTCGTCGCAGCCTGGTCGGTCAACGTTGCAGCTCTTTAGATTCAAGATAGATGGAGCAGTGCCATAGACAGCCTGCCTGCGCAAGTTGTGTTGAGAATTATTTTCACAAATTATCAACAAATGCGCGCGTACCATTTTTTTTTCTTTTCGCAAACCAACCGCAGCATAGCTCCTTGATAGTTCTGATTCGAGGTATCAGATACTGGTTGGAGTCTTCTACCTGTGGAGCAGCAGTAGAGCCACAAAGATTGATAACCTTGAACGTTGATTGTTGCAAGCTGCATTCTACAACGAAGGGGGAATTGCATAACACTCGCGCATACCCATTCTACTGATATGTGTGTTACCGTCGTCATCGTCATCGATCTTAGCAAAAAACTATAAATTGAATGAAACAAGTAACTAAGTTGGAGTTGAACTGCGCAATAAAGCAAATGGATGAAGTAAAATGGTTCCTAAGGTCCGAAGCTTCTGAATAGGTTGGAATGAATGATTCCCCTCAGGTTGCATATGCATATGCGCGAAATGAGAAAAAAAAGCCCGAGATTGCTAACGATGATGATGATGGAGTCGTCATCTTTGACCGGTACCTCACCACTTCACCTCGCCGGAATCGATGGGCGGGGGAGAGGATCTATGCAGCAACTCCCGTGGCATTTAGAGGAGTACACTCTACAATTATTCACTTTACTCATTAGCGAGTCCTGTGAGTGCAGGTGAAGTGAACGACAGCGACGGTGATTTGCGGTGGTTTACGACTTGCTGCAGCCGCTGGGTATGCAAATGAAGCCAACGGGTTCTGAAAGCGTTAGAACAATAATAATGCTGTTGTTCGTTGATTATCTTGTATTATATAAGAATCGTTAAGGAAGCACAGAAGTTGATTGAAGTCATGACAGGAATTGTTAATTCAAAGTGTTGCAGCTTTCAGCTGATGGTTGTTGTTGTAGGGGAATCGAGATCGAAAGTGAGAATTACATGCTTTTAATGGATACTTGATCGGAAATGGGATAATCGGAGTTTAAGCTGCCCTTGTCTGATTCTACAGCATTGAATAGAGGTTGAATTGCGAAGAAGTAAGTGCGCATCAAACACTTTGTCAAGAGAAGGTAAATGGTTTTCAGTATAGTAAAAAGGAAGATGAAAAAAACCAGGTAGAATAAGATAATTTTCGTTGATGAGATTTTTCATATCAACAAACAAAACTCGAAAACCCAATCCACCTCCTTTCCGAGTCCTACCCAAACAGTAGCTCACTCGCTTCTCGAATTACACACTTTGGCAATTTTCCTTTTCGCTGTACCCTTAGTCCTCCGTTCCTTCAAAGTTCAACTTTATCTCAATCTGTCTGGTTGATTCACCTTTTCGAATGCACTTTTCACCTCTTCCTTATATCTCCTTCTGCCTCTGCTGAATCAACGAAGGAATTAATGATAGTCGTTTCCCGAACTTGGCAGTGGGAACACAAAGGGGCACAACTCCTTTGCTTCTTTCGATCTCGGTTCCCTTCTTATTTGCAACTTCCACCATTTGTACGTATAGGGTAACTCATTTCATCCGGCAGGGATATACTGCAAGAAGGTTCTAAGTGAACACCTGCACCGGACACACCCATAGTCACCCGAGTGCAGCGCAAACACGTCGGACCGATCACCCTGAATGTCCAAATTGTGTACGTAGGTTAATACAACCACAAATCCAAACTTCTCCCGACGCAAACGTCACCGTTCGCAATCGGAAAATCGAGTTCTGTGGAGCGGGAGTAATTGCGCGACTTATAAATTATACTCTGACAATTAGATTAATTACACTTGCACGCTGGCCAGGAGCATTGGAACATGCGCTTGCGCACGCGCTCGTCGAAGCTGCTGTGTGGTTGCAAAAAGTTAATTAATTAATCAAGAAAGACTAGCTCCAACTGGAAAAGTGGCACCATTTCTAGCCCCCGTCGCTTCTGGTTCTGGTCGGGACACAGTCGCCTGCGCTACAAATTTGCAGCGATGCTTCTTGTCTTGTTCAGCCGATATAGAGGAGGCCCATGTGGTTAGAGCATAATCGCAGAGACACCAAGGGTCAACAGGAAGGGCACTTTGTTCGTAGGAATAAATGTACCCTTAATAGCGAGATATTAATCGGGTTCGCGCTAGTGTTGGACCTCGGTTGAACAAAGCTGGTACGAGCAATGGAGGATCTGAGTCACGATAGGGCACAAGAACGGAACTGAGAACCGGGATCTACAGAGTTGCACAGAGTGCACGTGTTTTCAGACCGATCATGTTGTGGTTTTGAGTTATGACGGGGACACTTCTGTACCGTTGCTGGTCCGTTACTACAAGCGGAGATAATTGGTTTAGCCTTGTGATTAAGTACTCTCTGGTTGTAAAATGACTGGTTTCAACAAGGAATGTACTTATTTTAAAGGTTCCTGTATTATGCTGGAAGAAGATTTTTCAAAAAGAAGACTGTAGTACTGTTAAAAACTAGTGATGATGTATGTTTATTGCTTGAGATTGTATGTGTACGTGATCAAGATGAAATTTGGACACACAAAATAGGTCACCAAAAATTTTCCTTGAGCCCGATTCTTTTCAAACTTTCTGGAAATAAAGTACTACTAAATGGTTAAGTTTTGACATCATTGGTTTATTGAACCTCTTCTCCCAACCCAAATGCCCGCACCTTTGCCTTGACCCCTTTCATCAAATTTTGGGCAATGATAGGACCGACTTGCTTACTTACTTTTAACCACACTTTCTTTAGTTCAAGTTCATTTTCTATCAGTTTTGGAGTTTTAACGAGCTTTGCCTTCATGATTGCCCAAAATTTTTCAATTGGGCGAAGTTCCGGAGTGTTTGGAGGGTTGACGTCTTTTGGTACAAAAACTACATTATTATCTTTGTACCAGTCTAAGACGGGCCGGGCATAGTGGCAAGATGCCAAATCCGGCCAAAACAGTGTCGGGCCATCGTGAGATCTCAAGAAGGGCAGAAGTCGTTTTTGGAGGCATTCGTCCTTGTAGATTTGTCCGTTGACGGTCCCAGAGGTGATGAAGGGCTGACTCATTTTGCCACATCCGCAGATCGCTTGCCAGACAAGGAATTTTTTGGCGAATTTCGACAGTTTCTTCTTCCGTACACTCTCCGGAACGGCCAACTTAGAGGTGGCGACGTAGTGTTCCTGTCCTGGCATTTGTTTGGTGTCGGCTTTAATGTAGGTCTCATCGTCCATCACAATGCAGAACGGTTTTGTGAGCCACTCCCTGTACAGTTTTCTTGCACGAGTTTTGGCCACCGAGTTCTGTTTATCGCTCCGGTTCGGTGCCTTCTGGACCTTGTACACATGTAATCCAGAACGTTTCATTGTTTTCTGCACAAAACAAACTGAAACTTTCGCCTTTTTCGCAACATCCCTGATCGAAATGTTGGGATAACGCTTAAATTGGTTCAATACCATCCTGGCCTTCTCCGGATTTGATGTGCCACGTTTTTTGCCACTACCATTTTCCGCTTGGTTGTCTTACGGTCCTTGAACGTTTTGATCACATGAGATACGGTTGAATGTGCGATTCCGAGCTGTTTTCCGATCCATCGATGAGAAGCGTTTGGGTTTTCGAAGTGAGTGCCCAAAATTTGTTGGCGCACTATTTCTTCATTCGAAGCCATCACTGAAATCACTCGACCGATTTTCACGAAACTCATTACACAATTGACACAACACAATGAAATACATTCAGTTAAAATTTCAATAATTTTTACCCACACGCTAAAAAGTTACGAACAATTGCGTGTGTCCAAATTTCATCGAATACAGTCTTTTATCCGCAATAATCCGGACACCTCAAAACATGAATAAAACATAAATTTCGCATTATATTTCCGTCGTAGTTGTTTATTTCAGATTCATGGGATGTGTTTTAACAATTCGTGAAGACAAAACATAGTTATTCGGTATTTGCATAAAATTTTCGAACTTTGCGCTTAACTCCGTCCATTAGGGTTTGTACAGACTCTTCAGAAATCGTAGAAGCCGTCTTTGTCCAAATTTGCTGGAAGTGTTTGATGTCTTTGATTCCTTGCTTCTTTCCAGAAAGCTTCCGCTTCATCAGAGCCCAATATCTCTCGATTGGTCGTAGCTCTGGGCAATTTGGCGGGTTTGAGGTTTTTGGTACAATGTTCACTTGATTTGCTTGGTACCACTCCATCACAGTTTTAGCATAGTGGCATGATGCCAAATCGGGCCAGAACAAAGGTTTTTCTTTGTGACTTTTGATGAAGGGTAGCAATCGCTTCTGCAGACACTCTTTCTGATAGATCTCCTTGTTGATTGTGCCTGTAGTGACGAAAGATTTACTCTTTTTGCCACACGTGCAAATTGCTTGCCACACAAGGTATTTTTTGGGAAATTTCGATGCCTTCTTCGTTCTGAAATGCTCAGCTGTAGCATTTCTGGCCATAGCAGAATAAAAAGCCAGCCCTGGAAGCTGCTTGAAATCCTCCAGGACATAAGTTTCATCGTCCATAACAACGCATGAAAACTTCGTCAAATATTCGCAGTACAAACGTCGAGCCCGTGATTTTGCTGCCAAGTTCTGTTTGTCGTTGCGATTTGGAACTGTTTTTACTTTATACGACTTAAGTCCCAAACGTTGTTTTGATTTTTGGACAAAACCAGGCGACATCCCTATTTTACGAGCCACCGTTCGAATGGAGAGATTTGGTTTTTCGTTAATATCCTTTTCACCTTTCGGTCCATGACAGGATCAGCGCGTCCAATGTTTTTGTCACTTCTCGGTTTCCTCTCCACCGTCAAACGTTCCGAAAATGATTTGAGCACATCGTGAACAGTGGATTTAGGCAAATCCAATGTTTTTGCAAGGTCCCGTATTGACAAGTCAGGATTTGCCGTACGCCCGTACAAAATTCGCTCGCGCACTTGTTTTTCTTTCGTCGCCATCTTGAATACTAAACATGAAATGTAAACATCAATCATAGTCTTTTTCATCATAGACTCTCAGCTATACCACAGTGAAATTTTTCATTCCTACGTGCAATATTTCAAAAGTTACAATGATTTGAAGGTGTCCGGATTAATGTGGATACAGACCTTATTTTGAATTGGTTCATATTAGACGCCCTGTGGACATTTACCTTCGCCAGCATGTATGACCATACGAAATAATCCAAGGGATTCAGATCTGGTGAACTGGGAGGCCATTTATTCATGTCCAAAAAGTCGGTCAAATTTTCTCGGCACCAGCCCTGAACGAGATTTGCAGTATGCGATGGCGCTCCGTCCTGCTGAAACACATAGTGATCATCTCCAAACACCTCTTGTAAATATGGCTTGACAACTTTCTCCAAAACTTCGGTTTTATAATATAAGGCATTCTCTTTAACGCCTTTATCGATGAAAACCAGTGGTAATTTGCCTCGCTTGCAAATTCCTCCCCAAACCATCACTGACGCAGCTCTTTGGAACCGTGGAATATTCCAATCACTCTCCGGAACAGTTCTCGAAGAGAGAGCCCACAATCTGTCGTTCTGGACGTTGTGGGATTGTTGCAAGACAAATAAGTTTTCGTCGGAAAAGATAAATTCTTCCCCACCGTGCCGCGACAAAAGCAGACTTGCTCTTTCGAGTCGTTGCTGCTTGGAAGGTTCCGAAACTCCGTGAACCTTACGTTTCTTGAAAGCTTGGAATCCGAGGCCATTTTGCAGTATATTGTGCATTGACGATCTCGAAACATTCAGATCTGCGGCCATTTTACGTACAGAGCGCTGTGATTTTCGTCTAATCCGTTCCCTGACCACTTTAACAACTTGTGAAGTCCGCACCGTACGAGTACGACCGGATCTCTTCCGGTCATCCAACGAGCAGGTTTTTCACACAGGTTTCGGTACACAAAATCCCGCTTAACGCCGAGGTTTTACAAATTTCAGAAAATAGCGCCCGGGCGCTCACCTTTCAAAAACTTTTTTATCACCACAGCACGAAACTCCTTCATCGCTGGTAAAAGATAAACACCGAATGAAAACAATCAGACATAACCTAAAAGCGTTTGTATAAACATAGTGCAAAACTACACCAACACATACGTGAAGCATGTTGAGTAGTTGAAAGACACCAATGCAAGGAAAAAGTGTATGAGAATATATTGGACACGGTGTACAACAAAATCATCATTATGAAAAAATAAACATGTTTTTTAAAACATGGTTGGTATAATGTAATCCCAACAGTATTTAGAACTGCCCATAAAATCTTTCCCTGTTCATGTTTTATACATGTTTTTAAGAACAATAGTAAAGTATTAATAACTTAATACTGAAAAAAGTATTTTTAGGTCGATCGTTAGTCAGAGTGATATATAGAATACGAGAGATCCAAACCACTCCGAACTTGACATGTTTTGCAATACGTTTATAATACATTTATAAAACAATCAATTATAAATCATTCTAAAAAGACGTTTTTTGTGTTGGATTCCGTCAATGTTATTTTGCCGTTTAATGCATTTACTGGAGGCAAAATGGTTTTAAACGGCTTTTTAAACTGACCATAAAGAGATAATATGAATGAGTCTTATAACGGCATTTCAAAACAGCATTTTACGAGTTCATAAAGTCGAAATAAGACCTTTGATAGAAGTAAAAGGAATTTGAGAAAACAAAGTTTTAAGATTGTTGTAAAAAGCAGTGTAGGTTCTCATAAACCTGACTCAAATATGAAACCTATTGGCACCTCTTGGTGTTATATTACAGGGTGTTTTACAATAGGTGTCACTTAAACAAAATTGGATTACAGCAAAACAAATCAACCAAATCATAGCATTTATTTTTCATTTGAAAGATACATGTTATAGTAATAAACCATATTAATTCAATTCGAATCTCCCGCCCTTTTCCTCGATAACTTTGCGCAAACGCTTTGTAAATCCAACGCAGCTGGCACGCGCGATTTCCTGAGGAATTTAGTCCCTAATATCATCCAAATGTTTCTTGAATCGATCCAAAGTAAGCCCTTTCGTAGGGCCTATATGTTGAAGCATATAACCCCAAGTTGAAGCAAGAGGGAGCAGATGGTTCTTCAAAACCTGCTCGATGTAATATTCAGTGTTGATTTTTACGTTCGGTTTTATGAAAAGAAGAGGAAGTTTTCCTTTTCGTGAAACAGCGCGCCATACCATGATTTTCGATACACTCTGATAACGTTCTACAGCTAGTTTATCTCTTGGAATATTGGCAAGACTTTTGCCATACACACGATCATTTTGTTGATTTTGACTGTCCTGAAGGAGGAAGACTGTCCTCATCCGAAAATAAAATCTCGCAGTCACCGTGCCGAACCAAAAGATTTCTGCTTCTTTGGACCCTAGCTTGCTTTTGACGCTCCTTTAATTTAATTTTATTTTGTCTTTTGTGTTTCTTACATGTCATGTTTTTAAGTGTTTCAGCAAAAGCTTTTCATCCTTTGATGTTGAATTCTACATTGTAATGTGCGTAAATCTATGTTTTCTTATTTGTTTTTCTTTAGATGTAACTATCAGCATTGTGTTTTAATTTTATAACCTACTTAACCTGTAATTTGATAACCTAATTTACCAGCGCTCGGATGAGCGGGTGCTCGGAGGCCGCAGCACTCGTGATGAAACTCTCGATTGACTCGTCGATACGGGTCTGGATAGTTTTGCACTCTGCGGCGCGATGAAGGTCACGTATCTTCGTATCGTACGGGGCATCCAAAATTGCCCTCAGCAGCCGATTTTGGACTACTTGCAGCTTCTTCTTGTGGGTCTCGGCACACGTACCCCACACAGGCATAGCGTAGTACCCCACACAGGCGATGATCGCGTTGTGTACTGCCAATTTGTTCCGCCGTGACAACCGGGATCGTCGGGAAATCAGCGGATACGTCGACTTCAATAGCCCGATGCACCTGTTTTTTTAGATTATCGGTGTGGGTTACAGCTGCTTGTTGTCGATGGTGACGCCAAGGTAGGTTACCTCATTCGACCACTCGACCGGTTGGCCGTTGACTCGGATGAAGCAGTCAGCAGGTGGTAGCAGCTTTGGTGATGGTCGATGTTGGAACAGGATGGCTTGACTTTTGGCTTCGTTGACCTTGATTTTCCAGCTGCTGAGGTACGATACGTATGCGGTTACCCCTCGTTGCAACCGGGATCTGTAATTGTTTGGTATTCGTCCGTTGGCCATGATTGCGCTGTCGTCCGCGTACAGCGCCAGAATGCAGCCAGCAGGAAGCTGTGGTACGTCTGATGTGTACAGGTTGTACAGTATTGGGCCCAGAAGGCTACCTTGGGGCACACCGGCTGGGATCGATTGTAGATCGGAAGCCGCACCTGGAATGTGGATTCTGAACGAACGGTTCTTTAGGTAGTTTCTTACCATTTTTATCAGGTAGTCCGGGAAGTTCGCTTGCACCAGCTTGTGGATCAGGCCGTCGTGCCACACGTTATCGAATGCCTTCTCCACGTCCAGCAGGACCATCGCCGTATTTGTCGATAGCGCCTTGTTTCGGTGGATGATGTTCTCCACGCGGACCAGCTGGTGGACGGTGGAGTGTCCTTGCCTAAAGCCGAATTGCTCCTGCACGATGATTTGATGTTCCTCGATGTGCACCATCAGACCCTGTAATATGAGCCGCTCGAATATCTTGCTGACCGCTGACAGCAGCGTGATAGGGCGGTAGCTGGTCGGTGCAGTCGGATAACTTTCCCTACCTTCCACCTCGTCGGAAAATGGTCCAACTGGAAGCATCTGTTGAAGATTCCCGCCAGGAAGCGGAGCGTCTTACCGGAAAGCTTCTTCAGCACCAGGTTGAAAATGCCGTCATTGCCGGAGGCCTTCATATTTTTGCCGCGCTTCACTGCAGCACGAACTTCGTTCTCCGTCACGATGCTGACGAATGGAGCGACGTCGACTTGCTCATCGAGTCGGCGGATGGTTCGTTGGACTGTAGCTTCGTGGGGGCTCACCATGCTGGCACCGTGGTTGTGCGCTTCGACGAGCTTGCTGGCGATGGCGATGGCCTTCTTCGACGTGGATACCAGAATGCCACCGGTGTTGTCCTTCAGTGGTGGGACTGCTTTCGGCCTCTGCTTCAGAACTTTTGCCATCTTCCAGAATGGCCGGGAGTGGTCGCTCATTTGGGCGTTGCAGTTGGCGAACTGATTGTTTCTGATGGCTGAATCAAAATGTTCTGCTAAGAGCTATTACGGAATGGCGTCGGATGCTAGTGCACGAAAGAAGGCGGTACCAACGAAGGCAATGTGATACAAATTGCATCAAAGGGGACGAACTTCAATTATTGCGCCACAATAATTAGTTTTAATTACAACACGCTAGACGAATGATTTTCTTAACAGAAATATGCCTTATGTACTTGCCATCACCAGCAACTAATCCGCTATGGACAACTAGGAACTAAAATGAACTCTACTAAATGGTTGGTCGGACGTGTTACAGTTCGGCTCGAATTATCCGTTCTAGAATTTCGTTTGTTGGTTGTTCAACGTGCTTGTCAGTTACTCCTGGACGCGGCGTTCAATGAATGCTATGTTCAGCTGGGGAGTGGTAATTAAAATTTCAATCTACACAATAGAAAAATTCAACCAAACTCTTTAATTGGCAAACTGATTTGTTCGTCCTGAAAAGGACGGATTTACTTGACGGGGGAGAAACATGGTTCGCGATTGAACTTGGGTTTTCTTCTTGGTCTTCTTGGTTCAGCTCCTCGTCGTTGCGGGTGACTATCTGCAGGTGACGTGGGATGATCTTTGTCTCTTTGTCACGGGTGGCTTTTTCCCGCCAACTCATAGGCTTCAGCAGCGAGGTTGACAGGAGCATCAGCACCAACTGCCAACTGCACAAAAGCCTCTCTGGGTAACGACTGTTCGTCAGTGCACCCTCCAGGGTGCCTGTTGCTGCCAACTGCGTTCCTTCAGCAGATTTATGCACAGCTTCGCGACCGCCGTAAGACTGAATTAAAATGCGAAGGTGTACCCCTTATATAACATTCATGACTGCCTAGGAGACGTTCCTTACTTGAATATGAAGTCTGTGCTAGGATTATACTGTGCATTTGGTAAATTTACTCTGAAAAATTGACATTATAAGACATCACCTTGTATTTACGTTATTTTCAATAGCCTAATTTTGAAAATCAATCAATTCCAATTTCAATTGATGCGTAGAAATATTCCAGATAGATTGGTGCAAAGATTTTGCAAATCGGTCATGAAATGAATTATTTATTAACGTTCAAAACCTAAGCATATTTCGTGACGCTCCAAATTTTTGTACTCGCAACGTGTACCCCTGTATTAAAAACAAAGACGTAGTCCTACGTCAAAATGTTGTTTTTTTTATTTGTTAAAAGGAAAAAAAAAAAAAGAAAAAAAAACAACACCACCCACCCGCCCCGCAGAAAAAAAAAAAAATATAATCACAAATACAAAAACACCACCATCTAAAAAAAAAAAAAAAAAAAAAAAAAACATATATTTCTTCCCCAACAACAACCAGACAAAAAAAAAAACACACAACGACAATAAACACCACCGCTAAAAAAACCCCACCGAAAAAAACCAACGGCGGAAAAAAGAGACACCCAATGGGAAACACAATGGAAAAACCACCGAAATTTTGGTTTTTTTTAAAACTTTAAAAACCGGCAAAAAAAACAGGAAAACGGATAATTGTGCTAAGTCCTTATCGGTGACCAGAACTAATACAGATACTCATTCTGAAATAGATGCAAGCGTCGACTTAAGAGACCGTCAGAGGGATTCAGCAGCATCATGCTCACCTATGATGTTGAAATGGCATAAATCCACGATACTACTGACTCAGTTTGAACTTTGTTCTGAGAATTCCATTTCATTCCGTAAATAGCTGCCAACCAGTTTGATAACAACGGCGTACACGTGCCAGCCGCAATCAGTGCTCCAATGCGGTGCGATTTCATACGCAACTATCACTATTGCTTGCCACTATTTACAACCAATTTAATCATATGTGATAGATACTAATATGCTCTTGCTACTGCAGGAACCGCATTCACGCGTATCGAACTTGCACTTGCTCTTGTAACCGTCCGGAGCGAAAAGATCACTTAAACGCGATTGCATTTGCGCCTGGTAGATTTCCATACTCCACTACACGAAGCGGAGGAGAGCAGCATCAGAGAGGGGACGTGAGGCGGTGGTTGCGGTTAGACCACCATCACACTTCAACTATATCTTAATAATAATTTAGAGTTACATTCGCAGCCCAAGCAAAAGCGGCAGCTGTGTACGTTCCTCCGATCGAGGGAGGAGAAGAAGGGATTTTACAACAACAACAACATCGGTAACAACAGTAACAGCATTGATGGGAATGGATGGTAATTTATGTGCCCCCTTCCGAGAGTTTGGATTGACGACGACGACGACGACGACGCTGTTTGCATCCAAACAGAACGAACGAGCGAACGGGTGGACGTCATGTGTGCCCATACGGTCCGAGTCCAGTGGAAAAGCGGGAGCCTCAAGATATGTACGGCGCGGCGTCTTACGTAAGAACACCCAGCCAGCCTATGCGCACAAGTGTAAATATTTCATTATTATAATTACAAACCCTTTCTACCATCCATCCCAACCCCCACCGACCCGCGCCTCTATGCGTTCTGATCGGGGAGAGCTGGCACCACTCAGATTGATAGCACGTTTCTAGAATATGTTATCTAACAGTTTAGACCTTTTGCTGCAGGGCTCACCACAAGGCTCCTTAGCGTCGAGCTTTGGATCACGATTCTCAACTGCAGCAGCTGCTGCTTTAGTTGCTTGCCTGTTCATGACCTATAAGTACCATAGGAGCTGACCTGTCGCGGCCAGCTCGAGCTTGGCCATGGAATCATCCGCGATCTCTAGCTCGGCCGGTGATCAGGAAGAGAGCACACCCGGCAAAAAAAGGTTGACATTGATTTCTACTGAGTTGAGTTGAGTTGAGCTCTGCTGGAGATGACAGGCACGAATATGGGAAAGATTATCTTCCTTGTTTGTCGTGACGACATCCGACGGGACGGGAACCGCATTTGTGGTAATTCAGGAAAATCGTGGAAAATGTAATCCTTGATGCGGAAGGTTGACTTGGTGAATTGTACGGTCATTAGCACTTGATGTTTGATGCCTATCCATGTAAGGAAAACATATTTATTGCTGGATGGACAGGGCTTTGTATAAATTCTACTCGTGATTACCGGCATTTCTTCTGGATTTGTGGCTCTATTTGAAGTGATACTTCACTGATAAAAATGAGGAAACAAGATTGGATAATAGATGTATTTTAGAGTACACCGCCTATTCACCTCTTCAGCCTGGCAACTGCATTATAAAAGCATCACCCCCTTTGACGACCGGTTCCAACCTACTTGACATTGAAACGATCCTCGCCAACCCGTGCATAATCTGCCAAACAACAACCTAACCCACAATTCCGCACACTCGAGGGGAGACACACGCCACATATTACCTCCTTCTAGGAGGAGTTGCATCCACGACACGACACAAATTATCGGAAAACAAAACCGGTTCTCCACACTGACTGACTGCTGGCTGATATGCAGCAATTGATTTCTTCCCCGAGCTCTCATCATCCCACCTTGGTCGGTCGTTCGGTTGGTGTTTGCATATGTACACCGTTTACCGTACAGTACCCACTGACGGCTACCACCAAGAAGCAGCCCAACAAGAAGAAACCAACTTTGTTTACAAACATTGAACGTCCCGCGACCTCACGCTCGCCCCCTTTCCACCTTCCCAGTGGGGTTTGCTCATAGTAAAAAATAAAGCGTTCGGGACTTGGGTTGGAAGAAGAAAAATCACAACGATCTAGCACGAGTCACACGTTCGTCGCGTAGCGCTTAACCTATTGGAACCTCATTCGTCACCACCATACCCCTGCCGCCATCCACGAAGAACTTAAGCTCCATCGCCAATGCTGAGATGCTGGTTCAGAGGAACAAAGAGCCAACCCTTACCTCGTTGTACAGACCATATCTAATTGCAAGTGGCCCCCTGAGTCTATCCAATGCATTGTAGAACGCGCAAATCTCTTTCTCGAATGCATGGATCGTGATTCTGATCGTGCGCTCGCGGACGAACGAACGACCCAGCGCGGGTTCTGAACGGGGTGGACGTGGAGGGTCTCAGGAAACCTGTGAAAAACTGGTTTTTGGCGCGAACGGGTTGTACGAGAGCTTTCCATGCCGTCGCGGAAGGTGCGGGTTCTAAAGTGGCTTTCGGTGGTTGTTGATGCTGTGAGGAGTACATCAGCTGTAGCAGCGGTGCTTCGATGGGAGAATTGTTTGGGAAAAAGACCCCGTAGGACGGGATTGTAGTTTTGCAAAAAGGATTCCGGATTTTAGAATTGAAGAAATTGCCAGTTCAATTCGGTGCCGTTGTGCGAATAAAAGTGGAATTGAAATACTTCTGGTATATTAAAGGAAAATGTACCAAGTGTTATGAGAGGTAGCTAGTATCGTACATTCAACGTAATCATAAGTTGAACCACATAAAGGGTGGGTCGATAATTATTGCGACACTTTCAAACTTGCGTAACTTTTTTCATACTTGACCGAAATAAACCAAATTTTGCCAAGTATATCTTTAGATTATATTGCATACAGCTCAGCTGTGCAGTTATCAGTGAGATTCCGGTCATGATGGAAGAAAATCAGCCAACCGTTCGCAAAACAAAATCCTGGGTTGTCGCATCCAGCTTTGGGAAAACTGATGAATATACATCATTCGACCGTCTCAAGGGTCCTTCGAAGGTTCCTCAAATTGATGACAGTGGACCACAAGCCAGGAGCTGGGAGAAAACCGGGAACAACGTGTCAAAAAACGAGATAGCACTGATTGTAAAGCTATGTCCATTTAGAATCCGGAAAAATAAAATCATCTGTATCTCGGTAACGGATTGACGTACAAATAAGTTTAATACATCAAAACAAAAGTAATTCACTGTTCTTTACGGAAAAAATATCAATACAAATCATTTCTCTTCGTTTCTAATGAAAATTTGCACTTTCTTCTTTATTCCTCCCATCAAACGCTGCACACCTCCGGAGTCAACTTTCTTGGCACATTTGTTCCACATTTTGGTCATCTGAGTCGCGTCCCGAGCCGTTTTTCCACTTTTCTTAAGCTTCCGCTTCACTATTGCCCAAAATCTCTCGATGGGCCGGAACTGCGGGCAGTTGGGTGGATTTATGTTTTTATCGATGAAATCTACGTTATTATCGCGGTACCACTGGATGACTTCCCGGCTGTAGTGGCAACTCGCCAAATCTGGCCAAAACTTCACGGGACCTTTATGGGCTTTAATGAAAGGTAGTACGCGGTTTTTGAGGCATTCTTCCTTGTACAGCTTCGAGTCCATCGTCTTATTCGTCACGAACACTTTGGTCTTTGCTCAGCAGCTGCATATCCCTTGCCAAATCATCAGTTTTTTTTTTGGCAAATTTGTCCATAAAAGCAAACTTAAACTTTTCAGGAACATCTCCTCGTGCCGTCGCAATGTTGAATTTTTGTCCAGGAAGCTGTCCGAAATCCATTTTGACGTAGGTTTCATCATCGATGAGCAGGCATCCTTGGTACTTTGTCAAAACCTGCTGGTACAATTTCCGGAGCTCGAGTTTTGGTGACGAAACTTTGCTGCAACGTTCTGTTTGGCTGCTTGCTTGCTCGATAAGAACGATATCCTGCTCGCAAACGAATTCTTCGAACGGTACTGCGAGCAGCAGCGTATTTTTGTGCGATTTCATTATCTGATAGTCCAGGGTTTGCTCTGACGGTTCTCAACACCTTCTGGTTCAGCTTGCGGTCATATGTTCCACTACGACGCTTGAGGCCACCTTGAGGCACTCGACCCACGCTCTTTCGCTCCCTGAAACGTTTGAGCACATCATACACGGTTGATTTGGCGATTTGCAACGTTTTTATTTTCTTTTATTGCGGACGTTGGATTATCAACGTGAGTGTGCAGATTTTTTTCTCTCGTTTCAGCTTCCATCTAGAATAACTTTTGACCCACTGCACGAAGCACCGTGAAAATTTATACCACAGAAAGTGGGCGTCTAAGTTAACAAACCGCTGTAAAAGAATTCTTGCAGCGGTCACTTTTCGTGCCGCTGCAACACAATAAGTGATTCCGGATTCTAACTGGACAGAACTTTATAATCCATTCACTTGATTTTGTTACATATTTTATGTAAGGAATAAAAGTAATCGTTATTTTTAAACTGAAATTCTTCGTCTATGTTTATTTTTCACAAACATGTATGGAAATGCCCCACTCTTTTAAAATAAGCGTTTTCCATAACAATAATACATTGATCAAAGGTGGATCATTTTTATTACCGGTCACTGTAGTAGATTTGTCAGTGATTCATGCAACCACCAGAGAGACGATTCTTTTTTTATTTGTAACAAAATGTACGCAGCTCTTTTTATTGTTTTCGTACAATGCACGAATATTCTTTCTGCGTCAACAAATGCTTCGACAGTTGCGCATTTGGCATTGAATGCGAAGGTAGCTTCTTAAAAAGTACAAATTAGTTTTGTTGCAGAAAACAACGAATAGATTCGGTAGTCCTACCTTCGATTTCATAATATAAATGAAATGGTATATAAATGATTTTCAATGAACACGGATAAACGGCCCGGTAGTGTAGTGCTAAGCGTAGTTGCCTCTCACCCCAGTCGGTCTGGTATCAATTCCAGTCGGTACCGTTGGGATTTTCTGAGACGCAAAATCTCTAATAACGTCCTAATTCGGAAGGGAAGTAAGGCGGTTGGTCCCGGTCTATGTGTTGATGGGTTCGATATGTAGAGTCCAGAAAATCACGGAAATACGAACCAACAACAAACATATTACACGGATTTTCTCATATGGTTTCGGTTTCTTAATTTCTAACTAGACTTTCTGAAATCAGTCAAGAATAATATGTAACCGATAGAGTTTTTACGGTGAGAATAACAATAATTTCTACAAATGTGCATGTAATTACGATGACCAAAACAGCATTACGTTTTATAATGACAAAAATAACGATGTGGCATAGGAGAAAATCTCATTCATCGTTTCCTCGCCAGATTTCATACGGATTTCAATGCAAGTCGTAAGGACTGTTCATTAAAGATAGGAGACACCTGCTAAAACGATGGTTTAGAATTGGAAAACTACACTCAAAAAAATCGACACGTTGGTTCCACGAGAAATGCACGTATTTTCGTCCACTGCCAAAACCAGTGATAAACACGAGGAATTTCACGTAAGAGCCACGTGCTTTTTCCACGTAAATCTACAATTCTACGTGAAAATCACATAAATATTACGTGATTTTTTACGTACTATTAACTGACATGTATTGTTCACCTGATTTTACCGAAGATTTTGTTACATGTTCAGGTGAAAGTAACGTGATTTCCTGAAATCACGTGGCGATTGTTTTTGAGTCTCAGCAAATTTAAATTACCACTTCACTTGAACATCTAAATAAAATAACTGTTTAAAACTAGTAAACGGGAGCAAATTTCTGTCGTGTCATATATTGTGTAGGGGAGGGGGATTTAAAAAATATTCTACGGGGTCATACCGTGTGGTAGTTCACCGTTTTAGTTATCTTAAAGTCTTCAAAAATCCTACTAGATCGGTAGGTTAGTCAATTGTTGTTATGTCGTGTGTTGTGTAGGTAAAAAAAGGTTTTTAAACAGCTATGCATATCAATTTAGTAAGGTAGTTTATTGTTATTGTGTTGTGTGGTGTGTTGTTTTTTGGAGGTAGGTATATATTTAAACAGCCACGAATACCCTTGATCTTCGTTAAAAAAAATTTTTTGGAATTCCAAAAACAAGTTCACTAGAAGTATGAAAAACGCTCGTAAAAGTGTTTTTTTTTAAAAAAGTGTTTTTAAAAATAAAGTGATATGGTTTAGAGTTAATGCTTAACGAAAAATTATGTGTTTTTCGCTCAGTGTGTAAAAAAAATTGTTTAATCTGGAAACACACCTGAAAAATCGAAAAAATAAAGTGAGTAATTTTGAACCGACTCATCAGCTTATCAACTCACAGATTAATTCTGCACAAATGGTTTTCCGAAAAGTTGTAGTTAAAAGAATTGTCAAAAAACGTGAAGCCCAACAAACATCAGTGTCGAATAAGTGCTTGCTCAAACAAATTTGGAGAACCTATTCAGTTTGCTAGAAGAAAAAGCTGAACCACTTCTCCAAATTTGATTCAACAAACCCCAACAAACAGTTATTCAAAATGGCTGTTTGTTGGGAGTGCACTAAATCGGCAGGGTTCAAGATTGTTAAGACATTTAAAGAAACGTTTTCTCTTGAAGCTTTATCGAGATCTGGACGCAAAAGGGGAGATCGGACCAGAAAAAGAGCTGGCAGCGGTACGCCTTTGAAATTGCATATACCGTGTTCCGTTCGTGAAATTGCCCAAAAAAGTGGACATTAGCGTCGGAACTGTGCAGAATATCAAAAAGTGTATCAATATCAGATATCAATATCAACAAGAAGCAGAAAGCACCCAAAAGGACGGATTCACAGACAGTTTCTTCGAAAATACGGTCACGGAACATGTATGACGTTCACCTCCAAAAGCCAAACCGGTGCATTTTGATGGACGACGAGAAGTTCGTCAAATTGGATACCAGTGTGCTTCCGGGACCGCAATTTTTCAATGCTGAGCAGAGGACATATGTGCCTGATGATGTGCGATAAATGTGAACCGAAAAATTTGGGAAAAAGGTTTTGGTGTTGCAGACGATTTTCTCCTGTGGCTTAAAGAGTTCTTCATATTTCACAACGGGCACAATCAACGACGAAAAGAAAAGAAAAGAATGCATCAAAAAATGGCTTCTACTCATCTACCGAAAGCTTACGGATCCTCTATTGTTTTGCCGGATTTGGCATCTGCTCACTACGCTCTGCTACGATAGAGATGCTTAAGAAGGAAAAAGTCGATTTTGTAGCATAATGCCAAAATACCCCAAACTGCCCTGAACTGCGTCCTTTCGAGAGATACTGGGCAATAATTAAGCGGCATCTTAAGAAAGATGCAAGAGCACCAAACTCTGTTGACTGTTTCAAGAAAATTTGGTCTGCAGCACAACGAAAAGTTACGGAGAAAGTTGTGCAGAATCTAATGGAAGGTATCAAGAGCAAAGTCCGAGTGTTCTTCAGAAATGAGAAGTAAACATTCAAACTCACGTCAATTCGGTCGAATGTATGTTGATTTTCATTTATATAAAGCAAACTTATGATTTTGTTCCACAATAAATATTTTCCTTTGAGAAACAGATGTCCACTTTTTTTTAATGAACAGTCCTTATGAGATTTTTCATTGAAAGTGACATTTCTACCCAGGGCGAAAAGTTACAATCAAATGAGTGTGTTTCATTTCTTCGAATACAGTCTATACGTTAAGTTCGTTCAGCCCCATGGCATTGCCTCTTTTTTGTTTTTTGGGTATCTTGAGGCTTTCAATCATCAATAAACGGAGTTCAAACATTTTATAAAAATCTGATAATCAACTATGTCGATAAAAGTATACATTTTTTTTAATTCCTAATGTAATGGACTTGAAAAGATATATTTATTAACACACCTAGACTGCGTGTCGTATAGTCAACTGATAAATTATCATCGGCCAACGCTAGTAAGTAGATATTGATTTAAAACCGTACTCGTTTAAATCCCCTGATATTTTATAACGCGATCTGCAGTGCTGGGTCATTTAAGGCTTGGTGTTTTCATAGACACCATAGGCTACGGTCGCTAAGCAACAGTTGTTTTGATAGAATTTGTCAGAAGCAGATAATTTCCATCAACATGAGAGGCTCTAGGAGTGGACAGTAATCTATTGCTAGAACTAAGAGAATTGAAGAGAAAGCATTGATAGTTCCGTATAGAGTAACGGCAGGTTATGATTGAAAGGTACAAGTTGAAAACGAGCGGAGGGCATATGAAGGTTGTATACAATCGGGCGCATAATCTTTTTACCATAACTACCCCTGATGCGGGGTAGGCAAGGGAGGAGGATACCCCCTTGACTGGCTAGGGGGTATCCTCCTCTTGCCTACCCCGCATCAGGGGTAGTATGGTAAAAGATTATGCGCCCGATTGTATGCTAGCTTCATATGCCCTCCGCACAGTGATCGGAAAAGCCTTTTTTCACGGCGAAATTAATAACTCCTAAGGGTTACGTTTTTGAATCACGGTGTCTTGTACAAAGTTGTACCTGAACAAGTTGTCCATCTTGTGGTGATAGTTTTGTAGTGCCAAACTTTACCGCTAGGGCGGCGCTGTAGCTAACTTTTGAACGAAACACAATAGAAGGGTGATGTCAAAGACAAGTTTATAGGAAATATAATTTTAAGCAACCTTGCTCAAGACACAATTTTTCTAGCTCCTCATTCGACCATGGTAGAGCTATTTTTCTGCTTTAAATCAGGGTGTCTCTAAAAAAATGAGTTTTTTTTATTATAACTTTTTTGTTTCTCATTTTGAGAAAAAGTGACTTTCAAACAAGATATAGAAAACGTTATAGCGCATATTTTCGTTCAACAACGTTTCTTAATACAGCTTATCATTCAAAAGTTACGTGTAATTTTAACTAAAAACAAGCGTTTTTTCTTTCCGACCTTGTAATTGTTTAGTCGAGAATTGGCCATAAAACCAACAAGTTCTTATATTAATGAGTATCAAGGAACAAAATGCTATATAAATGAGCCCGGGTACTCCTGGGGTACACGAGCGGGAACATGTTTTTCGTTAAAATTACCCCTAACTTTTGAACAATAAAATATACTCAAACTTTTAGTTAGGCAAAAACATGCATCATATTTTTCTGTACACTTTGTCGGAATATTATTTTTTCCTAACAATTGAAACTAAAAAGTTAGCATGAAAGAACTGATTTTTTAGGTACACCCTAATCTAAACAAGCAAATCAGCTCGGAACTAAAGCTTACATTAGCTCTGATCAACTAGCTCTCAGTCTCATGTGCCTCGTCGTAGGTTATACTGTGTCCGCTCCCCCAGCTTCGAAGTTTCCCATTTTATGAAGCTTACTATGATGAGGTATTCGAGAGCATGAAATTGAGCAAATGTTTATTAACATTTCATATGAAAATACCAAATCGATTACACAAGAAGCGTCTAAGTTATTTCAGTTTGAATTCTGGATTTCATTGGTACACCGGCAGTGTTTGCAGAAAAACATATTTTTTATACTCTAATTGTTATGTTTGTATTCTCCGTGCTAGGAGTAACGATTATGATGTAGAAGGAGAAGTTTCGCTCATCACCATGAGGCACCAAGAGTGGATAGTAATGTTTGCTAGAATGAAAGATATGAGAAGAAATTGTTGAAAGTTCCGTCACTGTACGGTAGGTTGGAAATAGAATAGAAATATAAAAAATTGAGCGAAAGGGCATGAGTAAAGTAGTACTCGAACCAAGGACGTTCTACATCATAATCGTTACTCTACGCACGGAGAATACAAACATAACAATTAGAGTATGTAAAACCCATAAATGGTGGTAACCATTAGTCCACTGGTGGGGACCAGTATCACAACGCTTTACGGTCTTTCTCGCCGAGGTCTCTACGTTAGAGATGATGAGAAAAAAACTACAAAAAATTGAGTAATCATCAGACGTTGTGTACAAAAACAAACCCAAAAAGGAGAGGGTTCCCTTCTCATGTGCGCATCAAAAAGAGAGTGTGTACAAACTACCGCTAGAAACTATCACAAGCTATCAGTGGTACATGAGCGCGATCCAACACGTTACTTTTGCCTGTTGAGGTGGTGGATTCATCCGTGCCTTGAACTACCCCGCAGTGGGATGTTAGGCAATGATAACGTCCTTGGTTCGAGTACTACTTTACCCATGCCTTTTCACTCAATTTTCAATACTTCTACTCTATTTCCAACCTACCGTACACTGACGGAACTTTCAACACTTTCTCTTCATAACTTTCATTCTAGCAAACATTACTGTCCACTCTTGGTGCCTCATGGTGATGAGCGAAACATCTCCTTCTACACCATATGTTTGATATTTTATTCAAACCATCGATCTACAAACAGCTGTACACTATACTTTTATGTAATTAGTCACATGGTTCAAGTACAACGGTGGTCTCTAGAAATGAAAATGCAGAAAAGAACGTTTTCTCATACCGGAAAGCCGGGTTAAAATTAATCTAGACGAATTTCACGCCAACTCATCCAGTGTTTCGAAGCACCCTCTCAGAATCCAATGAAACTTTGTGGGTGTGTAGACTATGTCTTCAAGCAACTTTGCATACTTTGTTTTTCCGAAATTTATCTAGACTGCCATTTGAAAAGGGCTTAAGTTTTTCATCATACTCCAAAGTTTTGGTAATAAACAGGACAACCACTTGATTCAATTGTATTATCACTAAAGTTTAAAATAATTAATAATTTATAAATAAGCCCTTTCCAAATGGTAGGCTTTGATTTTTTTAAACATTCATGACCCTTAAAAAATCCAAATTGTCATTATAATTAAATTTAATTGGCTTCTGTGAGGTTTGAGGACCAAATTATATGACGAGTTGGCGCGATACACGGTAAAAATAGGACATGAAAAAACTTTTGTTAGAAAAACTTTTTTTCCTTAAAAATGACCATCTTGCAATGTATGCCGATTATATTGCCTTCATTAAGAAAAATTTCATCCAATTCTTTGATGGCTTTTTTTGCAGGTTGGCTTTAAACTTTAAAATATTTTTTGTTAGCTTGTAAGAATCAATTTTACAATTTTAAAATTATTTTCATAAAAGTTAAAACGATTTTCTAAAAGTCACCCATACATCATTTTTTTGTAAGTCTTGTCCTTTTTGAGTTATGTTGATTTAAAAAAATCGATCAAAAAACTTAAGTCCTTTTCAAGTGGCAGTCTAGATAAATTTTGAAAAAATAAAGTATGCAAAGTTGCTTGAAAAAACATAGTCTACACACCCACAAAGTTTCATTGGATTCTGAGAGGGTGCTGCCAATCACGAAGACGATTTGGCGTGAAATTCGTCCATACCCAAATTTGGCACACTTGTTTTGGACCAAAAGATCAAAAACGGCCGGTTCTGATTAATGATTATATTAAGCCACTCTACTGGATATGTCGGAAATATGCCACCAAAGCTAAAGTTTATGTAAGATTCTCTTACAGCTACTGCAAGGAAGAAATGACCAAGAAACCAATCCATTGAATGATGAACATCGATTGGCTATGTTATCGTAGTGATCAATAAGGTTGAAAAAGTAATCGAATGTCTGCTTCAGTATAAACAAACTTTTATTTTAAAACGGATAACATAATCATACACGGAAAAAAACCGTGCCCAGATCCGTGAACTGCAGTCATGAATTCGAGAACAAGCAAAAATACACCGTGAACTGAATCACGTAATACTGAGCTAAATAACGTTTAATGGGAAACATCCTGAAAACGTGAACAAGGTCATGGTCCGTTTGCATTTTCAGGAACGCTTTGTTTTTTTCTGTGTAGAAGATACACCTTAAATGTGAATTCATCAGCATTCATATTCGTTACTCCTCTGTTCAATAAAGCACTGATTGCAAAGATTCTTCGGACACAAATCTAATCGCTTTCGAATGCCTAACCCAAGTTAGTATTTGAGCATAAATTTGAAGCAAGAACCAAACTAAAAAACAATCATTCAATGATCAAGTACTCGTATATTCATGTAGGACAACGTCAGATGAAGCAGAGAAGACCAACCCTAATTTTTTCTGATCAAATTCATGATGCTTTCCTTCGAAATCCTGCGAAACATCCACCGTCGCGGCATGTAAACAGCCGTACCCAACTCGACCCGCTAAGAAGCCAAAGGTTTAATGGCCGCTCGGACCAAAGTTGGTCAGCCAGCAACCGAGAGTATGTAGTCTAATGGATGGTTGTATTGTTTGGTTAACTGCGGGAGCTCCGAAGGTGTGAGTGTTAGGAAGAACGTTACTTCCAGATTTATTGCAATCACTTACCACGACCGGGTTGCACCGAGGCAATGATCCGTCCGTCTAAGTTCTGAAAACTTTTGAGTGGGCATATCTCGTGCCCGGAGCAACGAGTGGCCGGACGATCTTGCGTGCGTGGGCTCAAGATGTTAATTAATGTTGCGCAATACGGGCTTGCAATCGCGGCGTAACCTGTTCTGAAGGGAGCACTTAAATTGAGCCTCGAGGATACGGCACTTACCTGAAAAATAAACAGAAGGGGAAGGATTAAATTGCGAAACTATGTTGGGCGATTTTATGAGCTGTGAATTTTATGGATGTAGGCTGCAAAAACGTTATTCTGTTTTGAAATAAGGATGATTTAAAATATTTATTGAGCGAGAGTCTTCTAGCTTGTCGATGAATGCAGTGTCAAGGCAACGTTTTCCCAGAAGAAAGGCGCAACGCCAACTATTGGCAATCACAGCAGCTATTTATCTCTCCACCAGCGTGTGATTAATGACACCGAGTGACAAGTTGGCTTTTCTTAATCGTACACACACACACACTCCCACAAAATTACATTCAACTTGAAGGGGGGTATCTTTCGCGAAACCTGTACTTCGCAGATAGATCAATCTGTTCGCCGCATCGACCCTCCCTTCTAAGTGGGAGATTGGAATAGCCCAGCAACCATCAAGCATAAGCATGTACCCACGTATACTTAAGGAGGCTGGCAGTTGGAAGGTGCCTAGTTAATGCAGCTCGCTCCTACCTTAAGACGTATGGTTGAATTAATTATTCGCCAGCGAAGAAGCGGGTGGAGAGATCGTAGGGGTAGAAAAAGTTGTGATTTCGGATTTACAAATTGCATACAACATCTAATCCTAATGTAGAAACCGCCTCGCACACGGCGTCGGCGATGGTTAAGCTGATTTGCGTGATTCTCGTCACCACACCAACCAGCCAGTGACACATTGCCATGCAATTGGTTTATTTATTTAGCATTAATATGCTACGCCTTGTAAAGTTTGCGTACTGCGACTTCTCTAATCCACGCGTTGGTGGAGAGATCTGCATGGAAATTGTGCAAGTGAGCTAGTTTTCTGGGAATATGAAACGATAGGGCAATTGGGTTTTGACAGGATACATTTAGAGTTCATTAGTCTGTTGCGTTCGAGAGATAATTAAGAGGTGTAGGAAAAGTAGTTTGCTGAGTGATTGTGGTACTGATTGGAATGAAGGCTTCGGTGTAAAAGAATGTTGCAATACCATTTTGTAAATTTTGTGATTGAAGTGAAACATGTTTTCCGACTAAATTGACTGGTCCTAGGAGGGTTTTATCTTGACCATCTCAATCAACTACATATGAAAACATTTTTGACAACAAGTGAGTGGAACTATCTGTCTATCCCACCTTTTTTATTGCAAATTCCATAGAAATGCCCGTTTCTAATTTTATTTTTTGTCCGAAAAAATATTTATCAATATCAAATTATATAACCCGAGCAGGGTTGTACATAACTCTTCCCAAAAATATTATAGAATTATTTTAAAGTAAATGTAAAAATCATTCAACGATACCCGTTGTTCCGCCTAGGGTGGTAAGTGATCCATTGCAGTGATAACATCGTTATGAGCATGAAAAATGACGAAAGTTGAGTTGTCGAACTAATAGTTTTGATACGAAATTTGATTTGTTCTATAATATGGGTTTCTCCGGAAGAGATTTCGAGGGCCACCGATGACCAGGCTGTTCAATTGTTTATTTCCGACCTAAAATAATCATGAGCATGAAACACCACGAAGACTAAGCCGTGGAAATCGTGATTTGGGTTGAAAATGGAATAAGCCACGTTACCGTTTTCTAAGGTGGACATTCCGAGGGCCACCGAATGTCAATGGTTTATTTTCCACCTGAAACAATTTTGGGCATGAAAAATCACGAACATTAAGCCGTCGAAATTAGTCACATTGGTGCAAAAATGGAATAGTTCCCATTATGGGTTTCTCCGGAGGACATTTCGAAGGCCAGGGATGACCAGGATGGTCAATGGTTTATTTCCTACCTAACAAAATCTTGACCATTAAAAATCACAAATATTGAGCCGTCAACCATGATTTTGGTGCAAAAACTAAATAATAAATATTACGGGTTTCTCCGGAGGACATACCGGTGGCCATTGAAGATCAAGATGGTCGGTGATTCAATTCCGGGTTGAAATGACCACGGGCATAAAAATCCACGAATAATGTGCTGTCGATCACTTGGTTTTGGTAAATAGAAATAAGGGAAAACACGAATGCTGGTAGTGTTTTAAATATTCCTGAGAACTCCGATGTAAAAATCTCTAGCACAAAAATAGCATCGGTGTCAATTGCAAACAACGCACTGCATTTTATCGACAAATAGCCAACTATGATGTACATTTTTACACCACGGTACACGCTTTTTGAAATGCAAAATAATCAAGAGAGATACTAAAAAGAAATGCTTAAGTGAATTTTAGAAACAATTTTGATTGAACGTTCATATTATGCATATCTTATCTGCCGAATTTTGCCGGATTTTAGTCTGTCAGTGCTCGAACTATCACTATTTTTTTTACACAATGTATCAAAAACTCGTTTTATAAAATAGATAACGGTTTGACATTTTCTACAAAGTTATGTGTAATGATGTAAAACATGTACTTGTAGAACAAAGTGACAATAGATTAGAGAGATAAGATACCTTGATTATTGAGCTTATCAGCCTCGGCTGGTTCAGCTCATTAAAATTAATAAATTGGGTCCTGAAGGGACTTATCTACAGATTGGTTTCTATACAGATTTTTTTTAGTTGCTGGCAAGTGAAGAATGTTTTTTACTCTGAAGTTATCTAGTATCTGGTTGCTCGTGGTACAAGATTTAATCCAGTAGCGAGGGCTTTGATGATTCAGTTGCGATGGCAGGCTTCAAAGAGGAGCCCAGCACTGGTACACTCTCTATCCCTGGTCGTTGGTTAGGTGTTGGTTGAGTGCATAGGCGTAGCCAGTGGGGGGCAGGGTGGGGCCGTTGCCCCCCCCCTAACTTTTGATTTTATTTTTAGAATTTTAATGTTTGTTTCAATTTTTTATTAATCTAAAGGGCGATACGGTCCAAAATTTGGTCAATATCAACTTGACGTATTTCTTTCAATTTTGCATTTAAAAAACCTGAACACCCCTCATTTTGAAGGTGTGTGTGTGTAGAATGTTACTCCTATTTTGATTTTGGAATTCACTCTTCAGTTGTCAAAATGCCGTCCAAGCAAGAAGAGCAGCGTATCAAAATTTAGCTCGCGCATCGCGAAAATCCGAGCTACTCGCACGCAAAATTGGCAAAATCGCTAAAAGTTGCCAAATCAACCGTTACAAATGTAATTAAAGTGTTTGGGGAACGTTTGTCAACAGCCAGGAAGTCTGGATCGGGGGATTTTTTTTTTTTTAAAAAAAAAAATCGAAAACCGGAAGCCGCTGAGACGACAAAGAAGGTTGCCGGTAGTTTCAAAACTGAAACCCTAACCTATCTCTCAGGATACCGCAAATAAGCTGGGTGTATCGTCTACAACCGTGCATCGAGCCAAAAATCGAGCAGGACTATCGACTTACAGAGGTAGTGACTCCAAATCGCGATGATAAACAAAATACGACGGCCAAAGCGCGATCCCGGAGGCTGTACACGACGATGCTGACGAAGTTTGACTGCGTGGTAATGGACGACGAAACCTACGTCAAAGCTGACTACAAGCAGCTTCCGGGACAGGAGTTTTATACGGCAAAAGGAAGGGGAAAGGTAGCAGATATTTTCAAGCACACGAAACTGTCAAAGTTCGCAAAGAAATATCTGGTTTGGCAAGCCATCTGTACCTGTGGCTTGAAAAGCAGCATTTTCATAGCTTCCGGGACTGTCAACCAAGAAATTTACGTGAAAGAGTGTTTGAATAAACGTCTGCTGCCTTTCCTGAACAAACACGGTTGTTCCGTACTGTTTTGGCCGGATTTGGCATCTTGCCATTACGGTAAAAAGGCCATGGAGTGGTACACCGCCAACAACGTGCAGGTGGTTCCCAAGGACAAGAACCCTCCCAACACGCCAGAGCTCCGCCCAATTGAGAAATACTGGGCTATTGTCAAGCGGAACCTAAAGAAGACCAAAAAAACTGCTAAGGACGAGCAGCAGTTCAAGGCAAACTGGCTTTCTGCGGCGAAGAAGGTGGACAAGGTGGCTGTACAAAATCTGATGGCAGGGGTCAAGCGTAAGGCCCGGCAATTCGGATTTGGAAAAGCGGAAGCCTAACTGAATATTTTTCCTGAATTTTATACTAATTGAACTTGAAAAAGAAATTTAATTTGATTTTTTAAATAAACGATTTCACCGATTTACACGCGTTTTCCCTTGACCAAATTTTGACCGTATCACCCTTTATAAACTTGCCATTTTTTCTAAATTTGATTTCAAAAAAGTGGTCTGCTGGTGAGTGCACATTGTGTGAATTGCGCAATGAGTTTTGTAAATTATTAGCAGTTCTTTGATTTATTGTTATCCATTGTTATTGTTATTGTTAGTACCATAAATGTAATTAAATGAAACAAACGAACATATCAGATAAATCGGTTCAAATTTCAAAACTCAGATGCACCAGTGTATCTGAACTATTTTAAAAATATTGAGGAGTATTTGATAGAACGCATATGAATTCCTTTGCGTCATTGATGAATAAAACTTCCTAAATTATTTCTTATTATTCGTGTATTAAGAATACAAATAGCCACAATTTATCCCAACAATCACAGCTTGCTGACAATCGCAACTTACGTCGGTTTGTAAAGTAATGCATGATTTTCCTGTTTAGATAAAAAAGAGAAAATAATTAAACTGAAGGTAAGTTAAGAGGACACAAACCAAAACTCAAAATGTATGTATGTTAAAAGCTTACCACTTATTATTTGAACAACCATTAAAAAAATTCGATTGAAACGGTGTGAGCACGGTGTGTAAAAAAACGATGTTTTTGCGGTGTTGCTTTGTCAGTATATGCACTGAAAATTTATTTTCGTGAATTAGCTTTCCCTTGTTTCGTAAACATGGATTTTGTTCATAGAATAAATTCCTCGTAATTTGTATGAAACATTCCTTATGCTTGTCATCTGGTGAAATGCTGTCATTACACCTTTTTGTACAATGCACGAAATGAATTTTGTGAAGACCAACCTATCACTGCTTTTCTTCAATCGTACTCATACATGTTGGTTTAGCTGCTTGGGTGGGCTGGAATCATTGATTTATCACAAAATAAAAATTAAAGCGCTATCAAGAGTTATAAGTTCAAACTCATTAATCAAGTAACTTCTAACGAGTCACCGTGCTTAGCGAGATCAACCACGGATTCAATAACAAGTCTTCTTAAAAATACAGGTTCGAACCTCATTTCAGAAATATAAAAAAAAATCTGAACAACTCTTCGTGGTTTGCGCTTTTTTTTCAATTACATACTGAGTCGATATAGAAGTTTTGTCAGTCAATCATGTAACCATGCCTTCTTATTGATAACAAAATATTCGTAGCATTTTGTATGGTTTTCGTACAATGAACGAGTGTTCTTTCTGTGTCAACTAATGCTTCGTGCTTTTAACAGTTATGTAATAGCATTGTGGCATTGAATACGAAGGTAGTTTCTTGAAAAGTACAAATCAATTTCTCTCAAGAGAGTTTCTCTCTCTCTCTCTCTCTCTCTCTCTCTCTGTCTCTAAAAAAAAATTGCTTGCCCCCCCCCCCCTATTCGAAATCCTGGCTACGCCTATGGTTGAGTGGGAATATCTAGTTAATCTCATGCCAGAGAAAATCGGGTGTCCGATTCTAGGAAGGTTATATCCTGTCGTAAAGTTGAGCGTCTTTTAGAAAGCAAATCAGGGCTGCTATGGAAGAAGGTTCATCACGCAATGCATCTCTGATGCTGCAACCAATATCGTAGAACTTGCGTGGACCCTCGTATTGCGGACAGTGGCAGGTAAAATGTTCTACCGTGTGATGCATATTACACACGGGACAGATTGTGCGATGCGTTTGTGTGTCCTGATCGAAGACGTGAAATAACCTTCAGTGATCTATGGTCATGGGGATCCTCCCATCGGTGCGTAACACCTTTGATTTTGCGGATGAATGGTTCCCTAGATGCCATCCATTCTGGTCCCAGGCCTCCCTTCTTCTTCTTCAGCATTTCAAGCTTATTGCTTTCACAATTAGCTTATTGCTTGCTCTCAACTTAGTGTTCTAAATGCACTTCCACAGCTATTAATTGAGAGCTTTCGATGCCTGTTACCATTTTTGCATTAGTAAGATTGTGTGGTAAGTACAATCATACGCTATGCCCAGGGAGTCGAGAAATTTTCCTTTGCGAAAAATTCCTAGACCAGACTGGGAATCGAACCCAGCCACCTTCAGCATGGTGTTGCTTTGTAGCTGCGCCTTTACCGACTGAGCTAAGGGATGACCCCCCCCCCCCGGCCTCCCAAAGGGTGTTATTGATCCATTTTTCCGGGTACTAAGCGTGTATATAGGTTACCTTGTCTACCAACTGCAGCCAGGCGGTCGGCTTCAATGTTTCCCGGGATCCCACAGTGTCCGGAGATTCATGCGATGGTCGTTCCGGGAGGGGCGAGTCGAAGAGTTGCCTGGATCCATGGATGGGATGGAGTTTCTGATCTGAGGGCCGCAACCACACTAGCAGAGTCAGTGAAGATTACCAGCGGTTGATTCGAAGGAAGAGAACAGGCAATTAGAATGGCAGCTGCTTCGGCGGAGAAAATAGAGCACTGGGAAGGAAGGCGATTATAGTGGCAGAGTCCTAGCCCACAGGTGCCGATTCCTACTTTGTCTTGCCCGACTGAACCGTCAGTATAACGGATGCAGTGTCTACTGTATCTTCGAATAATGTGTTCCTTGAATACATTTGAGACCGCAATAGGATTAGAGCCTGCCCTGAAAGCTTTTTGGAACGTATTGTCGAATCGGACATTTGACCGGTTCCAACTCCTAGCTCCAGACCAGTGGATCCTAGCCACTCGGGGGAGCTCCTGGTTGGCGAATCTAGAGAAGAGTTGGTTCGTCTCTCCAAGGAGCACCACTCCTCTATCAGAACCGACTGTCTTCTCAAGGAACCAAATGGTTCGTTTGCAAATGGTGGCGGTGACGTAATGATGGAAAGGAAGGACGCCTGCCTCAATGCATGCGGCAACGACAGGAGTCGATGGAAGGAGTCCTGATGTTAATCGGATGGCGGAATGATATGTAGGGCTAAGTTTTCCCACCAGAGTTGCTCTAGCCAAAGAGGTTAGTTCGATGCCGTACGTGAGACGAGAATTTATAATAGCGAAAGCGACGCGAAGTCTCGTGGTCTGAGTACAGTCCCGGTGGCGTCCAGCGATAGTACGTAGGAGATTTAGTCGAGTGCGGCAGCTAAAGACTGTATTCGATGAAATTTGGACACACGCAATTGTTCGTAACTTTTTAGCGTGTGGGTAAAAATTATTGTAATTTTAACTGAATATATTTCATTGTGTTGTGTCAATTGTGTAATGAGTTTCGTGAAAATCGGTCGAGTGATTTCAGTGATGGCTTCGAATGAAGAAATAGTGCGCCCACAAATTTTGGGCACTCACTTCGAAAACCCAAACGCTTCTCATCGATGGATCGGAAAACAGCTCGGACTCGCACATTCAACCGTATCTCATGTGATCAAAACGTTCAAGGACCGTAAGACAACCAAGCGGAAAATGGTAGTGGCAAAAAACGTGGCACATCAAATCCGGAGAAGGCCAGGATGGTATTGAACCAATTTAAGCGTTATCCCAACATTTCGATCAGGGATGTTGCGAAAAAGGCGAAAGTTTCAGTTTGTTTTGTGCAGAAAACAATGAAACGTTCTGGATTACATGTGCACAAGGTCCAGAAGGCACCGAACCGGAGCGATAAACAGAACTCGGTGGCCAAAACTCGTGCAAGAAAACTGTACAGGGAGTGGCTCACAAAACCGTTCTGCATTGTGATGGACGATGAGACCTACATTAAAGCCGACACCAAACAAATGCCAGGACAGGAACACTACGTCGCCACCTCTAAGTTGGCCGTTCCGGAGAGTGTACGGAAGAAGAAACTGTCGAAATTCGCCAAAAAATTCCTTGTCTGGCAAGCAATCTGCGGATGTGGCAAAATGAGTCAGCCCTTCATCACCTCTGGGAGCGTCAACGGACAAATCTACAAGGACGAATGCCTCCAAAAACGACTTCTGCCCTTCTTGAGATCTCACGATGGCCCGACACTGTTTTGGCCGGATTTGGCATCTTGCCACTATGCCCGGCCCGTCTTAGACTGGTACAAAGATAATAATGTAGTTTTTGTACCAAAAGACGTCAACCCTCCAAACACTCCGGAACTTCGCCCAATTGAAAAATTTTGGGCAATCATGAAGGCAAAGCTCGTTAAAACTCCAAAACTGATAGAAAGTGTACTTGAACTAAAGAAAGTGTGGATAAAAATAAGTAAGTCGGTCCTATCATTGCCCAAAATTTGATGAAAGGGGTCAAGGCAAAGGTGCGGGCATTTGGGTTGGGAGAATAGGTTAAATAAACCAATGATGTCAAAACTTAACCATTTAGTAGTAATTTATTTCAAGAATGTTTGAAAAGAATCGGGCTCAAGGAAAATTTTTGGTGACCTATTTTGTGTGTCCAAATTTCATCGAATACAGTCTTTAGTTCGTTCCTTGTCGTGATAGTTAAGACATGACGGCCGTGAGATTGTCCTGCTCTGGACTGGATTCGAGTTCACATCCATTTCCGGTATTTTCAAGTCTCGGAGGTAAAATTTGTGTTATTTTTTGCAATAACTATTCACCAATCCAATCCAATTGAATTTATTTTCACTTCTGAATTATATTCTTTACCTGCGCCCTAAACATAATTCTTCGTTTCGATTGGTTGCTAAGCAACTAACGACAAAGCCTATGCACACACGCGATTCTGTCCATCCCCACGAAGAGGTACAAAGCCTCCTCCATGCACTCCCAATCCATATTACCGTCGTCGTTGTTGTTGTCGTCGTCGTCGTCGTCGTCTTAGAAGCTTGCTGCAATTCTACGACGCAATTTCTCGCGCGCACGCGTAAACCTTCTGGGGTCCTCCGCGTCTCCTTCCTCGTTCATCCATCCGCCACCGCACACTGATTCAAATGACCGTTTCATCGATGGCTTGTATCCCTGCTGCAGGTTGCAACCAACCAGCTGCCTCGGACTGCCGCGTTGTTGTTGTTGTTGTTGATATCGGGCCACGCCGAAGCATAGAAGCCAGCACCAACCGTGCTAAACAAGTTGCCATTACACGGGTTGGAACGTGGCGGGTGCGGTGGGGTGTTGTGTGTCAATATGCATTTCATAAATTATTCCCGCTATAAACATACGATTATTAGGTATAAGTTTTTATCTATTTGCTCGTATATATTAGCGCTCCGAGCGGCACTCATACACTTGCAAGGATCACATTGCAGGCGTGTGATGATGTGGTGGCTTTATTGCCACTAAAGTTGCAATCCCAGCAGCTATCTCGTAGGGCCCAGAGGACCGCCTGGCTGGACTTGCAAGCCCAAGACACAGATAATTGAGATTGCGGGTTGACGACGACGACGACGACGACGACCCGTTCTCTGGCAATCATGCTAATGGTTCTAACTAATTGGTTCGGTCAAGCGGGGGCGCAACAGAAGGTCTCCGAGATTTGGCAACACTACGGTGCCGTACCGTTGTTCGACGCGATCGTTAACTCTAATGACGGAGTGTTATTTTGTTTAATTCTGAACATTATGATTGGGCACCATTTATGGTTGCTGGTGCGAGGGCAACAGGGACAAGCCACTATCATAAATCAGGAATGGTGCACTTCGCGAAGCAGTGTGAAGTTTTGAGACTTTTATTATGGAGTTCACCTTCGTTCGTATGACGCAGTCAGAAAATTTTGGGTACCACTCGCGATTGGGAATTCAGCTCGAGCTCAATATTTGACTAGATCCAAATCAATCATAGATTTATGGCGTTTCCTCTTTCACTCGAATTTTTTCCTTCTTCTGTGGCAAGAGATTGGATGGTTCTAAATCATAAATACATAAGCCCAGCAGCAGCGCACATGTTCGCCACTAGTCAGCAGTAGTAAGAGTAGTCGTCGCATCGTCATCGTCCTCAGCATAAATGCTTATCAACACTATAATTTTAAATCTCTTGGACCCTCTGCCCGAGCGTATGCAAACCAGATATGGCCTCATTGAACTTGCAACTCTAGGAAAAGGGCGCTCACTGCTCCGGGCAGACGTGGATCGGCTGGGTGGACCATACAAATCAATTATGCTGATCGTGTAGTGGAGTTTGGTGCAAGAATAAGTCGAAGATGGGAAAGAAAGCATGCTTCTGTTGGTTGGAAGGAATCGAAGAGTCATCAAACTCACTTTGCGTGTGCAATTAACGAATACACACGAAGGGGAGCTGACTACGACGGCGTTCAGATGGAGAACTAAAAGCTATGGTAAAAGCTTCGATAGTTGCGGTGAGTTGGAAGCGTTTATTATTATTGTTGCCGGTTGAAATGTTTATGCGAATCTGACTTCTAACGTACCGCAGTTATATGAGTGCTTACCCTAGTTTCAAGATGATCGTTGGGGTCCGTTATACTTCTATCTTGATATAAATTAGATGAGACTAGAACTGTGCGTCGATGAAAATTTAGTCGGCGGCGCACAGTGGGACGAAATAAAAAAAAAAGTGGGATATTGGTATTTGCGGTGAAACTATAAGGTGTGGCCCATTGATTGTTTCTATAATGTTTCTACATTTTTTGAGTACTTAATTTTTGTATTAACACCTAGATAAAATAAATAACTTTTTTTATTTTTGGTTCAAATCGATGACTTTGTATGGAAACGTTGTAGATTAGGTCATTTCATGAAACTTTGTAGAAGACAAAAACTTTCTATCTCTTAACTGGACGAAGTTGTAGGGTGAAAAAGGAATGAAAAATGTAATACCCCAACAAAGATCGGTGTTGAATTAGAGCTTGTTCAGCTATTCTAGAAGAAACAGCTGAATAGCTTCTCCAAATTTGCTTGAACAAGCTCTAATTCATCACCGATGTTTGTTGGGACCCCCTTGAAAATCGTTTTTTTACACATAACTTTTTTATTTGAGTTTTCCCATTTTTTTAATGTTCTACAAAGTTTTAGGTATTTTAAAATGACACTTCTTTGTACAGTAAAGCTAATCATTATCTCTTCATTGAAAGGATTTACGTCGGTAATGATTTTTTTAAGCTATCGTCAAGGATATGTAGATTACAGGTTAGCAGGTATTAGCGGCTAAACTTAACGTTAATTTATTCAACAACTGATACCCTTCAAAATGATGTACAGTTACTAGAGGGGTCCAAGAGGGCAGTTAAATTTTTTTCAAAAAAAGTAACTTGGCCTCTTATTATATTATGTTGCATTTATAGCGATTTTTTCATCTCTTTAAATAAGCATTTAAACTTGCTATTAATGTTTAAAAGAAAAAAAAACGGCAAATTTATAAGATAATAAAGTTTATTTGAATATAATAACGAAAAAAAAGTCCATCGTCCTACTGCAAATCTTTCTCTTCATCTTCCGAATCTTCATTGTTGGATGCATTTGACACCTCGTTGTTCAAAACTTTAGGTTCTTTCAAAAATTGCGGAGCCTCTTTTCTAAAAGGCTTGCATTTTCTTTTTGAAATCTTTCGCGTTGAAGAGATCAGTGGGTCTGAAGTACCAACAAACGGTCAAAGATGTCCTGATTTGTGGCTACACTGTAAAATGTTAACAAATAAATAAACGTTAAGTATGTTTGGTAGATATAAAACAGAACAGATATGTACCGTGTACCTTTCGTTGTTCGATGTTCTCGAAAGTTTTTTATGTCCTTATTCCGACAATCTTGAGGCTCCTCCTCTAGATGACCGACGGAAATAATGGAAGCTTTTATAGTGTCTGCTTCATGAATTAAAACACGATGTACGCTGGATGGCATTTTATACCAGCCGTACAGCTTCACATATTGCTGGGCCTTTTCAATAAGATATATCTTAAACTTTTCTGCATTTATCTCGAATCCCGAAGAAATAACTGACAACATGTCGGAAAATTTCTCAATGATGTCTATGTTCAATCCCGTAATAAATAGATATGCATGTGTTCCCATCATTTGATGTACCTGGGCCTTGTTTGGGAACGTCTATTATAAGGCCCATCTGACTTTCAAACGCTTCTTGGATGTATTTTTTACGTGCCACGACACTTTCTTTTTCATGAGGTATCCTAGCTTGCCAACCCTTTACATCCAATCGATAAGCAATATGTAGCAGGCATTCCATAAACCTAATTTATGAACATAATAATAAATTAGTAAACAAGAAATGTTAATGTGCAAAAAAATATCGAACATGACAATGAAGTGTGGAAAAGCCGAATTTAAGCATCTCCTTGTTGGGTATTTTTATTTGCATTTTGCTTACATCATTAAACTCCTAGGGTGAAGCTTCATAAACGTAGCACTTTTGACATGATAACACATCGGTCAATAAGTCCAAGGCCTAACTATCAGATGATGCCACTAATAAAATATCCATATGATTTTTCGAAAGTACCATGCTTCAAAAAATTGCCGTCAAAATTTCATGACGTTTGGTTTATTACACTAGTCGGCAGTGTTTCACTCCCTTCGAGTATGTATGTTGAATTTTATAGATTTTGCCACGCTGAATTCAAATGTGGACTCAGAAATGCTGTAACACGTCCAGTTTTTGAGAAAAATGTGATTAAAATTCACAAAAACACGCATTTCCGTAGTAATATGATCTACTTCATCAACCCAACAACCAGAATATTGGCTCTGCCCTTTGCAAGTTGGACTTGGATTTTATGGAATGGATCTCCCTGAATCCATTTGTGAACACAGATTTTTCGTGACACGCAAGATTGATGAAATAAACCGGGATTTCATTCACAAAATTACATCAAGATTCCTTTTAAAACATAATTCCCCCCCTTAATACCTCCCTCCTCTTCCATCTCACTAATTATAATACCGCCCCAATCACCCCCCCCTCCCCCCCCATTTATCCGAAGGTGACACTCTGTTTTGGCTGGAATTGGCATCGTGCCATTATGTGAAACCGGTGATGGTGTGTAGCCAATGATGTTGTTTTTATGCCGTAGGACGCAAATCCGCCAAAATCGCCAGAGCTTCGCCCAATAGAAAAACTTTGGGCGACTATGAAGGGCAAGCTCCGAAATACAGGGAACATCTTCAAAAACGACAAGGATTTGAGGAGAGAATGGATGCAAGTATGTAAGAAAGATGGCGCAAGTGTTGCACAGGATTTGATGAGTAGCGTTAAGTCCAAGGACCCAAGTCCAACTCCCAAGCCAGCTCTTAAAATACGGTGGTGAACCACTGGCCAGGGCGCTGCACTTGGTAATTACCAAGATTTGAGAGGAGGAATGTTTACCGGAGGATTGGATGGAAGGAATAGTGTATCCCATCTAAAAGGGCGCCAAGCTCGTTTGCTGCAATTATCGTGCGTTCACTTTATTACTTAAAAAACTAACACATTAAAATT